>JASANP010001157.1:0-294602 GCA_030849625.1 Wallacemonas sp. TrypX | reverse complement strand
TGATTGAAGCCGTCAACGTCGTGTTAGTACCAATCAGACACATTCGCAAGCCGCGACACACCGCGCCGCTTTTTTTTTTATGTACACTACGCGTATCTTCTTTTTATAGTGTTCGCTGATATACACAGACGCACGCCGATACACGCGCTTTATTGACATGAGCACGCATCTCAACTCGACAGTAGGCAAGTCCATCTTGCGGGAGACGGACAACGACGTCCCGTGGTGGGCCCTAAGCATTTTGGCGGTCGTTGCCGTGGCCATTCTCGCTGCACTCATCACGACAATCGTGCTGTGCTGGCATTACCACGCAGAGCACGAAGCCGGCGATGCCCGCGCAGGCAACATGGAGCAGTGCATCGAGACTGTCCACCCCTATCCCCACCTGCGCAGCGAGCACCAGGGCACCCACCCGTTTTCTCGCTCTCGACGTCACAGTGGCCGCTCAAACGAGTCGGCCAGGAACGTGCGCGGAGGTGGCCTCGACATGGCAGAGCCGATCTTCTCTAGCGCAGCGCGGATGTCCGCCTTGACGCGTGCATTTCACGGAACACCCGGGTGAGTGGGCCACCCACCGCCGGACACAGTTTAGCTTGTCTGCACAGATCTCACACCCTCCGGCCCACGCTCTCGTTGCCTTTTCCCTCTTCTGGCATCACAACTTGCTTTCCACCCTTTGTTTTGTCCTGCTCGTCACTTCCCGCAACGAAAAACGAGTTTAACCTCTCAACAGTGGTGTATGGCAGACGCACCATGCTGTTCCGTCCTCTCCTCTTCTCTGTGCGTCACTGTGTGTACGTGTGTGGCTTCCATGCGTCATTGTGCCTGGCGCATGCCCCCCCCCCCGCCCGCCCTCTCTCTCAGCGTTTTCTTTCTGCCCATCTCTCTCTTTCATTTTTTCTCGTATCCAACACCGTTGTTACCTTCTGTATCGTTCTGCAAGCAGTAGTATACTAGATCCCCTCAACCTCCCCCCTTTTCTGTCCACCTCTCCCCCCACCCCCACTCCCACGGCTCGAGCTCAATGGGCCTCGAACTGACGGCGGAGGTTGGTGACCCCCACCGCTGGGTGGCCTTGGCGTTGTTTTCCCTGTACAGTGCATCGAACGCGATTCAGTGGATCACGTACGCGCCGATCGCGAGCAGCGTGACGTCTCTCTTTCACCTCTCCACCAACGAGCTGAACATGCTGTCCTCAGTCTACATGATCATTTTCGCAGCCGGCGCCTACTTCACTTGCACCACCTTCGAGAGCTTTGGCGTGCGCACCGGCGTGATCATTGGCTGTGTGCTCAACGCGGTCGGCGCGATTCTCAAGGTGGCGCCGGGCCTGCAGGTCCGCACGTACACGGTGCTGATCATCTCACAGACCCTGAACTCCTTCGCGCAGCTCTTCGTTTTGTCCACGCCTCCATTGCTCGCCGCGCAGTACTTTGTGGCACGCCGCCGCGCCTTTGCGACCGCCATTATGGCCACCGCCAACACACTGGGCAACGCCGTCGCTCTGATTGTGCCACCGTTCATCGTGACGCGCCCCGAGGTGCGGCAGTTTTACATTCTCTTTTGCCTCGAGATGGGCTACTGCGTGTTGATCCTCGCCGCTGTCATCATCTTCCTCCGTCCCCCGCGCTTTCAGGCACCGAGCAAAGCCCTGCTCGTCGCGAGTGGCGCAAAGGCCGCCGGCGATGACGGACACGCGCCTGCCGACGACGAAGCCCAGCTGGCAGACGACGCGTCTCTCCACAGTACCCGCCACGCCGTCTCCATTCAAACCGTGGAGAAGACAGCACTTCCGGGCGCGCCGCCAACAGTGGCGACTGGGGCGTGTGAGGCAACAGTCACGTCGTACGGCCTCGGGCCGCAGAGCGACGGTGACAGCGAGCCGGTGGGGTGCCGCCAACGTCTGCTCGCCAACCGGCACACGCGGAACTTTATTGACGTCGGTCTGACGGTGTGGGAGCTCTTGAAGGACCGCGACTTTGTTTTCCTGCTCATCGCCTTCAGTATCGGCATGGGCAGCATCTGGACGTTCTCGTCCGTGCTGGCGCAGATTCTGGGCCCTTTCGGTGTGTCGGAGCAGTTGGCGGGTATCGCCGGTGCATCCAACGTCGTGGCTGGCACGGCGCTGGCGTACGTGGTGGGCTTGTGGGTGGATCGCACACGGCACTACAAGTGGCCGGTGACGATATGTCTCTCGGGATCGGTCGCGTGCTGCCTTGGCCTGATGGTGCTGATGCTCAAGGGCCCCAAACACACGCGCACCTTCGATGGCTGTGCGCTCTTCATCTACGCGTTTGCCGGCTTGTTCCAGAACACGGCGATTCCGATTGCCTTCGAGTTCGCCATGGAAATCTCCTACCCGCTCCAGGAATCGGTGCCCGGGGCAATGCTGATGGCTGGTGCGAACGTCGCCTCGCTCATCATGCTGTCCATTTCATCTGCCATGCTTGGAAACGGTGAAGTCAGCCCAAAGGCGTGTGTGAACGTGCTGATCTTGATCACGTGCTTCACTGTTTTCGGCACAGTGATGGCAGCACTGCCCCGTGAGAGGCTGAATCGCTCCCAGGCAGAGAAGCTAGCACGAGAACAAATGGCCGCCACGCGGGACGGCGCCTCTCCAGACCAGGTCGCCCTCGAGCCGATCACCGAGGCGAACCTCGACGGCGACGATTTTGTCGGCCGTGAAGGCCAGCACTGAGGCATCCTTCGTGCTTTGGCGGATGAGTTCACCTTTTTTTCCGCTTTGCTTCCTCCCTCTTTTTTTTTTTGTCTCCCTCCTGTCACCCCAACGAGCATCCACTCACACTCACACACACGCAAGCACCCGCACAAAGTAATAAAGGCAGCACACTACTGACAGCATCTCTTGACTCTGTCCAGTGGCGTGTGATGCTGTCTACCTTTAGGTAATTATTTTTCCCCCTTTTTCGTTCCCCTCTTCTTTCAAGTCTTTATCTTTTCCCCACGTTTCTTGCATTTCTTCAGTTTGACTGCCCCGTTGACGGGCAGGTGTTGACGCGTCTTTGCACCCCGCAACACGACAGACAACACAGACACACGCTCACACAAGTGATGATCGTTTCCACCCGACTGTGAGGCCAAGCGCTTTCCAACGCCCACCACGATGAATCTCTGCGGCTTGTTGCCGTGACGACCAACCCTCACTGGGTCGATGAGGCTTTTCATTGAAGCACATCCACGTAGCCAGTACAGCACTCACAGTGAGTGAGGGTGAGAGATGTCTTTGTGACAATGCACACACGCTCAAGAAGCTTTCACGTGCAGGCTTTTTTGTTTTCGTCTTCCGCTCACGTTCCTTGACAGCCGCCTCACCCACTGCCTCTCACCACCACTCTTCCCTTCTTTTTTTTTTATTGTGCCTACACATACCTTCTCTTTCTCTCTCTTACACACACACACACACACACACACACACATACACACACGTGTGCAGAATCCTTAACTGAGCAATAACTCTCATCGCAGCAAAAACAACAACCTCTTCGGGTCACTGCTTGCGACAGACCTTGAACGAGATTGCGCGTGCAGTATCAGCTCCGGTGGTCACCTCTCGTTGACAGAGAAGACAGCTACAGCAACAACCACTATAAGAAAAAGGCGAGATGCGTCGCGGTGTCTCTGCGCTTGCAGCCGCTCTGGCACTTCTCCTGGTGGTCCTGCCCGCCTGCGAGGCGTACAAGGTGCACTACTCCCATGTCCGTTCTCCACAGCCGATGGTCGCCATGGGTGGGGATAGCTACTGCAAGACGGACGACGTCTTTGCGCATGGCATGATGCCGACGACGGAGGCCGCCCAAACGGCGGCTTACGAAGCACTCAAGAGCGCCGGCTACAGCACGTCACCGATCGCCGGACAGGCCCGCACGGCGAGTTGCCTCATGGACTGCACCTGGACCTTCATGGACGGTGTGTTCTACCTCGACCCGTACACCTTCTACGATGGTATCGTCTACGAGGCCACCAACGGCAGCCGCATTGTTGGCTCGCAGCACGTGGACATGGTCGGCGGGAAGGAGCGTGATGGACCGGTCTTCTGTGGCTTTGACTCGTGCAAAAATCCCTCAACCGGCAGCTACCCCAAGTACTGGCTGAACCAGAGCTACTACGGCGACCGTAAAGTCATCATGACCTCCTCGGGCGACTGGCAGAACGTGCCGTTTGCCACCGCGTTCAGTGACTACGTTTGCGAGTACTATGACTACGAGCCCGCCGACGTGAAGCGGTTCAACCTCGCGACGTACCCTGACGGCTCCGTGATCCCGCGCGTGTCCTTCAGCCAGCTCACGTACTGCAACAAGAAGCTGACGCGCAGCAGTGATGGCGTCGACAGTTACTGGATCTACCCTCGCTGCAACGAGCCGTTCCCGTGGTGGGCGGCGCTGATCATCGCCGTGGCGGCGTTTGTGGTGGTGGCGGCCGTCATCATCATTATCTTCTGCTGCTGCTGCCACTGCAAGAACCGCAAGGAGGAGAAGCGTAGCGATGAGCGCAACCGCACCACCGAAGACAACCCAGCCCGCGTGCCGACACAGTCCCAGATCGGCATGAGTCGCGCCAGTACGTTGAATCCTTCCCAGGAGTACTACGACGAGGACGAGGAGCTCGACGAGCGTGAAGCCTGAGTGACAGCTGGGTCAACCGAGGTTCACGAACAGCGAGTGTGACTGCTTTTTTTTAAAAATAAGAAAAACAGCAAACATTCATCACCACATTTTCCATGTATACAAGGAAATGAAAGCGCGATGCTTCGTCGCACCAACACACGAGCCGACTCATTACTGGGCCGCATCAACAAAGTCACAGAGGTGGAAGGCGCGAAGGGACCAGGAAGTGGAGCGTGTGGCTCGCTCTCATTCACGTAGCGGAAGTGCGAGTGGATGAGGTACCCTTGGCTGCCGAACACACACGAACCCTTTGAGTAATACAATCCCGTGTGCGCTCGCACATCTCAGCCGCTGTTGTTCTTGTTGTTCTTGTTGTGTGCACGTACTTTTTGCTTGATTCACTCTCTTTTTTTTTTCTGCCAGGCTGTGCTCTTTTGTGCGTATACCCTGACCGTCTACCTTTTTTCTTGTGAAAGCCCCTGCCCTGTCTCTCGCTCCTTTTTTTTTTGCCCTCACTGTCATCGGTGTCTCTTTCTTTTCTTTGTATTGGAAGCGGTTTGCTCCCTTTCCACCATGCTGTTTCCTATTGGCGCAGGCATCGAGGGCTGACGCTTTGAGAATGGTGAGGTTGCTGGACACTCACCCGCCGATCGCATCACGGTGTCAGCGCTTGCCTCTGATTCGCTTGCAGCACGGCCCATGTGCAGATAATGGCAAATACCGGAGAGCTGTGTGACTCCTCGTTGAGTCTAGATGTTCCTATTTACGCTCCCCCTTTTTTTTTTGTGTTTGTTTGCTCTGTTCACGCGATGATTCTTCTCACTCTCTCTCGCTCGACCTGTGGGCGTTCAACACTGCTGAAAAGCATCACGGTGAACACACGGGGACAAGAGAATGAGTAAGGAGGAGGGGAATAAAAAAAAGAAAAAGAAGAGAAAGAGAGAGAGAGAGAGAGAAGAATCGACGGTGATAGCAGAGGCGAACACAATAATCTCGTCGCTATACCAAGAAGAAGCTCCGGCCAAAAGAAAATAGATGAGAGCCCCCCCCCTCCTCCGTTAACCAGCAGCCGTTCCATGTATTTGCTGAACGGAGAGGCTGTTTTCGTTGTCCTTTTTACTCGACAACCTTGTGCGTTTCCTTGAGCCGGCACACGCTTCTTCTCGATGAAGTGAGCACAGAAGACGTGTGGCTGCCGTCCGACGGACTCCTTTTGATTTTCTTCTTCGAATATATATCCCATTAGTCGCGTAGCTGCTGCACCGCGTTCAAGGCGAAACAAACAAGTACGCAAACGGCCGACTATCACTGTTGACCACGCATACGCACACCAGTGCAGAAGCGGATTTCCGTTCTCGACCTTCGCTCCGAAGCAATAACAACAATAACAGGTGAACGCGTGACGTGTTCCTCTGAAACCGCTTCTGCCCACATTAGTGTGTGGCCCCCCTCTCTCTCTCTCAGGCGAGAAGGCCGGCTTGTTCCTACGTGGACTGCCTTCGCGAGCTTCCCTCTCATGAGAGGAGCACCGTCTTGTCATGTGCCTGCACTGGGTGTGTCGAACGCGCCGAAGCGAGGTGATGAGAGAAGCAGCCGCCGACCCGTGCCACTCTCCCGCAATGGGAGGAACGCACATGAACCACCGGTCCCCGTGGCACATCCACAGTCGAATACTGCTTCTTGGTCTCGTCCGCCTCACCTCCCGCTCATCTCTCGCTGCCGCTTTCTCACCTCTTTCCACTTCCTTCTCTCACCACTGAACCTTCATTTTTTCTTTTGTATGTGTGTGTCTGTGTGTCCGATGATATCTGGTACCTATCGCGATTCGCACACACCGACAGTTAACGGCGCATATCTTTCTTGTGCTTTTCTTTTTTGCTACGCCAACACGCTCAGCAAGAAGAAGAAGAAACCGCCAACACTAACATCCACAGTCATTCATCCTTGCCACACCCGTGAGGGTCTTTTTCTCTCCCACTCCCTTCCACTTTTTTTTTCTCTTTCGTCTTCACTTTTCCGTGACGACTTTCATCGTAAAGCTTCTCCTGTCTCACTGCCGCACGCTGCTTCCTGAGCCTCTGTCGCCATGCGTTCTCGCGCGCTGATTGTGCTTGTCGTGACTCTGCTCTTGCTTGTTGCAGGATGCGAGGCCTACAATGTGAAGTACACTCTCAAGGACTCCGCAGCGATGCGCGCGACTGGTGGCAACTCCGGTTGTGGTACAAGCGACGACGCGGCTCACATGGCGATGCCTCCCACAGAGCTGGGTCAACGCCTTGCCTTGGAGGCCGCTCAGTCATCCTCCGCCCAACAACTCCCCCTGGGCGGCGAGGCCCGCACGGCACAGTGCTCCGACGACAGCTGCCCATGGGTGTGGAACGATGGCCTGTTCTACCTGAACCCTTTCGTCTTCTTTTGGGGTATCGTCAGGACATCTAACAACGGCCGTCTGCCGGTTAGCAGGCACACGGATGACCTTAACGGGACAATCTACTGCAACTTCGACTCATGCCAGAACCCGACCGGCGGCACGTACCCGATGTATGACACCAGCCAGTCGTACTGGGGCCTCCGAAAGGTCGTCATGGACAAGAGCTCTGGTGCGTGGCAGAACGTCGCTTACAACACGAATTTCGCTGTTTGGCTCTGCGAGACGTACGAATTCCAGCTCGACAGCGTGACGAACGACTCAAAGCGCTTCGGCTTGTCGATGTTTCCGCCGTCGCACGGCGGCGTCGTGTACCCACGCATCAACTACCCCTCGCAGTACGAGTACTGCCCAAATGATTCGAAGAAGCGCATCAGGGTGAAGAGCAACCGCTGGCTTTACCCCAACTGCAAGCCCGGTTTCCCCTGGTGGGCTGGGCTGATCATCGCCATTGCGTGCTTCATTTTGGTGGTGGCGCTTATCTTGATCATCTGGTGCTGCTGCGTCCGTCGTCGCAACCGCGAACAGGACCAGATCGCAGAGGAAAAGCAGCGCACCACGCGCGACAACACGTCCAATGTACCTACACAGTCACAGCTGGGCATGAGTCGCGCAAGCACGCTGACTGGTGGTGACTACGGAGACGAAGACATGGACGAGTACAGCAGCCGCGAGTAACAGCTAACCACCACTGTCACCGCCGGTTGCCGTTGCTCTCATGTCATCTCTTGTCATCGTGGTTGTGCATTGCGTGATTTCCTTTTTTTCCCCCTCTTCGAGTTGTGTAGACATGAACGAGCGCCAACTGCGGTTGACCTTCTCTCCCGAAAAAACATCTTTCTTTTCTTTTCTTCCCTTTTGTGTTGCTCATGACAGACTCGTGAACAGACTCTGCTCGTGTTCTTGATACAGTTGATCATTGGTGATGTGCTTCTGTTTGTTTTTCGTTTTTGATCTCTCTTTTTCCTTTTTTTTCGTTTAGTTCCGGACACACTCGCAATTGCTCCCTTTTTTTCCCGTTCTCTTTTCACTTTGTTTTGAACTTACAGGAAAAAAAAATCAGATTGTACGCGCGGCTCGCTGGTGGAAAAGTGGCTGTGCTGTCGAAAAGAGAACAAAGCAATCATGTACCTGCATTCATTCACCATTGTGGATAGACACACCGTGAGCCCAATGCACTGAATGCAAACAAACAAAAAAAAAATGATGGAGAAAGCGAGACAGGTACACGCCCTCTCCGCCAATGAGTGCGGGGAGTGGGCGGACGCCGTTGTGCATTTTCACGTCTTCTTTAGAAATCCGTTGTGATGACCCGTGTGACAGCAAGAGCATTTGTTCATTGTCTTCTTGCTTACGCTCATGTGCATACATTCGACCCGCCATGACAGTGTCCCAGCCCTTTTTTTTTTGTTTGCTTGTCTGCGCACCCTCCCTGACGGTGCGCACCAGCTTACCGCTGTAATAACCGTCATGACGGCAGCAAACGAGCACACACACACACACACACACAAACACACTCTGCATCGTTGCTGACATGTGTAGGAACATGCTCACACATACCCACGGGAAAATTAGGGTAGGAGAGGTGGGTATAGGAACGCGAGACAATGAGCAGCACCTTCTCCGGGCTGCCACACGCGCACAAAGATGGGTCGCGACCAGGTTCCGAAGCTGCGCTACAGCGGTACGCACAGAACCGGTCTGATATGGTCTGTGCACTGGCGCACCCTCTTTGGTTTTTCACACTGCTGTCGCGTGGGTCGTGCTTCCTCTCCCACCTCTTGTTGTTTGTTTCCTGACCGTAAAGAAGCACATGATATATAGTTTTTCCTTTTTGATTTGCCATTTCGCTTTTTTTTTTTCACTCTGTTACTGTGTTTGACCGTGCTTGTTTGTGCAAATTCCGAGAACTACCTGTCACCGCGGTTGTGAAGGGATGTGGGACAGGGAACCGCTGAGCCGACACACGCATCCGTGCGGAACGTGGCATCTCTTTCGCTCCTTCTCCCTTCTCTCGCTGCACTTGTTGGCTTTGTCCTCCAGCTTTCGCCCTTCCCTCTCTACGGAAGGCAACGGAGTGTGTCTGGACCTTCTCTAGACGTTGGTCTTTGCCAGCGTGCCGGATCCAACGCCTGGTGCGTGCGCGGTAGAGAGTTGTTCGCCCACTGCGTTCACGCGGCCAGCTCTCGCACGCCGTTTGACTTTCTGACGCATCAGCTGCGGGCGGGCGCACACATTCTTTTTTTCTTTTCATTCATTCACACTTCTTCTTTCTCCCCCCACCTTCTCGCCTCTACATTTCTTCGCGGGATGATAGAAACACGTGCCATTGCCGACCCGGTCACTATTTCTCGTGCCCAAGGTGTTTGTGAGCAAGCCACACCGCGGTGGTTTACCAGAAAGTCTGTGCATCCGTCACTGCCACAGCAGCCCGAACGGTGCGCTGTTTTTTCCCCCTCACTGACGACTCGGCGCAGACTGACATGTCGAATTCGGTGTACGCCGGAGTGACGCCGTCGCGCACTTCCGCACCCGGTGCGTCCACATGGCGGCTAGAGCTGGGATGGATTTGTGGCTACTTCGCTGTACTAGGCCTCTTCTATCTTTTCCACGCCCCGTTCCGGTCGCACGTGGCGGTGCGCTCGGACTGGTACGCGCGTCTTTCGCGCTTCACTCAGTTGTGGTGCATGGCGGTGCTACTCACGCTCCACCGTGCTCCGTCTGACACCACCGCCGGCGGTGGCGACGGCGAAGAGGAGGAGGAGGACGTGGGACTCGTCTTCTTTCCCGTTTTTCTCTTCATGACGTTGCTCTTTGCTCTCTTGCACAAGCTGAAGCGTCGGCTGCACATGGGCGTCACCTACGGCGCCAGCTTCCTCAGCGTGATTCTTAACTCGCTAGTGGTGGCTGCTCTGTGCACGGTGCATTACGCCTACACGCAGCACCTGCTGGAGCGTGTCATGCTCTCGCATCTGTGGCGTGACTGCGGCTCTGACCCATCAATGAAGAGCCACATCGTTTGCTGGCTCACCGCGATTGTGCTTCCAACCTCCGCCTCCCGTGCCCCACTGCGCACGACGGCACAACTTGTGTTTATCGGGGCTGGTGTTGTGTACACCGACTACCGACGAAAGAAGTGGGTGGGCTACGACCCGCACGCTGGCCTCCTGTGGAGTGACGTGTTCGAAGTGACAAAGCGGGCTGCCTGCGATGGCCGCTGCGTGGGTGCGTGCGACGACTCCGCCTGCACCGACTTCCGCTTCAACGAGGCGAAACTCGTACCACGACACCAGCTCCTCGACACACAGGGGCCTGCGGACTTTAGGCTGCCGCCTGCAGAGCAGACGGCGTTGCTGGAGGCCAAGTACCCCATCAACCGCCCGGCGATGGTCTCTTGGTTGACAGCCTTTGCGGTGGGGGCGTACATCCAGGCCGGCCTCACGCGGGCGATCTCTCTCGTCACGAGCGAGTCGCGCGCCGCCGCCGTCCACGACACCCCAAAGGTGTTTACCCTGCATCATTCCACCTCGTGTGGCTCCCGCGACGACACTGAAGACGCGGCAGATAAACCTGCTGTGTGGTTTGACTGGGTCGCCGACGTCGGCGATGGATTCAACTCGACGTATGAGGTCGCTCGCCTGCTCGCCCAGCCGCGCTTGCGCTTTAGGTCCGATGAGGAAGCACCTCACGTGGTCGCAAGCGGCGGTGAGGCTGACTTCGCGAAGTCACCGGCCGAGTACACGCTGCCCCGCGGCTCCTTCGTGGTGGTCGGCGGTGACCTGGCGTACCCGCGGCCGACCGAGGAGACCTACACGACGCGTCTGTTTGAGCCGTACCGCGATGCCCTTCCCGGGAACCCACAGCTGCGCAAGCTGTTTCACGCGCGGCAGTCTGAGCTTGTGCGGCCCGACGGGCGTGACGCGGACGTGGCGCACATCCGCGTGCTGGACGCGGAGACGGTGGCGGCGATGGCGTGCGGTGCGGACGCGTTGCGTGCGAGCCGTGGCACTGCTGAGGAGGCGCTGCACTCGGTGCCGATGCTGTTCGCGATCCCCGGCAACCACGACTGGTTCGACGGGCTGCGGATCTTCCGCAAGTACATGCTGGAGAAGACGTGGATCGGTGGGTGGCTGATGCCGCAGCGCTCGAGCTTCTTCGTGCTGCGTCTGCCGTACAACTGGTTCATGCTGTGCTGCGACACCGGCAACGAGCAGGACATTGACGTGGCGCAACGCAACTACTTCCTGGACGTGATTGAGAAGTACATGGACGCGGCGAGCTGCGTTATTCTCTCGTGCCACGAGCCTGGCTGGATTCAAGACGCATGGCCGAGCACGACTTTGCCATCCCAACCACAGCTGGCGCGGGTGGCGCAGATGCTCGGCACGCGTCTTCGCCTGCGCCTTGCGGGCGACATCCACAACTACAGCCGGCACGTACCGTCAGAATCCAGCAGCGAAAACCCAACTCTGGTGACCAGTGGTGGCGGTGGTGCCTTCATGCACGAGGCGACCCGTGGTGACGTGGTGGCCTACGGGGAGGCGTACACACGCGCCTGTGCATTCCCCCCAAAGACGACGCTGCTGTCGTTCCTTCCCCGGCTCTGGGGCTTTCGTGTAAGTAACTGGAAGTTCGACATTCTCATCGGCGTCGTTGGTTTTCTCTCTATCACCCCTGTGCTGCTCACCCCCACCCTCGACGTGGAGCGGCTGCCGGTGTCGAGCGTGGTTGACCTGGCGCATCACAGTGTGCGTGCTGCCTGGGAGCTGTTTGTGTCTTCCATGGCACAGTGCGGCGTGTCGCTGGCTGTGTTCATTGGTTTCTTCGGCTCCTTCTTTGCCTCCACCGCCACAGGTACGGCACCGATCTGTGGCCGCGTCGTGTACTGCGTCTTCTGGACGCTCTGTGTGTCTGGCGTCAGTTTCGGGTCGCTCGCGTGCCTGCGTAGCCTCTTCGCGCTCATGGCCCAGCACCGCCTCATCGTCTCTGTCGACCAGGAGGGTGGCAGTGTACTCGAGCAGTGCACACTCGCCGCAGTCCGCGCGGCGTTGGCACTTGCTGCATCGTGGACCAGCTGGTGCACCCCGCTCACGCGCCTTGCCGGTGCGGCAACGGCCCAGCTGAACACACCACAGGTGAGTGCCACCATCGCCGTAGCCCTGCGTTGCCTGGACCCTTTCGAAATGCTGGCATACACAACGAACGAACTACGCCGTGAGGTAACATCCGCCACCACCACCACCACTGGTGCTTGCCACCCTGCGCACGCGGCCGTTGACTTCCACGCTCGCTTTATTCGGCTGTCGTTTCACACCTGTTATTTACTTTTTTACTGGATGACTGCCGTCCCTCTTATCTCACTGACCATTGGCTGCTTTCTCCTTTTCACCACCAAACTGTTTCAGAGCGTTGGAGCCTACGACGCCGCCTACTCCAGCTTTCAAATCGAGGACTACAAGAGTTTTGTACGCTTCCGCATAGACCCATTGACACGCGCATTGCATGGTTACACCATCGGCGTACGCCGAGTGCCAAAACTGTGGGTGCGTGATGAGCGGTTCGTGCGTCACTACGCGCAGCCTGCGGACGTGCCAACGCGGCCTGCGCACCTCCAGCACACACCGAGTCGCTGGATGCCATCGTTCCCGGAGTGGTCTCGCAAGGAAGGGACCCGGCTGGGTAGCGGCGGTGAGGCGGTACTACCGTGGGACAAGAAGGCAAGCGTCGTCGACCAATTTGTTTGCCACCCCCACAGCGAGGGCGCGTGAGAGCGTGGCACACGAGCTTACGTCTATTGCGCATCGATGTGCTCGTGGCACTTTCTTCTCCTTTTTCTTTTGAACTTGCCGTCCTCTCTTCCCTCTGTACCGTGACGTTGACGCGAACATCAATATTAACTGTGAACCATCAGCTTGCGACCACAGACAACGACACGCTGAAACAGAAAAAGAACGGGTGCTATCCACGGCACATCGAGCAGCAGGGCTTGTGTCGTTTGTCGCGAGTCGTGTGCCTTTGCCTCACCGCACCTGCCGTTATTCTCAGCCACTGCTCGGCCCCGTACGCGCGCTGCCGGGTGCGTGCCGATCTGCCCCTGTGACTCACACTTTCTCCGCCTCTCGATGCCGGCTCGTACCTCCACACCCGTCTCGTTCTTCTTCTTCTCCCTACTCCTTACTTCTCGTTGACTCGACTTGCCCCCGCACGGCGACGGCCAAGCTAGCGAACTGAGCCTCACTCACGCGCGCAGTTGGCCAAATCAGGACAGAAAACAGCATTCTCTTTGCGGTTGACGCCGGTAAATCGTGGGGAAGGTCCACTTAAGCATACACGGACGCCTTCTTATCGCCCCCCCTTTCTCTCCTACCCTCTCTCCACTCACCCACAGCCACAATGAACCTCCAGCCGTCAGAGGCGCCGGCGCTGTCGGCCACCGTGTTCCGCATGATGGATCTTTTACGTGAGTTCCTCATGCCACTCGCGACCGTGGTCACCACCATCGTCGATCACGCCAGCCCCAACACGCTGTGGACGCTGCTGTACGTGTCCATGCTCGTCGGCTCTTACCTGTTTCATTCCCCATTTCGTGCCCACAGCGCGGCGGTACTGGATACGTACGGGCGGCTGATGAAAGTCTACCAGATCTGGGGAATGATCTTGCTCAGCTTCGTCCACCTCGGGCCCGTCATGCTCCAGAAGCAGAAGGAGCAGATGGAAGGCCGCGGTGCCAAGGTGGACGACTTTACTATCGCATTTCTTTTTATGCCGTTGTGCATGTGCCTCACCAGCTTTTTTCTGCTTTTTCACAAGCTGAAGCGCCGCCTGAGGCTGGGCGTGACATATGGGGCACACATCTCTACCGTCTTGCTCAACTCCATGGTGCTGGCGACGCTCGCCACGGTGCACTATGCCTACATGTCGCGCTTTCTGCGCGAAGGCATGCCACCCCCACAGGGGTTCTGGGCCAATTTATTCTGGCTTCTGCGGTCCGTCATTTCTCCGTCTTCGGTGATCGAGCATCCGGCGCGCGCCGTGCTTCATCTGCTCATCATCTGCGGTGTTTTCATCCTGTGCGACTACCAGTACAAGCGACTCAAGAACTTCGACCCGACGCGTGGCATGCTGTGGGCAGACTTGTTCGACCTGCGCAAAGAGCGGGAGGAGTCGTCAGAGCTGGCCCCGCCGGTTGAGTTCTTGAAGACTGGCGCACGCAAGAAGCAACAGGACTGGCGCTACCTCGAAGACAAGCCACACCGCTACCGTCCCGAGGAGGTGCGTGCGTGGCGCCGCGTGGCTGGCATCGAGTCGGGCAGCCCGCGCTCGCCATCACAGCCGAGCGACGCCATCGGTGGTGATGGCTCCGCCGCATCACTTGACGCCGGTGCGCACCCATTCCGCCCGTACGAGTATCAGCACGTCGTCTACGACGCCATATCTCGCACGCGCCAGGAGGCACGAGCCGGCCGGCTCGCGTCGCCGACTGCCTCGGAGGTCTCTTCACCGGCCGGCAACTCGACCGTCTCGGAGTTTCCGGAGGCGCCGCTGTCGTCGATCAAGTTGTCTTTTGCGCCGCCCACGTACGAGCTGGAGGAGATCCGGAACGCGAAGCATCCGGTTGGGAAGGCCGGCATGGTGGCCTGGTGGTCCTCGTTTGCCTTTTCGACCGCGTGGCAGGCAGGCCTCAACTCAGCGCTCAAATTCTTGACATTTGACGTCCGCTCACTCCAGGCGCTGGCCACCCCCAAGGTGTTCTCCTTGTCCTTTTCGAAGCGGCTGCCGTCGGTGGCTTCCGCTGCACCGCAGTCGACTACCAGCGCGGAGTCGCCTCGCGCTGATGGTGACGATGACTCCGACGTCTGGTTTGACTGGATCGCGGACGTTGGTGACGGCTTTAATCCAACTTACGACATGGCCAGGGTCATGGCACAGCCGCAGCTGCGCTTGAAAACCTCAAATGAGGCCTCGGACAACCGCAGCACTCGTCACCGGCACCAAGAAGAGGAGCGCACGGCGGCTATGCACACGGCAACACACGCGCGGAGCGCTGGGCTGGATGCGCCACCGGCACGGCGCAGCAGTGAGGCTGACTTCGCGAAGTCACCGGCCGAGTACACGCTGCCTCGTGGCTCCTTCGTGGTGGTCGGCGGTGACCTGGCGTACCCGCGGCCGACCGAGGAGACCTACACGACGCGTCTGTTTGAGCCGTACCGCGATGCCCTTCCCGGGAACCCACAGCTGCGCAAGCTGTTTCACGCGCGGCAGTCTGAGCTTGTGCGGCCCGACGGGCGTGACGCGGACGTGGCGCACATCCGCGTGCTGGACGCGGAGACGGTGGCGGCGATGGCGTGCGGTGCGGACGCGTTGCGTGCGAGCCGTGGCACTGCTGAGGAGGCGCTGCACTCGGTGCCGATGCTGTTCGCGATCCCCGGCAACCACGACTGGTTCGACGGGCTGCGGATCTTCCGCAAGTACATGCTGGAGAAGACGTGGATCGGCGGGTGGCTGATGCCGCAGCGCTCGAGCTTCTTCGTGCTGCGTCTGCCGTACAACTGGTTCATGCTGTGCTGCGACACCGGCAACGAGCAGGACATTGACGTGGCGCAACGCAACTACTTCCTGGACGTGATTGAGAAGTACATGGACGCGGCGAGCTGCGTTATTCTCTCGTGCCACGAGCCTGGCTGGCTGTACGATGCCATGGAGCAGCGCACGGAACCGTTGCAGCCTGAACTGAACCGACTGGTGACTGTGCTCGGCACGCGTCTTCGTATTCGTCTTACCGGTGACATCCACAACTACAGCCGGCATGCGCCAGTGGATCCGCTCTCTGAGGCGGCGACGCTAGTGGTGAGCGGCGGCGGCGGCGCCTACCTGGCAGGTGCGCGCGACGATGCGATTGTCTCGCAGGGCACCGCGTACAAACGCTTCGGGGCCTTTCCTCGCCACAACACGTATCTGCCCATCGCCACCCGGCTCTGGGGCTTCCGAGTGGTGAACTGGAAGTTCGACATGATCGTTGGTGTCACGTGCTTTCTGCTCATCTTCTCGTCGCTGCCTTTGTCGGCGGACCTGGAACTTTTCGGTGCCGTCAAGGACGTGCCGTCACTGCTGAATCTTTGGTGGAGCACTGTCGTGACCGTTGTCGCCTTCTTTTTCGAGGAAGCGTGGGCGTCGTACGGGGCCGCCCTCTTTCTTTTCATGTGCTTCTCGAGCGCAGGCGCTGACCGTCGCGTCGCGACGTACTGGCGGGTTCTCAACGGCGTTGGGTGGACGATGGTGGTGCTTCTCGCCTGTGCATCCATGTTGGCTGTGCTACAGTGCATCGTGCTCATGCTGGCGAGCAACGGCATGATCGCGTCCACTCAAGAAAAGTGGAGTAGCCTGCTGGAGGAGGACTACCTGATGGTTCTCTCCTCGACAGTCAGCTACATCACAAGTGCCTTGGGATCGTCTTCAGTGGTCAGCCGTGTTGTCAGTGCCGCGCACACGCACTTCACCGGCAGCGTGGCGGAAAGGGGCTTGTGCCTGCTCCTGCGCATGATGGATGCCATCGACACACTGGCCTTCACTTCCATGAAGGTCAGCAGCGGCAGTGTCGGGCACTTTGCCCCGGACGCGAGCCGGCTCGTCATCCTCGTCTACTACGGGCACGTGCTCTTGTTCTACTGGCTTCTGGTGACACCCATTGTGTCCTTCATTATCGGGCTGTTCTTGGCTATTTCTGTCACCATGTTTGACTTCATGTACGACGGCGGCTACTCAGCCTTTCAAATCGAAGACTACAAGCACTTCATGCGCTTCCGCATCGACCACCGCACCCGCGAGATGGAGGTGTTCGTGATTGGCAAGGAGAAGGTACCGAAGGTATGGGAGCGCGACCCACGCCACCTCAAAAGCATTGTGGATGTCGTGGAGAAGGACCAGCCACCACACCTGCGCCGCTTCCCCAGCCGATGGCGTCCGTTGACACGCACGGACAGGGAGCCGGCCATCGCCTCGGTTCTCGAGCGGTTTGTCGTGCGTCCCCATCAGGTCCCTGCCGACCGCGGGACAGCGGCGGCGACAGTGGAGACCCAGAAAGAGGTGGCCTCTGTGGGGACACCGACGGACGTCGCCAGCCAGTGAGGCGAGTAAATAATGGAGATGAGAAGAACACAATGCCCGTGCAAGTGTTCTGTTGCATCGGCTTATTCTTATTTAGTTTGTTTCCACACACACACACACACACATCGACTCGCTCGGCAATGAACACTCTTGATTGAAGCAGCTGCTGCATGAGTGGGGGCCCTTTCATGTGGGTTTTGCTATTTGCCGCCTTTTCTTTTGTCATGTGGAGTACCTGTCACTCCATGTCTGTTCAAAAACCGTGTGAAGGTCTTCGCGCTCGTGGACCCACTCACCTCCTTTTTCTTTTCTTCTCGTCCCTTTCCTCCATTTTCGTCGGTCAACGTACATGCCTATTATGCGTGCCGACGGGCTGGGCCGGGCGTATAACAGGCTGCACGTTAACGACAGAGGTGGCAGCGGGGGAGAGCGGAGGGAAGATGAGGGCGTGACATGCAGGCAGAAGACGGGGGGGGGGACTGAGTGCAGACACTTGCCACCACGTCGTTGACCCTTCACTGACGGTACCGCGGCAACCCCCCTGGCCGTACACGCCTCTGTACCGCTTCCTTGCCCGTTTCTCTCTCTCTGTCCATCTCCCCGTAGCTGCGTTCTGCTGCCCGCGAACACACTGGTGCTCTGGCATCTCTCTCACCACCCACTCTTCTTCTCTCCTGTCTACTACAACTTGGCGCCTCATTTCTGATCACAAAGATACTGATAGGTGCAGCCTGGCGCGCACACAGACAGACATACCGTCGTGAATGATTGTTGGCTCCTGCCTTCAACGTAGGGCCAGCAAACACACACACACACACACAAAACACACGCACAAAAGAGAATAAACCTTGAGCACGGCAAGAAGAGGTGAGGCAGGAGAGAACAAAGTTATTTGGTGCGCTCTCACACCGTTGCCGCAATTTTTTTGCTAGTGCTTTTTGTCTTTCTGGTTTGTTGTTGTTGTGGCTACTGTCGTCACCCTCCTTCTCGCCCTCTTCCGGTCTTTGCGCAACGCCGCATACAGATACCCGCGCTCTCTTTTCTCTTTTTTTCTTTCTTTCGTGCGTCTACTCTCGGCTAGTGGGCGGCACCGTCTTTCTGTCTCTTTCCCCCTTTTTTTTCGCCCTCCAAACTTTTTCGATAGCTGATAAGGTTGCTCTACTTGGGTTGTTCCCATGCCACCAAAGTCGTCGTTGCCCGTGCTTCATGCGGCGGCGATTCAACACGCCGAGCTGCGCGTGGACCATCACGGGCGCAGTCACAGCGGTCTGCGTCTTGGACAAAGCCGGGCGTCGATGCTCTCGTTGCACACACCCCTGACGACGCACACGCCGGAGCCATCTCGCAGCGCGTTTGCTGAGGCCGCCCCCGCCACGCCGCGGCGGCCGCCAGCTCCCTTGACGGCAGAAACAATCATGGAGCGCACCGAGGACGTGCCGCCCTGCAACCGACGCGTGCTCGTGTTCACTGTCGTCTGCGTCGCGCTGAGCGTGGCGGGCCTCGCGGTGGGCATTGGCGCACTCATGACGTCGTACGTGCATGCCGTCGACAACGCGCATTCTTCGGCCGCCGCTCTCACGTTTCCATTGCCGTCGGGTGCCGTGGACGACGAGCATGTTGGCGCCGCGTCGGTGCTGGACTCTGTGTCTTGCTCCGCGTTAAACACACTGGGCTGCCGCATGCCGGGTCTGGCGGACATGGCGACACTGGCGGTTGAGCGCAGTCGTGCCCTTTTCTCGGAGCCCCTTTCGACCATTCTCACCGCCTTCGAACCATTTAATATCAGTCGCTGCGCTCAAGGTCAAGAGGCGTTGCCGTCGGTTCAGCTGGCTTTGACGAGTCAGCCGTATCCAATGTTCGACATTCCCAGCCTGCTCATCCGATGTCCCAGCTTGCTGTACAATCAGCGCTTCGCCTTTGCCCTCACGTACGACACCGTCTCGTACGTCGTGCACATTCACTCCGCGTCGGTGGCTGCAGAAACGATTGGCCCCAAGGAGTCCCTAACGTTCTCCGTGCCCATGTCCAAGTCCCAGCGGTGTCTCATGTCGGCCTTGTGCTTCTTGGCGTGCACGGTGCTCCTCAACGTGGCCGCACTCATTTTGCTGTGGGTGATGCAATGTCGTCTGCGGGCCGTGGCAGCCCCTGTGGAGCGTCGCTACTACCCCGAAGCGCTGCCTGCACCGTCCGCGTTCATGTGCATCGTCGTGGATGGCGACGCCAGCGCCGAGGCTTGCCGTTTCCACCGGTCGTCTCTGCTCCTTCGACGCACCACTCTACCGCACGGGACGGGGCGAGCTGATCAAGGACAACACCGCACACACACCCACGCCGCTACCTCGCCTTCCTGTTCGACATCGTCGCACGGCTCATCACAGCCTGCGGTGCCCGACGAGGAGGCGCAGATGGAGTCCGTCATGCACCCGTTCGGCGTCGCCCAATACGTCGCGAACCCAAACAACTCCTTCATCGAACTCACAGTCGTCCCTGTCACCGCTCACGACGGCGTGGCACCAGCTCCAGCCGCTGAGTCGGCGTGTGTGGGGGAGCCGGACGCGACCAATGCACAGGAGGGATCCGCCAACGGGCCTCTGGCACCCCTTGAGCGCGACGAGCTTGCTGATGACCCCCTGCTGCGACGCCGCACACCATCCTCGCACGAACCGCTCACGATCCCCAACAGCCCTAGCAACAGCCACACGGCACAACGTCCACGGCTGAATCTACCTCTTGTTCTTCCTGCGGAGTCAGCGTGCCACTCTGGTGGGGCGGTGGCAGGCGAGGAGGTGCCAGCGTTTGCGCGTACCTCACCAAAGAGTCAAGATGAGTCGGCCTCAGCCCCCAAAACAGCGCAGCGAGAGGATTCGCAGGCCATTTCCGCACCAGCGGCCGCGGCAGCGCCCGAGGAGGTCGACAGCGCAGCCTCACTGAACCCGCTCCACCGTGGATTGGCCGTCGAGAGCCGCGATGCTGTCGTACGCAAGCGCGCGCGTCGTCTTGATCGTGTTCGCATCAACTTCCTCGCTGCGCGACAGGCACTCATGAGCTTGTCGACCCTCAGCGCGGTCACGGCGCTCGTGCTGGTGCTGGTTGCCATGATCTTGCGCACAAATGGGCAGTCAACGTACACCACCACTGAGGATCATTTGGTGATGGACTCGACCGGCTTGCAGGGAGTCGTGAACGAATACAGGTCAGCCAAGGCTTCTTACTACATCGCATCTATTGTATCGGTGCTGCTAACCATCGCGACGGCTGTTTTGCTCATTGTGACAATGGTGAGGTCCTCGCGCACGTCGTAGCCGTACGCCGCTGCTCTCACCCTCACCCTCATTCGCGTGGGCACAACCACCACCAAACAACCGTACACGACGACAACTGCGGGTGTCTACCCTGCTGCTGTTCGCGTTGCTTTGCTTCTTGATTTTTTTTTGTTCTCCTTTGTGTGCCATGACCTCTGCTGCTGACAGTGGGGTGTCAGTCGCGCGTACCCCACCCTGCTTGGGTGTGTCCGCTCTCTTTTTCCTCATTTCCTTCTTATTTTGTCGTGCCCCGGCTCTGATACGTCTTCTTCTCTGGATGCTTTTCCCTCTGTTTTCTTCCGTTGCTTTCTCGTTTTCTTCTGCGTATCCCTCGGGCCCCACGGATCCCCAATTGCTGTCATTATTTCTTTGGTGGCACTATGAGCACGATGACGGTACACAGTGCACACAATTCAGTCACAGCTCCGTGCTTGGCCATGCCTCCTGTGCGGGTAAAGAGCAGTGTCACAGGCTGATACACCTCTTCTCAAGTTGCCTGTTCACGAAGACAAAAGGGATTGCCGCACCTCGACGAGTCTAGCACCCCCCCCTCTCCGTCTTTTCTGTTCTCCGTAGCCGGCAGCGTTGCGAGTTCAGTGCGAAGATGACTGCCGCTGCAGGCTGCTTGGCGTACAGTTCATGGTCGCTGTGCCGATCCAGCTTTTCTTTCCTATTCATTCAATTCTGCCTTCTCCACCTCGGTGTTTGACTCGGCGTATCTGCCCCATGCTTTTTTTTTTTGGTTTCCCGATTTCCTGGCGCACAGCAGTGGAAACAACTCCATTGTGCAGAGCACACAGAAAACAACCACTATCGGGACAGAGAGAGAGAGAGAGAAGCCTGCTGTGCGCTCAGCTCTCCTATTCGGTGCCTTCACTGCGTGATTGAGCGACAGGGGCACACGCACAACTCTGCTGCTGGCCCGCACACCTCCGTAGCCGACGAGGCCGTATTGCGTTGCTGTTCTCACAGCGTTGTCCACACGCACGCACACGCACAGTAGAAAACCCGCACACTTGGCGCCGCTTGTCGCCATGTCCGTGTACTGTCGTCTGGAGAGTGCGGAGCTGCTGTTGCGGACACTCTCGTGCCTTTTCATTCACAAGGACTGCTGGGCGACCATGGTCTTCACGGACGCCCTCGTGGTGCTCCACGTGGAGGGTGTTGATCAGAGCTCCACCGCAACGGCCGTGCTGCCCGCCGCCGTTTTCTCCGAGTATGCGGTGACAGAGGTAAGCCTGTGTGTGCATGTCGGGGCGTTGCTGGACGCGTTGCTCATGCTCGGGCCGTCCACGCTGCAGTCCAATCGCACGCGTCTCGTGCTCGCCTTCCCCACCTCCGATGCCAAACTGCTTGTCGAGCTGGCGGACACCGCGGCCGACCGCAGCGAGTGGGGTGGGGGTTCTTTTGGTGGGGCAGGGGCCTCGCGCCTGGGCGGGGGGAGCGCTGCGAGCGGTCGCGTGCTCCAATGCAAGCTTGTTACTCGTCCTGCCAAGGACCGTCTGCTCGACCTTGGGTTTCAGGACACGGCCGTCCTTGCCCAGGCGACGATGCGTGGGGACGTTCTGCGAGCACTCATTCAAGACCTTGTGCAGTGTAGCTGCGCCAAGGTGGAGGTGACCCTCTCTGCTGACAGTGGCGTGCGTCTGCGTGGGGTTGGCAGCCCGTTTGGACAGGTGGATATCTGGCTGAAGCCACATGCCGACGCACTTCTCGCCATTGAAGACACTGCCGATGACTCGGCCAAAGGTTCGCCGGCGCGGACGTGCGTGTCGATGCGGCACATTGCCACCGCGTGCGGCATCAGGACGGGCACGAGCAGCGGTGGCAGTGGCGGGGCCGCCGGGCGAGGCGGGGGCGACGGCTGGGGTGACTTCACCACTTCAGCGCGAACGGCCAGTGCATCGGCGTCTGCCGTGGCAGGGAGTTACGGCTTCGAACGGCTCACACTGCAGATCAACGGCCAAGGGCAGCTGAGTGTCATTCACACGCAGCGCAACCACGACATCAAGGCCACCGTCACCATCGTTGTTGGCGCCGCCGTCGACTACGAAAATCTCTGAGAATCACATACATCCCCGGCGTGCGCGAACAGGCGACATACCCATACACCTACACACATACACATTTATACACACAGGCACTTGTGACAGACCCCTCAAATAACAACAACAACTGTAAGCAAATTGAATACACGTGCGACGCAGCACCGCTCTCTTTTTGGTCCGTGTCGCATCGACGGTGAATTTTGGTGGGTATCGGCACACACACACACACACACACACACACACACAAAGACACCGTCACTCGATTGCCGAACCTCTTGCCTCGCCTTGCTCTTGGCTTTCCTGCACAATCACACTCCCGCCCCTCCACTCTCCCTGCCCACTTGTGCCACTATTCTTATTCTTTTTTTTTCGCACCGACCGGTGAGCCCCGTACAACAGAATCATGAGCGAGCTGAAGGAGGTGCTCACCGACTCGCAGCTGGAGAAGCACTACCAGCTGATGTTGTACCTCTCAAAACACCCCAACGAGGCGTTCACACTGGCCCAGCTCGACTACCTGCTGCCACGTGGTGCTTCCGTGCAGCGATTCCCAGAGGAGTGGGTGCAGGCCATGCGCGATGGCGCAGGCATCAGCCGCAGCGTTGAGCTGGTGGAGAAGGAGGGTGGCCCTTTGCCACCCACGGCTGCGAACGCGGCAGATCGGTTTGCCGAATACGTTCTCCAACGAGCACAGCACATCATGCTGGTCTGCCGGCGGCCGGAGGTGCGTACGCTGGAAGCTTTGTCGGTGCTCTTGCAGTCGCCTTCCACCCAGCTGGACGCAGAGGCGTGTGTGGCCATCCACACCGATCAAGTGCTTCTCTCGCCTGGCCTCCTTCATGACGCGCAACGTGCAGGCCTGGCGTACTACTTTCCGGACAACTACGACAAGAACGACCTGCGCGTGCACACGGTGGAGGCCGCTGGCGTCGACAACTCGTCTGGCCGTGGGCCGGACTCGGCGGCTGACGGTCTCCTGGACAAGGTCGCGGAGAGCTGTGTCTATCCGCCTCTGCCACCTGGCGTGCGCCTGCACCACGAACACTTTAACATACGTGGTCTGACGTCCAAGGATGAGCACTGCATTCCTGTGCGGCTCCACGTCGGCGAGCTGCTCTTCCTCGTGTTCGATAACGCGACGGCCGTTGAGAGGCAGTTGGGACGGCAGCACGAAGTCGCGTACATGAAGGTAGCGCACGAGGTTCGCCTCAACGGTGTCCAGGTGATTCCCGGGTCTGCCGAGTGCCCCCTCGAAATCGACGTCAAGCAACGGGCGATCGGTGCCGCGCGTGGTGCGGACCCGTCGACCACGCGCACGACAAAAGTGGTCATGCGCATTGCCGCCGTGCGTGCCGCCCCCTCGCTTAAGCTGCTTTTGAGCTTCCCGAACTACCTTGACAGTACTGGCAGCGCGCTGCCACCATGTGTGGTGAACCTGCAGGTCTGCGACGAGTCAACCGAGATGCCCGGCGTCCTCATCGGCCGCGACCGTCAGCCGGTCGTGTTCTCCGTGCCCGAGCGCGTTCTTCTGCCGGATCGTATCGTGAACCCGCCGCCGACAACAACACTGGGTCGAGTCGAGGCGGACGAGATGGAGGCCGACGCACAGATGACCCCCACGAGCGGGGCCTCGACGTTGGCGTCACTGCCGCTGCCCTGGTGGGAAAACAGCTCGCCGCTTGTGTTGGGCGTACGCGACCTGATGTATCCATCAAAGGCACAGGTTCAACTTGCCACGGCGCGCGTGTTCTCTGCCACCGCACTGTCCGCCGCTGCACGTCAGCAGATGGCCCGTCACAGCCACCAACAACAGCGGGACGCCATGACGCGGCGCAAACGCAGAAGGTCGCGTGCGCACATGAACATGACCAACCGCCACTTGCTTCATTTTGGGCTGGATACCTCCATACCGTGTTCCCCAGACGGCCGGAGCTGAGATGGTCGCACGCACGGAGGTAGAGGTTGGGAGGACAGTTTCACGATAGGGAGAGTGCCGAGGGCCGACAAAGCGAGACCAAGACTCGTGTCCTTTTTTTCTTTCTTCTGATAGTCAACCCTGTCGCCGCTTGTCGGTGAAATCGTTGGGCAGAAGGGCTCTTCACACAACGCACAACGAATCAGTCTGTGGCCCCCCAGCTTCGTGCTCGCGCGTATCAGTGCCGTTTCGGGTGTCCTTGCGTTATTACTCACGGGCATTGTCCTTTCTCTCCACACCCGCTCGCACATCCTCTTCTCCCTCTTCTTCTCTCCTTCTCTCTCTGTGTGTCTGTGTGTGGGTGTGTGGGTGTCTGTCAGAGGTCAGATGATATGAAAATCCGACGCTGGCGGCAAGAGCGACCTCCGCCATTACTGCCACCTCGCGTGCGTTATTCCAGAAGAGGTTGCATACAACGCTTACCTCTACCACCCGTTCTCGATCCGTGGCGCGCATCGAGCATCTTCTCTGCCGACCCGCCACACAACAGACGCGACGCTCGTGCCGAGAAGGCAGCACGCCCATCACACGCGCGTGCGACCAGTCGACGCGTTGTACCTTCCGCACGGACTGTTCCCTTGGTGACAAGCCGCTCCACCTCGGAAACACGTCTGCTTAACGGGGAGCTCGAGTCTGTCTCTAGCTGGGACTTGCAGTCGTCGACCGATGAAGACAACGGTTCCGAAGCTGCCACGCCCCGAACGACCAGCGCTGGTAGACCCTGTGTGTCAGGCATGCATGCTGTGCAGCGATCACTGGCTGCGCTGCGTCTCGCCAACCTGCAACACACAGCGCGACTGCGACACCGCTGCGCGTGTCCGACCCCTTCACCTCAGCGTGCCGCGGGTGAGGCAACGCACACATCAACGGCTCTGTCTTCGTCGCATCTACGCCACGGCTGTCGTGCGTCCACCGTGTTGTCGGGACCACGGCAGTCGTGCGGGCTGTCCGTGTCGGTTGATCGCGCCCAGCGCGGCGTGTCGCTACCAGGACCACCGAAAGTGTGTGTACAAACCCTACAAGGCGCACAAACTAAACTGCGCGCGCAGCTCACGCTCTCGTCCCCTACTGCAATGCACGCACTCTCCCAAGAGAGCGTCACCATCGACCTGTGCGCCAACGATGACGCGCCGTTGCTCGATGGGGCACAAGTTGGACTGCAGCCTAGGTGAGCATGCTCGCGTGCGGCAGCTCTGCTCCACACTTTTTCCTGCTTCTTGTCTTTTTTCCTTTTTCCGCTTTCACGTTATTGCTTCCGCCTTTTGTGCTCTTGGTGTTGCCAATCAGCTCTCTTAAATCTCTCCCATTCCTGCCTGAAACGTCCACACACAGACACACACACACACACACACACACACAGAGGCTTCCCTACGCCCATTACCCTTTTTGTCGGTGCACTGATGAGAACCTCCGTGAGTTTTTCGCAGCTCTCTCTGGCCCACGACCGCTGTCGTCTCGTTGGGTGTTGTCCCACTTCACCATCTTCTCTCTTCAAACGCCCTTCAATTCTCCGCGTCTCTGCTCAAGCCGCATTTGGTCGAACCCAGTATCACCCACATCGCACGTGTGGACACTCTCGCGGTTCTCCTACTCTCTGTTTCAGTTGCACAACACTGGGTCTCACCGTGCCAGTCAGTCGCTCTGAGTGCACGTGTATCTTGGCGTGCGTCTGCGCGCGTGGGTGACTCCCGTTTTCTGTTTCTTTTTTTCTTCCTTTTTTTTCTTCAAAACTTTCCGCGCGTGCTTGCTTCACCTCATTTAGTTTTCTGAGAAGTGCCAGTACGGTACACATTCGACTTGTCCTTGGTTTGCCAAGTGCCAGCCCTTTTGTTGTGTAGCCTCTTTTTTCCTTCGTTTTCTTTTTTTACTTCCCCGCTAGAAGCCCTCTGGAGGAGGGGGAGGAGGGCATTGTCATTGCGCTAACCACTTCATCATCTGCCTGCGGCAGTTGCGCCCCCTCAACACCCAAACGCACACCAACCCCCACAGCTTCGACAATGCAGGTGAGCATTCGGCATGAGAGGTTCGGCTTCCGTTACGCACCCCTGACAGTGCACTACGCGGCATTAGGGCGGTACCTGACGTGGCGGTGGACGCTCTCTCACCCCGATGAGAGAGCGCTCCCCTCCGTCGTGTCCGATGCCTTTTTCGCCGAGCAGATCGATAAAGCTTTGCGTGAGGCGCAGTCTCACCCGCCAATAGAGCCCGAATCCATCCACTCTCTAGACGTGGCACGTGTCGCGGGGACGGCGTCGGAACCGCGCGACTTGGTGATGGAGCCACTCACAGCGCAGATCGACGAGCTGCTTCTCTGCAGCACCACCTCCATTGACCTCAGTAAGACCTCAGAGCAGCGCCAGCCACACATCGGAGAGAAGAATTGGAAGCACATTTCCACTAATTTGTTTTTTGCCCTTGCGAGTGCCGCATTCCGCGACTCGTGTGCCGCCAGCATGGCCACTGGCGAGATCACCACACTTGACGACCACAGCCCGCTGTTTCAGCGCTGCGTGGGGGTTTTTCAGCGTTGCTACGGCGCACACGTCCGCGCCGTCGTCCCACCCCACTTGTCCTCTGTCACGTTAACGGAGTCCGTCTTTGCTGCGTACCGAGCAGGCGTATTGGCGGTGTTTCCTACGGCCGATGGTGGCGTCGACGAGGCGGCACAGAAGATGGTCCGTCAATTCGTGGCGCACTCGGCGGCGGCTCACACCGGCCATCCACCGAGCGTGCACGCACTGGCATTGCGCGTCACGCCAACTCTTTCCACCCTGGCGGTGAAGCGGCGACCCAAGGCGTCCCCACACATCAGCGCGCCGGCGCCACCTTCACAGACCAGCACGGCGACACCGCCCCCGTTGGCGGTGGTGAACGACGCTCCCATGACAGAGAGCGAACGGCTGCTAACAGGCGCGGAGTGGAAGAACGTCACGGACCCGCGCTGCCCGTCGTGCGGGGCGGAGCGCACCGCACTCACCACGTGGTACCCAGGGTGGCTAAAACGGAAGCCTGTGAATTGCCGCGCCTGCGGACGGGTGCTGTGCAACCGGTGCGTGACCGAGAAGGCTCATTTCTCTTTTGCGAAATTGAGCGAGCCGGGAACCCGCGAGGAAGGCACCCTGCGGCTCGTGTGTGATACGTGCTTCAAGAGCTTCAAGGGGTTTCGGCAGCTGCGCTTCCTTGGGTCACTCTTTATCTTCTCCGGCTTTGATTTTGCCCACGTGTTGCTCTCGCTCGGCGTCGGACACGGCTGGACAGCGGCGGCGGAACTCTGCGTGAGCGACCACCGCTTCCTCCTCCACACGCTGGCCTCACACGCCACGTACGTTCTCTCTCCCATGCGCGTATTGCTTCAGAACAGCGCACACCTGTTCATTTCCGCCGCGCCGCCCACACAGACGGGCTCACCGCCACGCCCTCGGGCGGCTGTCATCTGGCACCCCGAAGCGCTGCTGAAGCTCCTGCAGTTTGTCTCCGAGGACCGCCTGTGGGGCCAGCCTGAGGTGCGTGCACTCGTCGAGGCGGTGTCACATAGCCGCCTCGCGCACCGCGGCAGCTGCCCATCGGACACAGAGGAGGGGGCGACCGAGGCGGCACCGTTGAGCCACTACCACATGTGGTGCACTCAGCTTTGCACGCAGATGCGTCCTTTTTCTTTTTTTATGGAGGCTTTGGAGCACTTGGCGACAGCCCCGCGAAGCTGCGAGTACGTGCGCGAGGCACTGCCCATCGTGGCGGACTGTGCGCGAGCGAGCATTGCTAGCGTGCCGGCACAGTTGCCCGCGTCGTCGCCGTTGAGTGGCGTACTGGGTCATTTCGCGACTGCGCACGCCGCCAACGAGTGCGCGGTGAGCGAGCGGGAGTTGGTGACGGTGTGGCTGCTCGATCTGCTCTGGCGGCCGCGTACGCCCACAGCGCTCTCCACGTACGAGGCGGTCTGCACAGCGCTGCCCGCGCTGGTGAGCCACCAACCGCAGCTTCTGTGCTGGGTCTTGTGCATGCTCCATCAGCACCGAGAGCGCGTGTGCACCTCGCCCCTCGAGACGCCCGTTGGTTCCCGAGGGAGGCTGGAGGAGGCGGTCGGGTCACTAATCCTCGATCGGGTCACGGACGGCACCCTGCGGGAACGCGCGAAGGAGACTGTGGACGTTCTCAAAAGACTCGACCGGTGGGTACGAGAGAAGCCGTCATCACGATTCACCGTGCCTGAGATAAGTGCTTGGTTCGCCTGCAACTACGCTGTCACCGACAACGGTGATGTTGGCTTCCACCGCGGCGGCACCCGCGTCACTGCGCGAAGCGCACTTGAGCAGGTGCGCCGCCGGAGCCAGCGCGCCGGCCCCGTCAACGCCATGGACTACCTGGACCTGCGCAGACCGCTTTGTGATCCTATCCACCCTACTGGCGTCACCTTGCGCTCTCTGTTCCTTCCCGGGATGCGCGCAGAGAAGTCGTCGCTGGGAAAGGTGTCGCCGGTCTGGTTGTGCTTCAGCAACTGGTCCAAGGCGCACCGTGCCCTTGCCAGCGAGATGGAGGACCCAAGCAGCGCCAGTTCGTCGTCCGACAGTTCCGCTCACGCTCGTCTTCGGCAACTGGAGGAGACGGAAGGCGCTGTCGAAGAGCACCACAGCTTTCTCTATAAGCTCGAAAGCGTCGACGCGGATAACCTCATGTGCGTCTCCTTCCGTCTCCTTCGGTGGCTTCTGCATGAGCATCTCGGTCCCGCAGACATCCCGCTATTCGGTGTGCTGCCCCTCTCCCCCAACAGTGGGCTCATCGAGCGAGCGCCTGGCGTTCCCCTCGCACGTGTGGAAGACCTGCAGACGTACCTGATGCATCTGCCAAGTGGCACAGCCGCCCCCGTTGCCGCCCGCAACTTCCTCACTTCGCTGAAGCTGTTTCTTCTGCTCAACCACATCTTCGGGATAGGTGACCGCCACACGAGCAATGTCATGATCAGTCCTTCCGGCGCGATCTTCCACATCGACTTTGGCTATGTTTTTCATCAGCGGCCGCCACACGAATTCTTGAGTCCCGCGGTGCGGCTGGACCGCCACATCCTGACGGCAGCGAACGCTTGTCGACGGATTCTCGAACCGGAGACTCCTGCGTCCTCCACGGCCTCGCCGCCAGCGTCCGACCCTCCGGCCTCGGTGAGCGACGGCGGCGCGGTGCGCAACGCCCACACCGGATCGGTGCCTGTCGTCGACACCAGCGCTGTGTGTGCGTTGCGGGCGGAAGACTGGTTCTGTGACGAAGTCGCTGACCTCCTCATCCACGTCCGCCCCCATGCCGTTCTCTTCTACCACCTCTGGCTTTACGCTGTGCACCAGAGCCAGCTTCTCGGTGGGAGCGACCGGGCCTTGGCGGAGTACTTCAATCGGCTGTTTGACACAACGGCGTTCGTGGAGTCGTGCCGCACCCACTTCATTGCAGCGATGCATCAGTCCATAAGCAAGTGGGCACTGAAAGACAACAGCCGCAACTTCACCTACAGCATCTTTCGCCAGTTTGGGTTTTAAGTCGCGGAAGCGCGAGTCGTGTGTTGTGCGCGTGTGTGCGGGATTTGTAGCTGGCGTCCGCGACACTGTGCGAGCAACTATTTGTCTCTTCTCTTTCTTCTTCGCTTTGCTCTTTTTATTCTCGCCCACTCCTTTTTCTTTTTTTCGTTGTAGCCCGTGCGGTGACGTTGGCAAAGGAGACGTTCACGGTAGTGGCATGTAAGGCTGCATAAAAAGGCCTTGAAGGTGGGTAGTTGAACGACACTATAAGAGACGATAATGCCTTGACGAACAGGCAAGGACTATCCTCAACGTTCAAGCTCCTCTGGCGAGATTGTGACTGTCTTCTACCCTGTATATTTCTCACCAACGTTATGAGCCACAAAAACCGATCACAATCTCCATCCGAGGAAACACAACTAAGACTGCGTGCTTTTTTTTTTTTACGTGCTCTCCACCCCTTTCACTGGTGTGAGAAAGAGGGATTGAGGGGTGCTGTTGTGACACCAGAAGAAAAAAAAAACAATGAACACATGTATGATCTTGCTTCCCTATGCATACGCCTGTGCGTCCCACTACACCAATGTGTGTGCACGTTACTGTCTTCTCTATTCATCCACAAGCAGTGCGCATCACTTTTATATACTCTCTCCTTGACTATCTCTGACTGACACCCGTTTTCTCTCTCTGGGTTCTCCTTTCAAACACGCGTAGAAGCCACTGCCCGCGTGTTCACTCAGCACTGCGAAGATTCCCATAGATACCCCTTCCCCCTGGCGCGGTTGAGGCTTATCTGCGAACGGCGAAGAGGACAGAGAAGGAAGAGCGCGGGCAAGGTTAGCGATGACATCCAACACGGGCGTTGATCAATCGCCTGGTACAGATGTGGGCACCGCCTTCACCGATTACAACATGTTCTGGGCCCAGTACGTCATGACACGTGCAGGGAGATCGGAGCGTGCACCATCCCACTCCCGACTCGCGCGCGACGGCACGGTGTCACATGCCGCGCTTACGCAGAGACCGTTCGCCCGACCCGCGCGCGGTGAGGAAGACGAGGAGCCGGCGTCCACGGCACCTTCTCCGTTCGATTACATCGCGTCTGTAATGAAGCAGCAGGATCAGCGGTCGGCGCCGACACCAACGACGGAGCCGCCACGACAGGCATCTGTATCGGTGCTGCGAACGCCGTCCAAGGGTTCTTCTCCTACGCCTCGGCGGTGGGACGTGCAGGCTGCCAAGTCCGCGCTCTGTGATGCCGCCAAAGCGCTGCGTAACTCCTCGAGCCCCCGACCGGAGGAGCAAGTTCCCTGGGAAGGCTCCGTGGGCGGCGTGACGAGCAGCCGCGGAGCTTCGACACTTCGTCTGCCAGACGACGTCAGCAGTGACAGGGAAGTGGCTGGCAACACACAGCGCACCTCGCCAGTGTACCTTGCGTCGCCGTCCCCACCCCGCGCGGGGTATAGTCACGATGCGCACGTCCCCCGCCAGCTGTTCGTACCCGATGCGCCTGCCGACGACACAGACGACGCGGTGCAATCATTTCAGGAGATTAACCTCTCGGACGTGAGCGTTGCCATGAGCAGCGACGCTGGCGACGAGGACGACAACCGCCCTCCAGTTGCGTTGCGAGCACCGCAGCAGCGGCCCCAAGCACATCACACCCTGTTCGACGTGGATGCCGACATCTCTTCACGACACGGCAACGTCATGCCTCCTTCACGCAAGACAAAAGCCGCAACCCCAACAGCGGGGTTGAGCTCTCCCGCACCCCATGTGACCGCGGTGGCGGCGGCGTCGTCGCTCTCACCGGAGGAGGAGGCCACACTGTGGCAACGGTACGGCGCCGTGCTTCGCCCCGAAGAGTGGCAGTCCGTCGAGCTACGGTCGTTTCTGGCATTCCGCGAAGCACAGGCCGCTCAGCGAGCGGCGCTGTACTCTCGGGCGGCGTTGGAGGCGGAGAGCGCCAGCGCCACCGGGCGTGATCACGCGACGGGCAACCGCACCAGCCAGGCTCCCGCTACAACAACGGCCCTTTTTCGCCTGGTCTACGCGGCGAACGGTGTAGGCAGACGGCCTGCCGCCGCCTACCCCAGTAATCCGCGCGCACCGGCCGTGTTTGTCGCCCCGCCGCTCTCACGGTGCGCGATGGGCACTGACGCACCCACCCGCCCTGACCCGGCAGGAGGCGTGCTAACACCAGTTTCCGGCGCCGCCCGCTTCGTGGAGTGGATTGCGACGGAAGTCGACATTTACTTAGATCTTGTTCTTCCTAAACTGGGTGATGACCGCGACGCCAACTGATGCGGCGAGACGTCCGCATGCGATTCCTCCCTCCTGCTTCTTTTTTTCGTCAACACGCTTTGCGTTCCCTTGGCGCCTTTTATAGATTTCCAGCCGTTCATTAGATTGCCTCAGTTGTGATACTGACTGCCCACTGCCCCCATTTGCCACAATCCCACCAGCAAAGAAGAAGACGAAGACGAAAGAACGAACGCGTAGCAATCGTCGGTGCGTTCTGCACCGCTTGCCGACCCAACCCTCCGCTGACAATGGGGGTCATCTCGTGTAGGGAGCCGCACCGTCTCCGTTGGGTGTGTATTTGTGTGTGTGCGTGTGTCAGCGCCACTGTGTGCCCATGCACGATACGTCGCGCCCCAGCTCTTCGTACCCGCCCGCTCCACCACGCCCCTCCTCTTGACTGTCATCCACCAGTGTGCGCTTGTGTGGAGCTGATCCCCTCGCCTCCGTTCTGTTTTTTTTTGTTGTTGTTGTGAGGGCGGCTTCTCATCAGTCTCCCAGTCCTGCAACTCACCGGCACATAGAGCAGAGGGCAAACTAGATTCTCTTTCGATACATCGGTCGCGCGCGCTCGTGTCATCACATAGAGAGTGAGAGAGAAAAAAGAGATAGACACGCGTGAAAGTGCGGTCTCCCTCTTCCCACTTCCTTCGCATCGCTTTTAGCTAGAGGACCACCTTGACGATGCCACGAACGTCGGCGGCTGCACCCTTCGGGGCTCTCCCCGCAGACCTGCGAAGACTGATTGAGGAGACGGAGAACAGCATGGATGTGCTGTACCGCCGCGTCGATGGTGATGCCCCCCGAGGCGTGCAGAGCTCACGCCACCGAGGTTCACACTCTTCCCGGGCAGTGCACAATACGCGTCATAAGCACCACCGAGGGACGGACCGGCCAGACGGCAGTAGGTCGGAGGACAGCGAGAGCGACGCATCACAGCCGCTCGAACAGTATGACAAGACCAGCCGCCAGCCGCAACACGGGTTGCCTAAGCAGCCCTCACCGGCGCGCGCCTCGCACCATCTACACGCACTGTCAACCCCACCCTCTTCAGAGGCAAGCAGTTCCTTCGCACATTCACCGGCCGAGCAACTGGGCCAGCCGACACGACACCGACACCTGTACAACAACAGCGTTGGGACGCACCCGGCGGCCCCTCCGCCTCGCCGGGCCTACCGCCACGTAACCTATCCCGATGAAGACGACGATGAGGCGATAGAGACGGTGGGCAACTCACCCGCGACCGCCACCGCGGTGCGTGAGGACACCCCGGCCTCACTGACTCGGGCGGCACCAGCCTTCGCGCAAAGCAGGCGTGCCAGCAGCGGCGGTGGTGGCGGGGCGTACTCGCGACCACCAGCGCGCAACACGCCCACCAACGACGCAGGACTGTGTCAATCCACGCTGCCCAACACCACGCACAACGAGAGTCTCAGCTTCCTCAGTCGCAGCGCCGCGGCTGCCGAGTCGACGCCGACGAAAATGCTCACCCAGTTCGGCCACCGCTGGGACGCGCGGTACCGTCAGCTCCTCAGCCAAGTCGCCGACACCTCGCTGGACGGCGCGGGCCTCTCTCCGAACACCACCGCAGCCGCACCCGCACCCGCAGCTGCCCGCGAGGGCCAAGCCGAGCCGGTTCCAGCGGTGACCCGGCCAGAAACTGGCTTCCTCTCATCATACGGCAGGGGCAAAGACGTCCCCCTCCCGACTGGCCCCGCGCCGACGGAGACACGCACCCCTACGGTGGCGGAGACAGTGTTGGTCGTTCCCCCATCCGCACCAGCGCCACCGCCTGCGCCTTCGTCGAATGAACTTGCCGCAGTGGCGGCGCAGCGTGACGCACTAGAAGAGACGGTGCGCGCGAAGGAGCGTGAGCTCCTCGAGTCTGAGCGGGCGCGCCTCATGCAGATCGCCGCGCTACGGGAGGACATTGCCACCGCAAGGCTGGACGGGGCACGGGAAGCACGGGAGCAGCTGGCCACCTCGGCATCCCTCAAGGAAAGCATCTTGCAGGCCGCGCTGGAGACGGAGCGCCAGCGCACAGCAGAGATAAGTGAGCGTGCCAAGGAAGCTGAGAAGGCCCTTCGTGACGTGCAGCGACGTGTGGACGAGCAGGAGACGAAGCTGACTTTCCAGGAGCGAAGTAGCGCCTTGCGCGACCAGGAGATGGAGACGCTCCAGGCACGCGCCGTCAGTCTCGAAACACAGCTGTCTCAAGCGGCTGACGTGCGCCGTGAGCTGGAAGACACTGCGCGGCGTGCCCAATCCGCGACAGAGGCGCTTGAGCGAAAGTGGCAGCTGGCCATGCGCGAACGCGAACACCTGGAGACTCGGTTGTCTCAGCAGGAAGAGTCCGCCAAGGCGACGCTAGCTCAGCTTGAGAAGGAGTTCGAGGAGGCCACTGCACGATACCAGGAACTACTCGACGAGGCAACCCACCGCGTGGAGCAGTTGGAGAAGGTACAGCGCAAGTACAAGTCTCTGAAGGATACCCATCAGCGCGTCGCCGAAACGTCGGAAGAAACCACCGCTTCGTTGCGTCGGCAGCTGGCTGATCGTGAAGGCGTCGTGGAGACGCTTCAGAAAGAGTTGCAGGCCGCGCAGAAGGAGGTGGCGAAGCTGCAGACGCAGATGAAGGCCGACGGCGACGCTCACGAAGAGAAGCTCCAGTCTCTTCAGCGCCAACTCGAACTGAAAGGGGCTTCGTCGAGCGAACAAGTCAAGACAATGCAGCAGCACTTGGAGACAGCCAATCACACGATTGCGTTGCTGCGCACGCAGATAGATGGGCTCAAGGAAGACATCCGTGAAGAACAAGTCCAGGCTCAGCAGGCGAGCATGCGCATGGCCGAGGTGGAGATGCGGCTGAAAGAGGAGGTCGTTGAGCAGCAGCGCGAGGCCGGCCTGGCCAAATCCCGCCACAGCGAAGCCCTCACCGCACTCAAACAACAACTCAAGGAGAAAAACGCCAAGTTGGAAGCGCTCGCCGCCTCCTCCATGGAGCCTCTGCAGCGTCTGCGCGAACAGCTGGAGAGCGAGCGTGGCAAGCGTGCCCACCTCGAGGAGCAGCTGAGCCGCCTCAAGAAGCGTGCCAAGGAGGCCGAGGAAGCCACCCTTCGTGAGCTGCGGCGAGAGCAGCTGCGGCAGTCGACCGAGGCCGCGGTGGCCCTGCTCACGCCCACCACCACGAGCACCGCCCGGCCGAGCCCTACACCGAGTCCTGTCGTTGTTGCATCTCCGAGTGTGCTGAACAGTGCGTATCGCCACACGCCGACGGCGGTGCACTCGCCTGTACCGTCGTGGGCAATGCAGTCGGCACGTAGCTCCCGCTACGATGCAGTGTCGCAGCCCCACTCACCGCAGGGCTCACGCCTCGCCAGCGCGGACGCCCGTGCGCGAGCCACGCCCGCCGTTGATGATCCGTCAGACACAGCCTTACTTGGTGAGAGGGCTCACACAAGCAGTTCACACCCTTCCGCGCGGCGAGAGGGCAGTCACAGCCCGCCGCAGGTGCAGACCACAGCAATCGTCGAGTACACCCCTCCCCGTCGTGCGGGACACACGGACAATCACGACACCGTCACCACCGCCACCGCACCGCCGGCGCCGCTGAGCCTCAGCGAGTGGCAGTCACAGCGCGAGCGCGAACGGCCGCCACTGCCTGAGCGGCTACCACGGCACGTGGACACGTCCGCGCCGCGTCGTGGCAGTGGCCGCACGAGCCCAGCGCAGCCGGCTGCTGGTGAGAGCCTGTCACGTCCTGCCCCGCTGGCGATCACGTCGACCCCGCGCATTGCCCTTCCAGAGCCGCGAGGCGTGGCGGTAGTTGGTGACGGCGCTGCGGACACCTCACTCGCCTCACCGGCGACGGTGGGCTCCCTGTCTGGCATCACCCGCTCCTCCCCATGTAACAGCACAAGCCGGCTGGACGAGGACGTGTCCGTCGGCACGGGCGAAGGCGCCACCGCGACGGTGCGGCCATCGCAGCCCGTGCGGCGCTCACGCACAGCCTCGCCCGTCCCGGCGGCGGGGCGTCTGGCGTCCTCGGCGGGCGACGCGGGGGAGGCCGGGGACACCACAGCGACGGGCCCCGTTGTGGCGGAGCACGAGCAGCGCATGCGCGCATTCCGTGCGTCGGCGGCGGAGGTGATGCAGCGCCTTTCGGGCAGCAGAGAGGCTTTTCTCTCACGGTGCGCCGAGGTCATCCAGCGTTCCTCTGCCCTCGGTACGCAAGCCGCGTTTGATGACGACGACGATGGCCAAGGTGGGTACCCGTAGCAGTGTGGGCTTACGAGAGGCCATGTAGGCTGCACCACAGCCAACTGCACGCCCATATATAACATTCATATAGAAAGAGAAGGCCCCACCCGGCAAGGACGGCAGGGTGGTGGAGGCGGTGACGGCCTTGTGCTTGTTGTTCTCGCACATATCGCTGCGTCTCTCTTTGTCTCAGCCTCGCTTGACACTCATAGACTGGACCAAACACGTACATACAAACTGTCGTTGACTGAAAGCAGTGGCTCCACGCCGACACAGGTAATGGATGTTCAACCGCTCCACAGCGGCCGGGCCTAGTCGCCCCTCTCCTCTCCCGCTAAATCCGCGCGCGCAGCACGGTGTTTGCGGTGGTTCCCTCCACTTCACAGAGTGATGCACACACTACGCCCCCGAAAGTGTGTTTGTGTGAAAGAGTCCTCCTCGCTTGCTTGTCCTTTCCTTGTTACTCCATACCCGCACCTTCCGCTTCTCAACTCACTCATACACAAACGCACACACATGCGCGCCGTCATCTCCCCCCTTGCGTCCCACCCGCGCGTGTGGCTCCCTACCGGATACAGTCTACGAAGAGCAAAAGACGACACACCGCAGAAAAAACAAGAGAAAGGCTGCCCTCAAGTCCGACCCGACTCGAAAGGGCTTTTTTACAGAAGTGTGCTAGCTCTGCCATCGCCTCTCCTTCTATCTTTGTGTGCTTTTGCAAGGCCTCACCGTACTCCCTTAGTCTCCCTCCACCAACCACCTAGACCCCCCCCCAACACACACACACACACACGTGCGCGCACAGCCATGTTCGGAGGAGGTCATTACCAGAAGAAAATCGACAAGCAGGCGCGCAAGAAGGCGGCAAAGATGGAGTCCCGTGGTGAGGTCAAGGGCCGCACTGGACCCGCCTCTGGCGCGCAAGGCTCGCGCCCGGTGTCGTCCTCCCCGCCGCACGGCCAACAACACGGCGCGGCTCACGGGGGCAACGGCAACAAGAGCACGCTGAAAGGCCCTGTGACGGCGTACGGCGCGCGGGACTCGGGCAACGATGTCAAGAACGTCCCGTTTGCGAACAAGCAGGCCGAGAAGGCGTACAAGCGACAGCAGCGTATCCCGAAGCACCAGAGCGCGGTGGATCCCACAAAGGGGAATCTCGCCAAGCAGGCGGGTGCGAGCAGTGCCGCACAGCGCCGACGTGTCATTCGCCGCAAGGGCGGTGATGACCTTCTCGACCACTTTCGCGAGAAGCTCAACGCTAGCACGTTCCGACTGTTGAACGAGCAGGTGTACAACTCCCCCAACGCCATCGCGGGGCGCCTGCTGCGTGATGAGGGCACCTTCCGCGACTATCACACAGGCTACCGTCAGCAGCTGGTTCAATGGCCCATGAACCCCAACACGCTCATCATCGACGCGCTCCTGGGGGATCGGCGTGGCAAATTTCTGGCAAACAAGGCCAAGACCATGCCGGGGCACATCCCACAGAGCTGGGTGGTGGTGGACATGGGCTGCGGCGACGCACAGATCGCGGCCGCCCTCGCACCGAAGGGCTACACCGTGCACTCGTTCGACTTCTTCGCGATGAATGAGCGCGTCACCGTGGCGGACTCGGCGAACACGCCCCTGGAGGACAACTCTGCTGACGTCGTTGTCTTCTCGCTGAGCTTGATGGCCACGGACTACTACCTTAGTCTCTTCGAGGCGTTCCGCATTCTCAAGCCCAACCGCCTGCTGAAGATTGTCGAGGTGCGGTCCCGCATCCCGTTCCCGAAGCGCTTCGCCGAACTAGTAGAGGGAATCGGCTTCACACTCGATTACCAAGACGTAGCAGGTGACTACTTCGTGTCGTACGACTTCATCAAGAATGACGGTCAGGACAAACCGCACCGCGAACTTGTTCATCCAGCCGGAGAGGCCCTCGTGCCGTCACTGTACAAGAAACGTTAACGGCGGCGCCTGCCAGAGGATGGGGAAACACAAGGGTTGGTGATTCACAGCCGACTGATACCCCACTGCACTGACGCACACACACACACTGTCCCCCGGTTCTCATTGTAACCAACGTAACATCGATTAACTCGTGTTGTTTAATTCTCGGTTTCATTGCGTGTGAAGAAACGACAAGTGTAAAAATGACCCTTTCACTGAGACCGCACTTCCGACCACAGCGTGTGCCCCCGCAGACAGGAGCAATAGTTGCTGGTGTCTCACGACGATGGGGCCAAGGGGCGAGGCACTTGGCAGTGTGCGAGTATGTGCACGTGCACGTGCGGAGTCCTCCGTCCATAAGGTCTATGTGTGTGTGTGTTTCATGACCTCGCACACGCCTTCACCCGAGCCCCCATCGCCGCCTTATTCGGCATGTGATCTCACATCAACACGTGACACCAATTAACTTCTCCTCTGCTCTCCTTCTCTTTCCTTTTCTTTCCCTGACGCACAGTCCAGTGCGAAGAGCGACCAATGGGGAGGCAGTCTCGCCGCTTTGCTGTACGCCTCGCGGTGGCCGGGTCGGCCCTCGGCGCCGGTGCCTTCTTCTACACGCGCTGGCAGCTTCGTCCGGGAAGCGCAACGCCACTCGTCACGCCTCTGCAGTCACCAGAGGAACAGCTGCGGCGGCACTCAAGGCAAGCACACCTCGACCGCCTTTTGGCGTCATGCGAAGCGGCTCAGGACGCATTCGATATCTTGGTGGTTGGTGGTGGCGTGCACGGACTCTACACCGCCGTGGATGCAGCCCAGCGAGGGCTTCGTGTGGCACTGGTGGAGGCGAGCGACTTTGGCAGCGGCGCGTCGTCGCAGGGCCCCAGTGTTCAGCCAGGCGCCTTTCCGTTCGTCCAGCGGGCGCTGCGGCAGCGGGACGCATGGTGGCTGCGCCGCGCTGCGGAGACGATGCGTGAAGCCACCATCTGGGAAAATGTGTGCCCAGAAGCGATCACCACCGAGACGGCCTTGTCACTCGCCGGTGAGGAGTCTGATCGCGCGCTCCAGGTGGAGGCCGACGCATCACTTGTCGCGGCCACCGTGGAGGCGATTCGATGCCGGCTTCTCGGCCCGTCACGGCGACCCGTAGCGGTGCACACGCTGATTCCTGCTCTGCACACGGCGGAGTTTGTTGAGTTCAGCGCGGTGGCGTGCCTAAGTACACTCCTCAGCCCCTTCTGTGGACCCTGGCGCATGCACAGCGTGGTGCCACCGCGGCATGTGGCTGAGGTGCTCCCAGACATGCAAGCACACCCTCGTGGGGGTGTGCGCTGCAGTGACTTGGCCCTTCACGGTGTCTCCGCGACGTGCGCGTTGGTGCGCACGGCGGAAGCACTGGGTGTCACGCTGGTGAACTACGCTCCGGTGCGGACTCTGGGGTTCGTTGATGAACATCACTCCACTGAAAGTGACGCGTCGGCGTCGCCTCTGGTCGTCGCGACCGTCGACGACTCGCTGTCGCAGCGCACGCTGACGTTGCACACGCGTGCTGTTATCAACTGCGCGGAGGTGTGGGCCGATCAAGTGCGTGCTCTGTGCCCGGGCAACGAGCTGACCGCCACGCCGCACGCCTTCTCGCAGTACACGGTTCAGTCCTACCTGGCCGCACCACGCCACGCGGTGCGCACGGCGCGATCACCACCTGCCGTGAGTGGCACCGGCGACGACGGGCGTGGAGGGGAACAATCGCTGGCCGCCCGTTTGGCCCGCGTGAAGACGGAGGCACTGCAGGCGTGCTCGACTCTGTACAGCTTCTCTGCGGTGTTTGCACTGCCGTGGGTGAACGACTGTGTGCTCCTAGGCCCGTGCTTCTCACCGCTCGCGGACCCGCCTGTCGTGTACGGCGTTGATCCCAGTGCGCGTGCCTCCAGTGGGCAGTTCACCATCCTCACCTCGTCCGATGGCTTCCGCGCGCAGGGTGAACGCATTCAGCACATGCTGAAAAGCTGCGGTATTCAGGTCGAGCCCGCACAGCTGCTGTCCTGTGTTTCGCACGTTCTTCCTGTTCTGGCCAGTGCGCAGGATATCCCATGGACCGAACACCTCATGCGCCGCGGCTTCTACGTTGACGTCGCGACCAGCGTCGCTGCGCGCGCTACGGACACAGTCGAGACCGGCGCATCCGATATGTCCAGTACACAAAGCACGCAGCCCGCAACGCTCCCATTCGTGCACGTCTACGGAGGGACGTTGCTCCAGGCACGCCTCGTGGCCGCTGCAGCTGTGGACGCCGTGCTGACCAACACGCACGCGCTCGACGCGCGCAAGCATACACTTACCTCACCCCACAGCCGCACCGCACAGCTGGCTCTCTGCCCCGCCTTTCGCCCCATTGCGGTCGATGACGCAGGCACGGACAGCGGTGCCGGTGCGGCTGCAGCGGACCCCATGACAAGGCTGCGCCAGATCATCGAAGACACCCGCGCTGAGCGCATCACGGACGTTCTCTTTCGCCGCACGCAGGTTGCCTACACCAGCCCTCAGCAGGCCCTGACAGCCTCGAGGTTTATTGCGGACTGCCTGCCGGCCCTGGCACAGGCGCCGAGAGCGGTGAGGGAAAGGGAGGTACTCCTCGCGCATCGTGTCGTCAACGGCGTATCGATGAACCACACGAAGTGATTTTAGTGGGGTCTCTGCGAGCCTGTCGTGCCCACGACATGGCCTGCTTCCACGACCGTCTGTGTACGTGTGTATGTGTCGGTTACGGACCCGGGAGATGACGGAGAGGTGCACCTGTGGGATCCCTTCAGTGGCGCACGTGCTGCGCGAGGCGGATAGGCGCTGATCACATCACAATTCAATGATTGAAAGAACAAGTGTGGGAGAAACAATTACGGCATTGTTCTCTATGCGTGCGCAAGGGTGTGTGTGTCTCCACTCTATCACGGCGGCACCTGTTTTTCAGCCCCGTCGTTTCAGCCGTCCTCATTGGTGGACGGCGAAAGGTCGTCCGATTCTTTCCCCTAATCGCGGCCACATTCTCTGCCTTGCCTCTCTCATCAATCCACACTCGTACCACTGTGCCTCGCACCCCTGTTCTCGCCGTCGCATTTGGTTCTTCCTTCACACTGTCAGCACCAAGCCTGCGCAAAAAAAAAAAAGAGCCGCGCCCTTATCGAATAAACAGCAACGCCTCTCGGTTGTTGTTGTTGATACTGTTGTTTTTCTCTACTTTCCTTCCGCACGTAGGCTCGTCGGCACTTTCTCCTCTCCCCACTCTTCGCTTGTGTGACGATGGCTGACACGTTTTCCTTCTTCGCGTACGATGCGCTCATGGAGGCGGCGGCTGTGGCCGCTGTCGCTGGAACCTCGCCCGTGGGAGAGTCAACACCTGCAGTGCTGGATGGATTCGTGCTGCGCTTTTCGGCTGTCAGCCGCGACTGTCCGCGCCTCGGTCTTCCCAACATTTTACCCATCAGTGACGCCACAGTCGAAGCGGCGGAGACCTGCCGCGGTGTCATGGGTGTTCTACACACGCTGCCGGCCCACGCACGTGAGCCGCTGCTGCGGCACATGGCACAGCGGGGCTCCTACAACGTCGTGTGCGGTGCACTGCCGGTGCGGATGCTGACAGCCCAGAGCGAGGCAGCCCACGCGACAGTCGTGGCGGCGCTCGACATGAACTGGCTCGCGGTCGTGAAGGCGGTGCCGGAGGACTTTTCCCAGGTGTGGACTGAACTGCCGCTGCCTCACGGCACCGACGAGGCGCCTGGGAAGGGTGGCTCGCGCCGATGGCCCGGCTATCACTGGTGCAACTACATCACTAGCACGCGTACTGCCCCGTCGGCGGACACGCTCTCCGCGTTGCGTGATGCGCTGGCTTCGTGTGTCAAGCGAAAGATTGGGTGCAGTGCGGGTGCTGCCGCAGGGGAGCTGGTGGCGCGCCACGAGGCGGCACTCGCTCAGGTGGTCCCACGTGCCGTCACGACCGATCAGGATGAGGCGCGCACGTGGTACTTGGCCTACGGCTCCAACATGTCTTGGGAGCAGCTGTGTGTGCGCATTGGCCCGCCGTACCAGCGACGCGCCGCGCGCCTGCCACACTACGTGTTGGTCGCAAACAAGGTGCCCGCGGACCCTGAGTCAACCTTTGGGTACTACAACGTCGAGCCTCTCGCCACCCGTCAGCACAAGGCAGCAGAGGGCCTCACAAAGGGCCCGGACCCGATGCCCGACCACGTGTGCGGTGCCGCCTACGAGATTTCTGCCGCGCAGCTGGCACTCATGGATGGGTATGAGTGGGGCTACACAAGGGAATGGCTGCCCTGCGAGGACATCAGCGACAGCCTCGGCCTCCGTGAGACGGATACGGGGGCGGCGTTCGGCTGTGGACCAGAGGCCCTCCCATCATCGCTGACAGTCACTGCTGCCTGGGCCTACATTGCGACCGAGACGTCCGAGAAGCTGATGCCGTCCGCGGAGTACCTCTCACGCGTGCTGGAAGGTCAAGATGCGATCCCGCCGGCGTACGCGGAAGCCATTCGCCGCACGCCCACCAATGCGCTCCGAAGTCCCCGGCAAGAGAAACGGATCCGCAAGGAGCTGTGATCACCCCTGCGCAAGCGCATGGCGTCAGGTAAAGGCCACCACAGAGCAGTAACGCTTCACAAGATTATTTGTTTTTGTTCTCTCAGCACTGACTGAGGTGACTATGAAAGAGTGAACGAGAGAGAGAGAGGTCAAGCCCTTCCTTGCTCTGGCACAACGGCGTGCGTGTGCGTGGGCCCAACCGCTACCGTGCACGTGTTGATGGGTCACACCATCGCATAGTCGTTCTTTTCCAACTTCTTATCCTGGTGTCCTTGCGCGCCCACCCAGCCCCTCAAGTGCACCATCCACCCACTGCTCTTCTCTCGGTCCTCCGTCTCACCTTCTCTTTTCCTACCTCTTCAGTCCTATCACCGCTGTTACCTCCCCCCTCAGGACCCCTTCTCCTTCCTCGCTATCACACACCTTCGAGACGTTTCACACAAACGTACACACAAAACACTCCCACAGACAGACTCACAGACACATTCGCTGCGAAGTCAACAGAGAAGCTCACCACCCGCTCGCCCGTTCAGCTGACTGCCTTGGGGACGTCATCTCGCACCTCTCGTTCCCTTCTTTTCCCCCGTTCCCCCCCCCTCCAACAGAGCGATGCCCTACGAATTCGATGCCGAGGCCCGTCAGAAGGGTGCGTCCACGGTGGAGCAAGCCGCCCCCGCGCAACGGTCTCACACCCGTCCGCTGCGCCAGCGCCGCCCGAGCCAGATGGGCAAGATCGCGAACGTGCCTGAGGCACCAAAGGCGCAGTTTATTGCGGACAGCGTGGATCCCGATTTCAGTCCGTCAAAGCAGCCCGCCGCCGCGGAGCCACGCGAGGCCGCACCAGAGGAAGTCGAGGCTGAGGCTCAGGAATAACGGGACTCGTGCACCTCAGCTGTGGGCACTGCTTGAGACTGAACGGGCACAATGAACCCGTCCAGCATGGTGTTCAGCAAGGACCAGCAAGTGCGTCTCTCCGCTTCTCACAGCGGTTCTGCGTGGATGCGTTCCATGCCCTGCTGTGTCTTGACACACCTTTGGCTGTCGTGTACCTCAATGCTTCAGCATATATCCATTGTTTATTTATTTACTTTTGCCTTGCGCTGCCCCCTTCATCTGCCGTTGATGATTTCCCCCCTTCTCTATGGCATCGCTACTGTACTTGAATGACCTTCCGCTGTGGTCAACACTGGTCCCTACGATTCGTTCCCAGTTCTCAGAATTGTTTTTGATGTTCTTCTTCTTTCGTGACTTCGTGATTTTTTGTTTCGCTTTCTTCTCTACGTTTTTCTCCCTTTTCTATCTATTTATTTCTTTAAGGTAGATGGGGCGTGCGTTGCCCCGCCGCATACCTTCTTGTTCTTTTCTTTCTCTTCGCCTCTGTCAGCCCTTTCTCCTTTCCCACTCTCTTAAACCAACTGGTTGATCTCGGCGTGCGGACAGTTGCAGCCCTGTGCTGGCTTTGCATCTCAATGACGGACAAGAAGTCGTCTACCGATGCAAAGTCGGCAAGGAAAGGCCTCTGTGCTTTCTTTTTTTCGTTCGTGTTGTTCGAAGGCACACAACTGTTGCAAACTGGATTCAACCAACGCATTCTCCCCATCTCTCTAACACAAGAACACCCACGTTCAGTGGCGTTGCAACCGAGGAACATCAAAGAGTGAAAAAAAGAAAAAGCCGCGTAGCTGGAGAACCTGATTTTTCCTCTTACACTGACGCGTGTGATGGAAATGTACGGTCAGCAAAGCAAACCCCACTGACGCCCGCGCGCGGGAAGAGTGCCCACCGCGGAATGGATGGTATCAGTTTCCGCACGTGCTCTCCTGGGACACAGCGATTCGGTGTACACCTGCAGTCATGTTGCAACACGTGTACGAGCCGGATCTCGTCTTCGTTGTTTTTCTGCTTTTCTCTCTCTCTTTCCCATGCCACTCAACACACGCCCCTCCCCCCTCGGTGTCATTCTGAAGCGAAGAAGTGCAACTTACTTGTCCACCTCGCGCCTTTCCATATAACATCTTCACGTTCCTTTTTGTTTTTCTCGAAGCATGTTTTCGATCGCCTTTTATCAAGAGCATTTCAAGGTGCGGTACATGCCGCGGGGCCTCGTCACGTGGGTCTTCTTCGCAGTCTGTCTACTCGCGGTCATTGTTTTGCCGTTCATCATCGGTCTCGCCATGGAGAACTTCTGGGTGGAGAACAACTACTTTTTCCAGATGCCTCAGCTGAATTTCACCGGGCGCTGTGCACTCCGCGTCACGACGATGCGCGGCCACGAGTACCTCTGGACGTGCTCCGAAGTCTTTAACAGCCGTTTCCTCAGCGGCACGTCGCTCGCTGTTTCCCCGTTCTTCTCGGTGTATCAAGACGATCAAAACGCCGACTTGAAGGTGGATGTCGTAACCTTTGCACTCACCGTACCAGTTGACTCTACGCAAGGTACACTTTATGAGACTCTCGAGCAACTCCGTGCGCAGGCCGCTGCCGGCAGCGGTGAAGCGGGCGCTGTCACCGTGAACCCCGTGCCTCCTACTCAGCCGCTGGATGCGATTCAAGAGGTCGCGTTTCTTCCCGAGTTTCTCTACACCGTCGACCACTATCTGGTCAAACTGAACATGACCGCCGCGCCTCTTCTCCAGTTCCGCAACGACGACCCACAGTGGACATCGGCGACGGCTTCCAACAGCAGCGAACGGCCAAGTGGCGGACCTCTCTGCGCGATCACCGAGGCCGACCTGCTTTTCCACTCAACGGAGCGGCTCATCAACTCCCCGTACGTGCACTATACGCACACGTACACGGACAGCCCGTTCGTCTCTCGCGCGAAGCAGCCAGCAGACCTGCTGAATCTGGCCGACTTTGCGCGCCACTACACTTCGCGTAACCAGTCACTCATCACCCGCCGCTACTCGGAGGTCACCGGCGGCCTGCAGCTGCTCACTGGGAACACAGTGAAGAATGGCCTTCCACCGCTCGGGGTGAGCCCTGTCGTGCCAGGCAGCTTGTGGAACGACATGGATCTCCTCAACAGCTTCACTTGGGTGATTCGTCTCCGCGTCCCCAAGGCCGAGATCCAGTACGTGCCGTCGTACGCCGAGTCGCTGAAGTGGGGTTGGGTGCAGTACTTTGTCATTGCCTACCTCCTGCAATGGTTCTTCTGGAAGGTGCGCGGCCTTCTCGCGACACAGGGACTCCTTGATACGACTGCCATCTATCAGGCCACGCGCATAAAATAATCGATAGAGATAGACACACACACACACACACACACACACATACACACACACATATACACGCAGATGCGCGCGTACAGTCAGAAAGCTTTTTTGTTGTTGTTGCCTTAACCTGTTGAAGAAGCGCCGCATCACGACTGCTGGCTTTCTATTGAATGACGACCTTCTCTCCTCTTGATGTTGTTGTCGCTGATGCTCATCATCGTCGTGTGCGTGCGACTGGCGCCACGCCTCCCTCTCATCCTGCCACATGTTATTATGAGTTACAGGTGTATCGTGGAAGGAACGGCTCTTCCCGCAAAAAGCAATCCCTGTCTTCTCCTGTCGTTGTGAACTTGGTGGGACAGTGACTGCCACGTGTGCCACAGTCCACTGTCGTCAAACCGAGTTGTCGAGGGGAACGGAAGCGCAGGCGCGGCGCTTCATTTTGTTTTTTCTCAGTCAACTGCTTTGACACTCCTGCCACATGCTCACCCCGTTTACCGAGCCCCTACACACACCTTCTCGCGGTTCGAGCCACTCCTTTACAGCCCTTGCTCTCCTCCTGCCTCCCTCCCGGTCGACGTATGTAGATTTGATGTGATGAATGCGATTCTGATTGTCGCCGTTGGTCAGTGTGGCAACCAACTCGCCGACGAGCTGCTGACCCAGCTTGACGTTTTGCAGCGCGCGAGCGCGAGCACTCAGAGCGGCGGCCGCGCATCCGCGTGCCCGTTCTTCGCCTCTGACGGGAAAGCGCGTGTCGTGCTTGTGGACAGTGAGCCCAAGGTGGTACGAGGGGTTCAGGGTCGCCACGCCTCTCTCATTCGGCCCGAGTCCGTAGTTTGTGGGCAGTCGGGTCGCGGCAACAACTGGGGCCTTGGCTACTACGGGGTGAACGACCCGCACAGCCATCGCAGCGAGCACAACGCGGCCGGCACGCGGCGCGCGTTTCGTAATCTGGCGCGAGGTCAGCGCGAGGAGGACGACTCCACGCTTGCCAATGCCCTGCGCGCAATACACAGAGAAACACGCCGCACGACGGACTGCCAGACGTTTGAGGCCATTGTTGTGTTGCACAGCCTGGCGGGCGGCACGGGCAGTGGGATGGCCTCGCGCTTGTGTGAGAAAGTTCGGCTGTACTTCGTGGACCCGCCGGATGGCGGCACGCCGGTGGATGAGCTTTACGAAGATCGCATGAGCCGCCGTGATGGGCTCGACGGCATGCTCATGGAGAAGCGTCGCGCACGGTACCTGCTCACCGTCAGTGTGGCACCGCAGGCGCACGGTGAGCTGGCCACGCAGGGACTCAACGCGGCCTTGACTCTCCGCGTCCTTCTGCGCAGTGTGGATGCGGTGCTGCTACTTCGGAATGACGACGCTCTCGGACCTGGCGAGGCCGGCAACAGCAGTACCAGCGCGGGCAGCGGTGACGCGGCGCTGGTGCCGCGGTGCATTACCTTCCGGGAGGTGAACGAGGTACTGGTTGCCCTCCTGCTTCCCGTCCTCTTGTTCGGCGCCGACAGCCGTCACGGCGTGCTGGGCCCGGTGGTGCGTCAGTGTGCGCCGAGCCCGCTGCTACCCGCAAACATCGCGCGCACCGGTGGAAACAAGCTGCTCACACTTCTTCCGACGCCTCAGCGTGTGTACGGTCGGTTCGCCCAGTGCATGCTCCGCGGACGCTTCTATTCGCTACAGGGCGGTCGCGAGTACCTGGGCGGTGCATGCCCCACTGTGCCCCTGCGTGATCTCCTCTCACACACCGCCCAGCTCGCCATGGGTGGGGGCGGCGGGGTCGAGGATGTGGCACCGCGAGCCCGTCACGTCGCTGGGATCCGGCGGGCCGGTGCGTCGTCGGCGGCCCCGCGCGGCGGACGCGAGAGTGCCCGGCAGACGTTTGGGCGCCGTGCGCATCGCCGCGTGGAGCACGACCAGCCCTGGTCGGTCGGTGAGGATACACATCCAGAGAGCGGTGACGACGACGAGGACGACCGTGGCGTCGCTGACGCCCGCGATGTGGACGAGGGCTCCTGTCACGACAATCAGCGCCGTGAGCAGCAGGAGGGCAGCCAAGTCTTCGCAGAGGTGCCAGTGAACGTGCCGGCGGTGCTGAGCAACTACTACAAGACGCTGCGGAAGGCGCCTGTGACGAAGCTGTACCAGGCGATGGAGGGTGTGCTGGTCGTGAACCAGGTGAAGGAGCTAGACGGCGCCTTGTTGTTTCCGTTGCTGCGCTCCGCCGCCTTGAAGGTTAAGCTTGGTGCTTTTCTTTCCCCGTACGAAGACGTTGGCGTGACGTCCGAGGATATCGTCAAGGCTTACCGCGAAGTTGCCGAGACACTGAGCTTTGCCGAGGAGCTGTAGTCGTGAGCGGTCGTCGACGGCTCTTTCATTCCTTTTTCCCACGCACCCTCTTCTCGCTTACTTTTTGGTGAACCGAACGGTCGCTACGTTTGCTTTCTTTGCCACATCACACACTGTTGCTTATTTTGTTGCGATTATAGATTTGCCCCCGAACGCCGAATGCTTGGTTATGTCCGTTGGCCCCCCCCCCCACTACAACACTCTAGTGACACGAAAAACAAACAAAAAAAAAGGTGCCCCCCGCACGTACTCAAACACACTCGCACTGGTGGGAGATACTCACGAGTTCTCTCTCTCTCTCTCTACCACGCGTGTGAAGGATACGGACAATGTGACGTGACGTCCCAGTCTCACGCGCTGTCGTTGCCTTTCAGTGATGTGCCAACCATTGGCCGCGCTTATTGTCCTCACTCCCTCTTCTGTTCCTCTTCCCCTTTCTCCCACTCTCGCTCGCTCGCTCTGTGCAGTGGTTCTCGTAGGTGATCGCACCGAGTATGTCCCGCTGCATTGGCACGCGTGTTCCGGCGTTGCGGCGCATCATCGGCAGTGCAGCCTGTGGTGGAAACGTCCATGTGGCGACTCTTCGCGCCATCTCAACCATCCCCGTGGTGGAGCGTTTGACATCACGAGCAGGTGGGCCTCTCTCAGACACATTCATGGGCGCCGCCGGAGCTGACAACGCCACCACCGCAGAAGGCGGGCATGCGAAGCCTTTTTCATTCGCTGTCAAGGACAGTGAGCGTGGTCTCCTCGACCACGGTGTGACCCCTGATGCGAAGGCGTTTATTGCCGAGGCCGAAGAGCAGTACCGGGCGAGCTCTGCCGTATTGCACCAGGCGCCTTCCATGGCCCTCCCAGAGACGGAGACGCGGCTGGATCCCTTGACGGGTCAAACTGTCACTGTCACGCGCATCGCGGCACCCGCCGGAGAGGTCTATGTGCCTTCTCACCGAGAGCGGTTTGCCTTGAGAGGGCACGTTGGTGAGCTCGAGCGTCAGCAAAGCGCACCTCAGCGTGATGTCCCCAATGAGCACGCCCAGTTGAGCTTGAAAAAGGAGCGACAGATGGAAGAACTGCTGGCGTCACCGATGCCGCTGCTGGCAAAGGCACAGGAAGTGCAATGGATGTTGGCGGACTGCTACGAGCAGCGGCTTCCCCTCCGCTCACGCACGGCGGAGGCGGTGGCGCAGCTATTCGCGCACGCCAGTCTGCAGGCGCGTCTTGCGGGCCAGTCGGTTGCGGATCTACCTGTGCCAGGCACACCTCTGCCGAGCGGATCCCCGGCGAGCACCCCCTTGCCCGGCCCGCCCACGTCTATGGAGGATGTTCCCTTCCTTGCGGAGTTGCGCCGGCTCTACGCGCACCAGAAAAGTACCTTCACCGCGCCGACCCCTCTCACACTGGAACTTCTCATGACCACTGTGAGCGCCGTGGCGGTGGCCAACAAGCACGCCTTCCACCTGGCGAATCGACTCTTTCTGGATGCCGACAAGTACGTGGTGCTGCCCACGCGCACAATGTACACCGCCTTCTTTCTGATCTGCCGGGTCAATGATGCCATGCCCGTCGCCGTCGCCCGCTTCACCGATGCCGTGAAGGAGCTGCACATCCCCCCCAACGCGCCGATGGTTACGGCGCTGCTCAAAGGCCTCAACGAGGCCGGCTATGCGGAGGAGGCACTGGCGCTGTTGAGCCGTACGCGTCACGTGCCGCTCTCCACGCCGCTGCTCAACGCCTCGCTGGAGGCTCTCCTGCTCTCAAAGCAGCCACTCGCGTGCTTCTCCACCATGGCGGCCGTGAAGCCGGCCGCACTGGCGATGACAGCGGAGACGTACACGCTGCTTCTTCTGGCCTGCGAGCAGTCTGGTGACTGGAGTCGTGTGACGGCCATACTCGCAGACATGCAAGCGCGTCGGGTGAAGGGCAACGCCCAGACCCTGAATCTGCTGCTCAAAGGCCTCTTGAGGGAGAACCTGCATGCCTACGCACGGCAACTGCACAACACCATGCTGGAGAAGCAGGTGGAGGTATGGCCAGCACTCGCAGAAGGCATGGCACGTCTGCACACACCACTTCCACCGCCTCGGAAACACTCGGGTAGAGGGCCCAGAGATGCACACAACTGACCGTGGATATGTGGTTGCTTCTGTGGCATCGCTCGTTTTTGTTTTGTTCACAACTACCTGACTAATGCGACTCCACTTGTCTAGGGAACGCAAAACCACGAACATCACAGGGGCAACTCTACCCGCTGAAGTGGGTGCCACGCACGGTGCACGTGCACCTTTTTCTGATTTGTTTCCCATTCGCCTCGCTGCACCTACGGGGCGGCTGTGGATTCGCCTCCTGCTTGCCCGTCTGCCCACCACGACCCCACCCCTTCTTTCCACTCTTCTGTTTCTTTTCCACAGTTTTGTCTTGAGTGCACCGACTATTGTCGCCGGTGTTCGCTATTGCTTTCTCTCACGCCTCTCGCGTCTGTACACGTTTTCTTCTCTTAATTTTTTTTTTGTTCACACGCACAACTAGGCCAGAAAAGATGGCGTACGTGCCCGCGGTGAAGCAGGAGTCCAAGGTGGAGGAGAAGTTCGCGTCGGAGGCGCCGGCCCCCGCCGTGGCAGACCTGTTCCCTATCCAGGAGGAACCCGGTGCGATGTACATCTGCGCCAGCTGCACGGCCCAGATTCGCATCACCGCCTCCTCCGAGCTGCAGTGCCCTACTTGCGAGCACCTGACTGGCTCCTCCACCGTGTTCTACAAGGTGCGTGAGCAAGCCACCACGTACGATACCATCTGACACGATGTCGATGCATGTGCGTATGTGGCGGAGTTGGCACAGAGGCGCGCGCGGCTCTACGTGGCCTCCGAAAATAGGGGTGTTTGGAGTCGTCCAGCGCGTGGGTAGCGCTCATCACGACGGACTCTCCCTCACACATCCTCTGTCTCTTTTGGTGGAATTATTCAACAGTCGGTCGTACACGGCGCTTTTAAGCACAAGCCAAACAAAGAATAACAGCAAGTACTCAAACACACTCACTAAACAGCCTGTCAATGGCACCGCCGGGCAAAAGGCCGAGAGAACCACGATGCGGTGTCACCGCCCTGCTGGAAGCCCGTAGTCTCACATCGTCCACTGTCAGGCAGCTCGGCCACTTCAGTGGCCACCTCACTTCCAGAAGCGCTGCGACGCTAGTAATGACACTCACTCAACTTCACAACACGGCACACGCGTATTGCCTTCTTTCTTCCCCTCTGTTTCTTCTTTCCTATTCTCTCCACTCTGACCCTTGCCTGACAGCCAACATTCGGAAACTGTGGGCCCTCTCTCCGTCCCACCCTTGCGCACGCTTTGTCTGCCGTCTCGGTTTTTTTTTGTCGTTACTAATACGCTCGACCGCATGAGCTTCTCTGGACGCTCAACCCCTCCCAGCGCAGCCGCGGCTCGGCCTGAGCGCGAGGCAAACTGCATCTGCACGACGTGCCTCAAGCCGCAGCCACTGCCGCAGACGGGTGCCTTCACGTGCGCCGAGTGTCGCCGGGTGGGTCTGGACGGCAAGGTGCTGTACACACGGCGGTCCTTTCCAACTGAGCACTCCACACGATGATTGACGTCGGTGGCCCGACGCACATTGCACAATAATATCAACGATGCGGTTCAGATTCACCTGTTCTTTGATGTCGCCGCTACGCCACCCACTTGCTGTATTTGTGCAACCAAAACGTTCGCGCAGCACGCCGACTGCGATGGCACGGCCGGTGGAAAGTCACGGCGGCGGCAAGGTCAACTCTTTCAGTCTTCGCACACCGCGTGTGTGTGTGTGTGTGTGTGTGTACGAGCGGCTGCGCTCAGCCATCTCACAAGGTATGCACATTTCCTGGTAAATAGGACGCACGTGTTCCAGGCTGCACTCGTGCACATAGACGGCTGCTCACCGTCTGCTTGCTCCTTCAACATGCTCTGATTCTCCCGTTCCCCTCCCTCACTGTGTGTGTCTCTTCTCGGTGAAGTACTCTGTTCCCGCTCCCCTTCCCTTTGACATGTCGACCACCCTCTCTCTTATCGAGGCCATTCACGGCTCACCCGCACGCCTCAGCCTCAGCATCTGCGGTGCCGGCTCTCTGGCTGTGGGTCAGCTTACCAAAGTGGCAGGCTGCAGCCACACACTGGTGCACGCGGAAACGCTGTACGCCCTGCCGGCGACGGGCGCCGCGCTCGATTACACGCCTTCGCCGTGCGTCGCCGCTGTCGTGGCGAGGCAGCTCGCCCAGCATGCCTACACGAGTGGCCTTCGGCTCGATCAATCCAGCCCATCGACCTCCACGGTGCCACCGCTCTTCTTCGGTGTGGGGGCGACGTCCGCCGTCAAGACAAACCGCGGTCGCCACAACGGGGACCAGGCGTATGTGTGCGTCTGGGGCGGTGACCCGACGAAGTCTGTTTGGGCCTCCACGTACAGACTTGAGCTGGCCGACCATTACTCGCGACGTGAGCAGGACGACCAGGTGTCGGAGCTCATTCTGCGCGCGACAGCGAGTGCCGTTGGTGACGCGGAGAACCAGCTCACCACGCCTGGTGAGGCAGAGAGCACCGATCATTTCTCTGTGCCGCTGACGCTATCGATAGCCGACGGCGTGACGGCGCAGCTCGAGAGCCGACTGCCCGTGCCGGCGCCTGAAGCGGTGGTGTCCCGGCTCACGCAGGCCGTTGTGGACGGTGAGGTGGAGGCTGTCCTCTGGAACAGGCACGGCGAGGTGCGTGTGCGGTCATCTGCGTCGGACGCGCGGCCCCCGCATGGCCTGTCTCACCTCTACGGCGGTGACGAGGTGCTCGCTGTCGCGCACGCGGAGCCCGGCCGCTTCCCGCTGTCCCGCAGCGGCGCGCTGCAATTGCTGTACCCCGGGTCCTTCCGCCCCCTGCACTGGGGCCACACGGAGCTCGTCCGAGCCGCTTCCGCTGTGGTTCAACGCCTCTATCAGCAGCGCTGTGCAGTCAACGCACGTCCACCACCACCCGTCGTGGTCACCTACGAGCTGGCAGCGGCAGTGGTGGACAAGGGCGCGGCCTCTGTGGACAGCCTTGCGCAGCGGGTCCATCAATTCCTCGAGCGCGGCGAGCGCGTCGCCGTCACCCCCGCCAGGCTGTTTGTAGAGAAGGCGAGGCTATTCCCCGGCCACGGGTTTATTGTGGGAATCGACACGGCGGTGCGCATCCTCGACCCGCAGTACTACGAGGGCGGCGACGAGGCCGGCATGGTACGCGCACTGCTGCGTGACATTGACGCGCACGGCTGTTACTTTGTTGTTGGCGGCCGTCTCGCGTCCCCAAGCGCGCAGCTGTCGGAAGAAGCCAAACAGACGGCGACGTGGCTGGACATGTCAACGCTCGCTGTGCCGGAGCCTCTTCAACACATGTTCATCAGCGTCCCTGAGAAGGCGTTTCGTGTCGACGTCAGCTCAACGGAGCTACGATCCAGGATGGGCATGAAGTGAATACCGCGGACATCCACGTGCTCACGACATCAAAAAAAAAAAAGAAAGAAGGACGGATACACCACTGCTGCGCGAAGATACACTGTACCGCTGGCCTCGTATCCTCCAATGCCTGGCAAGTAGACGATAACCAGCGGTGAGCTCGTCTGAATAGACGGAGCATCATTGGAAGAACCACCTTGTGGAATGCTACCAGCTGCTCCTAATCGTGACTACCGACCGACGGTCCCCGCGGCGCGTGTCTCTTTGCTCGCCTTTTCCCTCCGTTCACCCTTCTTCACTACCCCGTCTCCCTACTCTTACGTTTTTTCCTTTTTTTCTTTTTGTTCATGTTTGTTGTCACTCATGTGGCACAACCACTTTGTGCTCTCTCCTTGACCAGATCAAGCTTGAGTCTGGGAGAAGGGACCGTGTAGGCGGCAGCGCAGCTCGTTTTCTTTTCAGTGTGTGTGGGCAGCTGTCTCAGTGGTCGTGGCGGCGACTATTTTTGTTGTCCCCCCCAATCTAGCGCAGCGTAGCACGAAGAAATGCTCGCCAAGACGTGTGCGCTGCTGCGCACGTACAGGCGCAATAAGAAGCCTGATCTGCGCACAAGTTTCACCAAGACAACGAACCTTAACAAGGCTGTCAAGGAACACCTGGAAACGGCGGATGGCGAAGTCGTGAAAGGCCGCGGTAAGGTTCGCCACCGCTCGCACAGTGCGCTGAAGGAAACCATTGAGACAATGGAGCATCCGGCGATTTGGCTGTGGTACCCGTGGCGCAAGAACCCCGAGCCACCGACGCCGTACATGCCCTCTCGCCGCGCACTCAAGAATGTACATGGTGCGCTCTTCACCGATCTCACCCCCATTCAGCGGAAGAAGCAGGAGCAGATGCTGTACGGCGTCAGCATTCCCGCGACGCGCGAGATGCAGTTTGAGAAGGACCACCCGATGCTGGCCTCGGCACTCAAGCAACTTGACGGGCAGCCGAAGGGCTTTCCGTTCTGGTACAAGAAGTACCCGACGCGGCGTCACGCGTACGAGAGGCGGTTCAGCATCCCGGAGGAGATGCTCGAGGGCTACAGTGACTCTATCAAGAAGGCCGTGTCAAAGGAAATGATGACGGTTCAGGAAAAGCAGTTTGCGCAGGAGGCGCTCTACATGGAGCGGTACGCCCAGCACGACTTTGACACGACGAGCCCCGCTGTGCTTGCGGTGAAGCGTGCGCTCAAGGTGCGCGTTCTTCGCAATCATCTGCTCACCAACCCGCACAACAACATCATCAAGACCGTCCTGTCACACACGGAGCAAAAACTCAACCACGCTCTGCGCCGTCTACGCAAGGTCGATTTTAGGAAGTACTGGGAAATTCTGAGGGACCACGATGTCCAGGACGTGCTGCAGCCACCGAACCTCGTCACGTACCGTCAGGGAAGCTACTGGAAGTACGACTGGAACGCGGGTCTGGCGATCAGCACCAACTTGGTGGATGTGCTTGACCCGCGCGGCCTGAACGGTTGCGTGGAAACCGGACGGTCACGGTCGGAGGTGGCTCGTGACCTGGGACTGTCGTACACGCGCCCACTCGCTGAAAACGAGAAGAAGCAACTGTCTCAGCAGGCGCTCTACTACGAGCGCCTGGCGAAGTTCAAGTTGGAGCAGCCAGAGGCGGCTCGTCAGCAGGAGCGCGATCGCTTCGTGCGCAAGTTCTCTGGTATGTTCCTGAAGATGGACATCAAATCTGGCGCACCCGACTTCCCGAGCACGTACCGCAAGCTGCTGGGCCACAAGGTGACCCGCTGGTCGTCGAAGCGGCATGGCCCGATGTAAGAGGCGGTATCGTCACTGCTGTGTGTGTGTGTGTGTGTGTGTGTGTTGGTGGCACCACTGTTTGCTGTGGTGGTAGTTGTTACTGTCGTGAGGGCAGATCAGCGCTTTGTGAAGTGTAGGTCGGTGTGTCGTTGGTGACTGTCACATGAACTAAAGAACAAAGCAGAGACACACGCATTCAAGACAAGAGAACGTGTGCTAAGACCATTGCGCGGCCAAAGGTAGCCGTGCCACCGTTCACCTCACAAAGCGGGAGAAAGAAGAGAAAAGGAAACTGATGACGGGCCTGAGTAGTCGCGACTCACCCTCTTTTCCCTTCTGCGTTATCTCGCAAACACATGCCACAGACTGACGTGTGGCGGCGACGATTTCCCATCGTGAAGCACCGTCTCCGTCACATGCCACGAGTGTGTGCGCCGTGCTCTGGTGCCATTGAACTGACAGTGCGTATAAGTATGTGTACGTACTGAACGCGTTGGCGACTGTGCGACCTTTCTCACGTCTCCCTCTCTCTCTCTCCCCCCTCTTGTCCCTTCTCTGCGGTATTCATCTTCTTCTGCCTCCCTTTCCTCCCTTGGCACTGTACAGTGTTTTCTCTCTTTGATCGGTCGTCGTCGTCGTCGACTTGCCCTCGTTGAGGAGCAGAGGAGACATTTTTGTTTTCTGCACTCCACCGTGGACGGCGCGTCGCTTGTTATCGTGTGCTCCCGGTGTATCGGCACCGGTGACGCTTCACTTTCCTCTCATTTCTTCTGTTTTAGATCACTTAGAACGTATTCGGCTGACGCACCCCGCTCTCTGGATCTGGGTGGCGTGCTTGACGGAAAGGCACTACTTGCTTTTTCCCTCTCTGTTTGCTGCGCTCTGGGATGCCATCGGACAGCCGTCAGTACGTACCCGCACTCGTGTACGCGGGACCCACGCCTTATCGGCACGTCGCGAAGGGGAAGAAGGATCTCTACATCCCCTATCACATCGCCAGCCAGTGCGAGCGCGAGGGCCGTCCCTTCCCCGCTGAGCACACCTGGCGCTACGGCGTCTCGCCAGATGACCAGCAGCTCGTTTTCTTTTACAACATGGCGACGAAGCGGTCTGTGTGGACGCTCCCGGCCGTTGACGAGGGTGGTGTGGCGAGAGAGCTGACACAGGAAGAAACCATGCGGAGCGAGGGGCGCAGTCTGTCCGCTGCGGCACGTGGAGTCGCACCTTCTCCTGATGAGGCGGGCGGGGCGACAGGCCGAACCAGCCCGGTCACAGCCTCCACAGCGGCGCCAACAACGGGAAAGGCCGCCACGACTGTTTCAACCGCAGAACCAACCGTGTCGTCCGGTGAGCCGGCCTCGGCGGTCCAGCAGCGCTTGGCGGCGTGGCGCGCCAAGAACAAGGATGTCGTCCACCCCGTCGCTGAGGGTGAGTCAGGAGCCTCCACACAGCCTCAACTTCAACCGTCATCGACGGCACCACAACCGCTACCGGTCTCTCGTGCCGCCGCCAGAGAGGCCGAGCCTGCACCGACAGTGCCACGCACGTCGACGCCGCCGGCGAGCACACCTCAAAGCAACCCTGTTGACGCCCAAGCACGCACCACACCGTTCCCCAGCACCACCGACCCTTCAGACCGTGTGGCTCACGCCTCTCCACCCACCGCCACAACAGGCGTGGACGTGGATACAACACCCTGTGAGGCGCCCGCCACCGCCGCCTCACCTCTGACCGAGGAGGCGGAGGAGCTGCGTCGGGCCGAGCTCACCCTACAGAAGGAAAAGGTCGCTGCCCTGCGCGCCGAGGCCTTGGCCGCCCAGCGGCAGTGGCGCGCGCGTCAGGTACAAGCCGATGAGGAGGCCGCCTGTGCACAGCTCGCAAAGCGCCGGCGACAGATGGAGCAACTCCGCCTAGAAAAGGAGGAGGCGCTCGCCAAGGCAAAATCAGATGCGCTCGCTGACGAAGGAGCGAAGCATGCGGAAGTCGCCGCGACGCAGCAGGTGAACCGCTTCATTGCCGCATCGGCGAAGGTCGAGGCATCCGCACAGGCGCATCGGGAGGCGGCCACGACGTTCGGCCTCGCGCTCGCTCAGCAGTTGCAAAGCGCTGCAGCCGCGGTAGCCGCATCACCGGTCCCACCAGCGAACCACAGTGACGCGCTACAGGAGGTTGTCCAGCAGCAGAAAGACTCGGCGAAGTCGTCTCATCGCACGACAGCGACGACGACGTCGTCACGCATTCACGGCACGGTGCGCTACAGCCCTGCATTTGTCTACACGGGCGACTTGCTTCATCGCGGTCGCCCCACGCGCGCCCCACTCACACAGACGGAGTCACTGCTGCTCAACGCGGTGCCTGACGGCTCTGGGAGGCTTAGCCTGTGCGGAACAGAGTTGTCCGGTATACCGGCGGTGAACGATGGTGCCGGAACAGCCTCACCTTACTACTACGACGGACAGTGGCGCGATGGACTTCCCCACGGGCGCGGCACCATGTCCTTGCCTCGGTGCTTGGTGGAGGGTGAGTGGTGTGAGGGCAAGCTGGGAGCGTCCGCAAGCCCACCTGCGCAGGTGCAAACGAAGCACTTACGCGGGCTGGTGAGTATGCGTGATGGGCAGGCGACCGGTGCCGCGCACGTAGAACTGGACAACGGAGCTGTCTTCACCGGCGACCTTCAGCGAGGACAACCAACACGTCGCGGCGCGTCACTGCTATTGCCCAACGGCGACCTCATCGAGTGGCTCACGCCGTCGACCAAGACGCGGAAAGCGCTGGAGGGCGTTTCCTTGACACCGACGCTGGCGTCGGCCGCGCGCAAGGACGGTGGTGCACCTGCGGATGGGTGTGGGGCCGCGCGCTTGCGTCTGGCCAACGGTGACCTCTACGTGGGTGAGGTGAGCCAGTTTGTGCCTCACGGGCTCGGCCACTGCGTGTTTCAGGAGGCCGGTCACGAGTACCGCGGCGAGTTCAGTCGCGGCTGGATGGAAGGTCGCGGCACATACACGTTCGCCAACGGCGACATCTACATTGGTGAACTGCGGCACGGCGTGTTCCACGGACGCGGCGCACTGCTGCGCAAGGGTGCCTTCCTCTACGAAGGGGACTGGACGAACGGCGAGATGCACGGCCAAGGCACGCTGACATTTGCCGACACCGGTGACGTCTGGGAAGGCTCGTTTGCACACAACCAACGCGCGCAAGGGAAGTACACGCACTGCGCGCCGCGGCCCCCTACCCCTCCTCGTGACGCACGCAAAGGACGCGACCCGTCTCGTCGGGACGCGTCTGGAATGACGGGCCTCGCTGTGCCCGCGCGCTGGTGAGGCCCATCGCCGATTGTGAATCACCAACCAACACGCAAGACTCATGCAACCAACAGTCACCTCAACAGCAGGAAAAATGAATTCAAGAAAGTTATACACAGTCACGCCGTGCGCACTCATGACGAACGAAGTAGGAGGAGGGCTCGTTCTAGAGTGCTCCTACGGCCCGTGGTACCTTTAGGAGTCGTACGCACCTTCGCTTCCTACCTATTGTCCCTCTCTCTCTCTCTCTTCCTCGCTCGTTCTCACTCACTCTTTATCTGACACACTCACACACATGCCCACGAATTGTTGTAATCTTGTCTCAAGCACAAAGAGAGTGCTTTCTCTTTTTTGATCGATAGTAATGGGGTACACACGCGAGCGAACGAACCGCCACTTCTTCGTGGCGCGTGCGAATGCGTTCTTCTCGCGCTTGCCCATTGCACGCATTCAGCGCGCCATGGCGATCGAGGCGATCAAGAAGGGTCGCATGAAGCCGTGGAAGTACACGAAGGAGCAGATTCTCGGTTCGCCGGTGACGTGCAACTTTGACTACAACCCTCGTCCGGTGCGTCTCATCGGCACCGTGATGGACGCTCACACCTCCGAGACAAGCATCAAGGGCGGCATGAAGGTGTACGCGCGTAACGAGGAAACCAACATGATGCTGTGGATTCCCGCCAGCAACCCTAAGCTCAAGTACGAGATCACCTCCGCGAAGGGCAGCTTTGAGCACTACCTCGACGAACGGGACAAGTGGGATGAGGCGTGGCTGACGGGCCGCGCGCGCATGAAGTGACCGAAAGGGGCACCTGGCAAGAAGAGAAAAGAAGCGTCTTGTGTGTGTACATCCCCTTGTATGAGTGTGGATGGTGAAGAAGAGACGAGCCAGAGAGAGCGTCAGACGACGCTTTGTTACAGCATGAAGTGTGCGTCAGCGCAATCACTCCCAAACAACAAAAACAACCGCAAAGCAAAAGCGACATTCGCACGCGCAGCGGTCGCATCCACAACACCCTCAACGAGAGGTCGCAATGAGAATCATTGTCACATACTCCTTGTGTTGCTCACCAAATATGACCGCTGTCGGTGTGACCCCGTCCCTTCGTCAGGCGCACTCTCACGGACCAGTGGGGAGCGTGTTGTATAGCTTTCAATGCTTTACACGCGCTGAGTCTCTATTGGTCTTTGATTTGAGCTTCGCACATGACAGTGCACGCTTTCGGTCCGCACTCGTGTCGTTCAACTCAGTTGCACCTTCTCTCACCCCCAACGTCGCCTCCTCTCTCTTTCTCTTGTTTTTTTTTAACGACGCAAATCACGATCACGGCAGGAAAGGAAAATAACAACTACATCAGGAGGACGCGCATCCTCAGTTTTCGTTCCCCCCCCCTTCTGTCTCATCCTCGCACACAGCCGACCAATTGCGGCGGTGACCCGACATCCATGCCGCCCGCCACCGACATGCAGCAGATGGAGATGGACATGGTGGAGAGCATGTACGACACGTACGAGCTCCTCTCTGATGATCCACCGAGTTATTCCATTCTCTTAGCCGCCACCTCCGATGATCCGCCAGAGCTCAAGGTGACGGTAACCTATCCGACAGAAGACTACCCCGGCAGCGACATGTGCTCCATCCACGTCGAGAATATTTCCAAGAAGCGTCGGTTCCAAGTGGGTAGCATCAACAAGGATGTCCTCACCGCGTGCGAGGAGAACCTCGGCACGCACTGCGTCATCCTCGCGCTGCAGCAGGTTCAGTCGTTTCTCGTGACGGCCGCAGAGGATGCCGATAAGGCAGAGCTGATCCGACGAGGTGAGGCGATGAACGCAGCTGCGGAAGCAAAGAGCACCGTCAAGGACGACCCCACCATTGTCATTGGTGTCGCCCTGACGAAGGAGCTGTTCGAGGAATGGAGCCGCAAGCACCACCATGAGAAGGAGCGTCGGCGGGCTGAGCTGGCCAAGCAAGAGAACAAGTCATCGGCATCGAAGCTGACGGGCCGGCAGCTCTGGGACAGCACCCTGCGCCAGGCAGACTGGGAACTCTTCGGTGGCGACGGCGAGGACGGCGAAGACGTGGACGTGGACTTCGATGCGCTGCAAGAGTTGGACGAGGACGACTTTGACTTTGGTGATGATGACGAGTAACCGTGTCGATCGTGTTTTTTCTTCTTCTTGGTGTGCACCGTGTGCACACGCGCCTGTGCGTCTTTGTTAACAAGAAAATGAGTGCTCGATTGCTGCGATGTTCCGCGGCTGCGTGTGGCGAACCACCAACAGGGGAAGGGAGTGTGTTCACCGTCCTTTTTGCCGCGTGGCATGCACGTTCCTTCCCACTTTTCTGTGTCCCACACACACACACACACAAACGCTACCGTCACCGGGTGGAGATGAAACTGCGCTGACGAGTTCGTGGCGCTGTGAATCCGCGTGTGGTGTGGAGCATCACTCTGCACCACACTCCTAACCTTTTTGTGTGTGTAGGAGGGGGGTAAGTGTCAGACACTAGCCTGTTCCACTCTACACAATCACACCTGAAACAACTGCACTGTGCCAACTGTCACTTGAACGATTTCTCTGTATCCCCTGCCCCCTCCCCCTCCTCCTCTCTCCCTCACTCATCTTCTTTCCCGTTCACATCAGCGCTGTATGGAAGGACACTCACGCGTCCTTGGGGCCGGTGTGCGGCGTTCGTTCGCGACCGGCATGACGTCCACACTACGGCATCGCACAGCTACCTGTTCAGGTGCGTGTTGGCGACGACCTCGCGGGGCATTAGCGACCCTCACCGGTGCGCACACACGCGCTTTCCAAGTCATCAAGAAAGGGCACGACAGGCAGAAGGAGTCCCTGTACGAGAAGCTCGGCTTTGGCGGCGACTCTGAGGCCGAGCGCGTGCAGCGGAGACCCGAGGAACTTCTGCAAGGCTTCGTTCAGGAAGCGATGAAGCTCAAAGACCCCGAGCACGATCCAAAGGATGCGGCACGGATGGAGGAGATGAAGACCGCCTACCGCCTGCTGCAGAATCCCGTGTTCCGAGCCAACTACGGCAGCCACTACTACGCGTCGAACGACGCGCAGCTGCACGTGCTGCAGGACGGCGGTCAGGTGGGGGCGAACCACAACCCAGAGCACCAGACCTTCTCCTTCGTCGATCACGCGTCCGGCCGCTCTCTCGCCGGTGGTGATGGCACGGATCATGCTGCAGCCGGTCCAGGTGGTGATGATGCCGCACGCTCTGTAGGCGACTTCAGAAACGCGTTTCGGCAAGCCACCGGTGCCAGCGACGCACGCGAGGCCCGTGCACACAACGCGGCAGAGGCTGCCGGCCCGCTCGGCGGTGGCGACATTCACTTCACCTTGCGTCTTTCGTTTCAAGAAGCCCTTCATGGCTGCACCAAGCGCATTCGTCTGCTGAAGCACACGAAATGCCGACGGTGCCAGGGGACGGGCACTCAACGTCTTTCAAAGCCACGCGCCTGTCCACAGTGTCTCGGCAGGGGCTCGGTGAACTTGCCGAGCAGCACGTACCACATTGAGCGCCGGTGCAACTACTGCGGAGGCGACGGGCACATGCCCCCACCACGCTGCGCGACCTGTGCAGGGCGTGGCGTGCAGCTTGACCAAGAGGTCGAGCTGCCGGTGACGGTGCCAGCTCACACACGTAACCTGAGCGTCTTCCCAATGAACGGACTCGGCCACGATGGCGTGCGCGGCGGCGGCCCCGGTAGCTTGATTCTCACGGCGATGGTACAGGAACATCGACACCTGTATCAGAACACCGACGGCACACTTCACGCGGTGCTGCCAGTGCTGCTATCAACGGCCTTGCTTGGTGGCCTCGTGCCGGCGCCTGCCGTGCGCGACGAGAACACGGGTGTCGTGCCGATGCTGCGTGTGCCACCGTACGTGCGCAATGGCCAAGTGCTGTCTCTGTGGGAGTACGGTGTCGCACCAAATACCACCGTGAACGGGGCGGCCACACCACATAACCGCGAGCACAGCCACGCACTATTCCCACAGGATGTGCAGTTCCACGTGCTTGTCATGACACCTCGCGGCACCAATCTGTCTGGACGCCAGCTGGAAGCACTCGGACAGTTCCAGACCGCGGCGGCGTCCGCAGACCAAGCGCAGGAGGAGGCTGACGAAACGGCCCCGCATGGTGAGTCGACGTTGGCACAGTATGCTGACCTCAAGAAGCGGTACAGGCACTGGCTTCCTCAGCAGCAGTGAAACCCTTCCGTTTTCCCTCTCTCTCTCTCTTCCCTTCTTTCCCAACACAGTTGAGCTTGTTCACATTGTGCCACCTGCGCACACATATCCGATTAAATGAATAATCTGCTCTCTCTCACCGTCCAGATGCCGTGCGCGACCAGTGCCCCGTCAACCTCGTTCGCACGTTCGATACCCACTCCGGATTTTGCCGAACACTGCGCTCTTGCAGTCGGGTGAGGTAACAGCGCACAATCTGCATTGTCACCATCTGTTTCCGTATCTCTCTCTCCTTTACCGTCGTACTCGCCCTTGTTTCTTCCACCGCATATTCTCTCTTCTCCTCCCTTTTCTCCTGCTGTCACATGCGAATGCCTCCCTCTCTCTTTCCCACACACACGCACACACACCCTCGCACTACCCCGTCAGAAGTTCTCTATTGTTGCCACAAACAACACCCTGCGAAGAAGTAAATCAACAAGGACGTCACGGCTCCCATAAGAACGCTAACTAAGAGTTGACCTTCGGCCTTCTTCTTCCTTTTCTTTCTTTCATTCCTATCAGTCACCCCCTTTATCCGGTTATTTCTTGTTTCCGTGTGCTGACTGAGCACGCCTCGATCATAGACGAAAGTACCCAAACAAACACAGGAGAAAGCCATAATGGCCGAACGCAAGATCGCGTCAGGCAGTGCCTACTACCTTCCCTCGCCAATGCTGCTCTCGCAGAATGCCGCTGAGGAGCACGTCAAGTTCGTGGTCGTAACAGGCGGTGTGTGTAGCTCTCTGGGCAAGGGCGTCACGACGAGCGCGACCGGTGCGCTGCTCCGATCGGCCGGGTACCGTGTGTGCAGCATCAAAATTGACCCTTACATCAATATTGATGCTGGCCTGATGAGTCCTTTTGAGCACGGCGAGGTGTACGTGCTGGAGGACGGTGGTGAGGCGGACCTTGATCTCGGCAACTACGAGCGTTGGCTCGCCGTCCACCTGAAGCGCGACCACAACATCACCACGGGTAAGGTCTACCACAAGCTGCTCACCAAGGAGCGCGAGGGTGGCTTCCTGGGCAAGACGGTGCAGATGGTGCCCCACTTCACCAACGAGGTGGTCGACCGCATCTTCAAGGTGTGCCAGGAGCCCGTGGACGAGAGTGGTAAGCCGCCGCAGGTCTGCCTGATCGAGCTCGGTGGCACGGTTGGCGACATGGAATCGCAGGGCTTCGTGGAGGCGCTGCGACGCCTGCGCTACTCCATCCTCCCCGAGGACTTCTGCCTGCTGCACACGACCTACCTGCCCGTGTTCGGTGGTACGCAGAAGACAAAGCCCACGCAGCACAGCTGCCGCGCGCTTCTCGCCCTCGGCCTCACACCCGATTTTCTCATTTGCCGGAGTGAGGAACCTCTGGCCGCGGACGTGCGCGATAAGCTGTCGAACCAGTGTGGCGTGCAGTCCAAGGACATTATTGGTGCCCCCAATGTGGATTGCCTCTACCAGATCCCCGTGGAGTTCTACAACCAGGGTCTGCTGACGCGTCTACTCCACAAGCTGCGCCTCAAGCAGCTCCCTGCCGAGCCCGGTGTGCCCACCTACGAGACCTTCAAGCGCTTCACCGCGATTCTGCGTGAGCCGAGCAACCCCACCGTGCGCGTCGCCTTCGTCGGCAAATACGTGACGGGTGGCAGCGACGCGTACTTCTCCGTCCTGCAGTGCTTCGAGCACTGTCAGTTGGCGCTCCACATTCGCCTCGATGTGCTGTACGTGGAGAGCGAGGAGCTGGAGGGCGAGAATGGCGACGAGGCAGAGCAGGCGCTGCTCCAGTGCGACGGCGTGTTTGTGCCAGGCGGCTTCGGTGCCCGCGGCATCGAGGGCAAGCTGCGCGCTATCCGTGCGGCGCGTGAAAACAACATTCCCTACTTTGGTGTGTGCCTCGGCATGCAGATGGCCCTCGTGGAGTTCTCTCGCAACGTGCTGAAGTGGCAGGACGCGAACAGCGAGGAGTTCGACCCCAAGAGCACGCACCAGGTCGCGCGCATCATGGACTCGGATCGCAAGGAGATGGGTGCGACGATGCACCTCGGTGGGCGCGACGTGCACATCGTGGAGAAGAACTCGATTGTCAGCAGCATCTACTCGGGCGCACCAGTGGTGACGGAGCGCCATCGTCACCGCTACGAGGTGAACAACAAGTACCTGAACGATTTCCGCGGTGCCGGCTTGACGATCTCCGCCGTCTCCGACCCAGAGGCCGGCGACAACCTCCGCGTGGAGGCTATTGAGCTGCCCGCGAACCGCTTCTTCCTGGCGGTGCAGTACCACCCTGAATTCGTTTCCTCGCCCCTGGACCCGTCTCCCCCGTATGTGGCCTTCTTCGCGGCGGCCGCCAAGAAGGAGTACAAGTTCCCCGACACCTGCTCCAAGCGCCGTGTGGCGAAGATGTGAAAAAAGAGGCTGTTGCGGTAGTCTCTTTCTTCCTTCTTTTTCTTTTTTTCGCGAATGCGTCGCTCGCTGTGTTGGAGACAGCACGTGCGGGCAGCATCCGCGGCGGTGTGAGCCACACGCACATATAGTCGACGAGGTGTTGAGGTGTTTAATGCCTCGGTTTCGACTTTGTGTTGTGGTGTCGCGGTGGGCGTCTTCATAGACTCAGAGACGAGGCAGACGGAGCGCGTTGGAGGCACGCATTCACTTTCCGTTGACTCGTCGCGTCTGCTGTTGATATTGTCATTTTTGTGTGTTTGTGTGGGTGTGCGCTATTCTCGTTGGGGAGGTGACCTCCTCTGCGCCGTCACTAACTAGGTGATTATTTTCGTTTCCTGTGAAGTCCGTTAAACGCTTTTCATAACGCATCGGTACCGCGGAATTCATAAGCTAAACGTCCAGAAAGAGCGAGAGTCAGTCACCTCTTTCACAGCCACAAACGCGCACGGCACCCTAAACCGCCGAGCTGGTGTGACCCCTCGCCCCCGGTGAGTCGGCCGCGTATAAATTGAGTGTGTGCGTACCTGTGTATGTGTGTGTGAGGCGACTTTTGTTTTGCCAGGCATCCATAGGAAAACACGTCGAGGCGGGGGAGAAGCAACGAAAGAAGCCCCACCCACCTCAAATGCGACCAGGCGCACCGGCGTCACCGCCACCCACCCACACACGCACACGTACGTGGACCAAGTTGATGGCCTGTGGTGGGTGGGTGGCTGTGTGATCGCAGCGTCCCCGGCAGCTCTGGCTTCCGTGTGCCACCCCCTTTTCGTTTTTCTTGATTTCCTCCCTTTTTTGTTTTCTCGTAACTCGACGTGCTAACCGCGCAAAAACAAAGAAAGGTGTAATAACCGTGAACGGTGGTTTCTGTGGCAATGCGTTCCGTCAACTGCGCGAGTAGAATGAACAGAAGTGGTGAGTTACTTCTTACTTCAAATATGTGTGTGTGTGTGTGTGTGGCTCTTGCCGCACAAGGCCATAGGCTCGTCACGAGACGTGCCCGCATCACGCGCTTTCGCCCGGCAAATTCGTGGTGCCCCCCCCCTCGCGGTTCGAGCTCACGGGTAAGCATGTGGGTACGCGCGCTCTGAACCGACAGTGACTTCAAACACTCTAACTACCATGTTTTCCCTGCGCGTAGCTGCGGCTCAGTCTCACCCCTCACACAACTACGTCGTTCTCCCCGTCCCCTGCCCTCCTCGCTAACGTCACAGTGAATTCACCGAGCCAGTCGCCTTGTGACACGCACGACGACACGCAGCGACCAGATTCAAAAAATACTCGCAGACACCTGTTAGTGGCCTTCCATTCCCCTATTATCTCTCTTCTTTTTTTCCCTTTGTGTTCTTTTTGTGCGTTCCACACATGATCCAAAACGAGTTTCCCGAAGGTGCCGAGCACGACAGTGCGTCGTCTCAGCCTGCCGTTGCCGAGCCCGCCGCTGTTCCGCCCAGTCCGGCCACCGAAACACAAGCCGGTGCCCCAGTGAAAGCGACAGTGGTCGATCCCGCAAGTGCGGCCGGTGCAGTGGTGGTACCGGCAAAGGCGGTGCTTGTGCGCAGCAGCAAGGCCTCCTCTGTCACCTCGCAGGATTCCAGTGTGTACCAGGACACAGAGCTTCTCTTCGACTTTGGCCGCTACGTGGGTGGCGTCGATCCGCTCACCGGCCTTCGCCACGGCCACGGCACGCTCACGTACAACAACGGCAACGTCTATGACGGCGAGTGGAGGCAAGGTGCCCCCGAGGGCATTGGCGAGAAGCGCTATGCGAATGGGGACGTGTACCGCGGCGGCTGGCGTCAAGGCGAGCGCCAAGGCCGCGGTGGTTACCTCTTCGCTGCCGGTCACTACTTTGAGGGCATGTACGACAAGGACACACCCAGCGGTTACGGCATTCTCACGACAGTGAACGGTGACCGATACGCCGGACACTGGAAGGACGGCAAGAAGGACGGCAAAGGTCGCGAGACGCTCGCGGACGGGCAAACTTTCATTGGGCACTGGAAGCAGGGAAAGAAGCAAGGCCGCGGCAAACTGCTCCTCTCCGGTGCGGACTGTGCGCTCTACGGCATCTGGCACGAGGACCACTTCTTCCGCGAGCTCACGGAAGAAGAGATGGGGAAGGATGGGTCCGAGGACATTGTCGACGAATTCGGCCTGCCGCGTGGTGTGCAGGATGCGTCGACCGAGCAAGCGGCAGGGAACCCGTTTGACCTGCACTCCATTTCACAGCGCTTGCAGAAGCAGTGGATGACTGGTGTCTCCGCGATGGAGCAGCGCCTCGACGCCCTCAGCCACGCACTGGACAACGTGACGAGCGGCACCGCTGCCGGCGACGCGGCAATCGTCAACAGCCCAGCCGTCGGCGTGAGTGCCGGACCCGCACGGGCATCCGCTGCGGCGCACACGGTGGGGTCGCGGCCTCCCACACAGACACCGGTCACTGCCGCCGTTGCCGGCACCGTCGAGTCGGACGTGAGCGGCGTCGCGGACTCCGCCGCTGGCGCCACAGGCTCTGCCGCTGCCATCGACCTCGACAAGGACGAGGACGGCAACGCACGCATCCTCTCCACGGCTGACAAGGACACAGCGTCGTCGTAACGCCATCTCCTGTGCAGTTTGGCCATGTGGAGGTCGCCGCACCCTGTCTGAGAATCATGTGTGCATGCATGCACGGCCTTTAGAGGAATAACGCACACACAACAAAATAGTGTTCCTTTTTATTTGTTCTTACGCCTTTTTTTAAAACTCTTCTTCTTGCACGCGTTGGCGCGACTAGCAACTCACTCTGTGGTTGACGTGAGTGTGATGATGTGTGCACACCCATCAGCGTCGTGTTGTGTCAAACAACGTGTGTGTGTGTACGTGAGTGTGTGTACGTGAGTGTGAGAGCTGGGTGCTTGTGCCTCCGTTGTTGTTGCTGTTGTGGCTCAGGCACGCAGATGTGTGCCTTCCTCTGCGCATTTTTTGTCATGTGAGCAACGAGTGTATTCAGAGAATTAGACGATCTCCAGTACGGTCCTATTTCTCCACATTCGTCGTTCTTCTTCCTTCTTCCCTTTTTTTTTTGCTTCTGCTGGCAGCTGAAGACAGTTGAGTACTTTTTAAAAGGCGGACGAAATGCCAGAAAGAAAACAAACAAACAAAACAAAAAAAAAACAGTGTCTCTCTCACACACACGCACACTCAACACTGTAGCAGCAGGAGTCACTTCGCCTCAGTCAGAGGTTTCGTTGCCGTCAATCAGTGTGCTGTGCAAGGAGAAAGCAAACAGACGAATAAACAGTCTGAGGAAGCGCCTCAGACCACTGTGTCACGCACCTGCTCTTCTCGCCGTCTTTGTTCTGTACCCGCCTGTCACCCGTCCTTGTCGCGCTCATGTGTCCCGATCTCTTTCTCCATCTGGGTGCTCTTTTCTTCTGCACAGCGCGCTCTCACTAACGAGCAGAAGCAACTATTTCCTCCTCTTTTCCGTCACTATTGGTCTCGCACGTGCTTGTGCCGGCTATTTCACTTCCATGTCCTACGGTCCCGTGCTGCTTGATCTGGGTGCGTCAGCGCATGCGCACCAGGCCGAAGTGGATGAGGTGAAGGAGCAGCTGGGCATCACACACAACTACTTCGATTGCTGGTTTTACGGGTTTCTGGAAAACAAAAAATTTAACGTGGAAGAGGCGGTGGCCAAGCTGCACCGCCGCGAGGCATTTGAGAAGGACGAACTCGCCCGGGCCGAGATCACGGACTGGATGGTGGAGAAGATGCGCAAGGGCATCATCCAGGTGATCGGCAACGACAAGGACGGCCGCGTCACACTTTACATCAACATCAGTCGTGACAAACCGTCCTCTTCCCGACGAGACGAAACCCGCAAAATGCTCGACATGTTCGTCAGCTACGCCACACGGCTGCGCCTAGAGAGCAAGCGCTGTCAGCTGGTCATGCTTATTAACGCGGATCACACCAACATGTTCAGTAACGTGGACATGACGTTTCAGGCGGACTTCGCCTTGCGCATCGCCAAGTTCTACCCCGGCTGCGTCGACAAAATATACATCTGTAAAATGGGCCGCACCTTGTCTGCGCTGATGGGGCCCATTCTCTCGCGGTTGCCCTCCATTGTGTCTGACCGCACTGTTGTCATCTCCCCTTCGGACGTCAAACGAGGAAAGCTGCTCGAGCTGTACGACGCGAACGTGCTGCCCATTTCCTTGGGTGGCAACAACGACTGTGAGAGGCAAAGCAACTTTGACCTCAGCACGGTCGCCTTGAAGAACTACTTCAGTGAACTCCAACGGGCGGTCCGGAGCGGCAAAAGCGTGAAGGAATGGGAGCTGGAAAACCTCGCTGCAACGGGCTGCTGCGTGGAGAAGGGCGATCTTCTTGAGACACTCAAAGAATAACAAGGTTGGCCGGCGTATGGGCAGATCTTCGTCACCGCGCAACGCCGGCCGTGGCTACTTAGCGCGACATAACGAGGCGTCGTGGAGCATCCGCAGCATGGGACTCGGTGACGCCGTGCAAAGCTGTGGCAGCGTCTCCGAGGGCATGTTTCACCACACTGACAAGTCTCGCCAGCCGCCCCACCACCGCCGTACGGGCCATGAGGTGATCGTTGACGTGCCGGTCAGCGCGGACGACTTCACCGGCGGGGACCTCTTTGTGGACTAGGCGAATCAGTTCGTTGCCACGGAGTCCTTCCTTTGCATCAACGTGATCGAAGTGGACACACGTAAGTGGCTGAAGGTGCTCCTGGTCGAGTTGGAGACGCGGAGGCAGACCGCACAACAGAGCTAAAAGTTCCGCAGCGACGATGCAGGTCATTGTGCGGGGCTTCCTGTGGCTTTACATGACCGTCCTCCCCGGCCTTTTTTTTTTCTTCATTGGTACCCTGCTCATTGGTTTTCTGAGCACCGTGACGATGCTGAGTACGTTTTTCGTGATTTTCACCGAGCCGTACAACGCGTTCCTGTACGATGCAGCCCTTGCGATGGAGATCTTCCATTTATTGGCAATTGCTTTTTTTTCCTTTTCCTTGTTGAGCTGCAACGCTCATTAAGACCCCCACATTCTTGCTTTACGTTATACGCGAGTGTACGCTGGTGCCCTCTCAATGTGAGGGCCACGACGCTTTGCGTGACTTTCGTTTTTACTTCTTTTTCTTTCCTGTACGTTCGACAGCACGCGCTTTGCTTCTTCTCTCTTTTCACCCCAGCACATTCCTCTCTGTGACGCTCTCTGTATTTGTCTGTTTGTTGTTCATTTATTTTTATTATGCGGGTTGAAGAGGAGCGTAGGCGGTGTGCGTGAAGGCAACGGCACACCAGCAATTCCATTCTCAACGCGTCCCAGATGACTGCGCCGTAGGCGTATGGCGGCACGACTGGCGCGGTGTTCAACGTGATGAGCCCGCCAGTCGGCCCCGGTGTGCTCTCGCTGCCGTTCATGCTCCACATCTCCGGCACCGAGGTCCCAAATCACACCGCTATCTGATGACATCACTTGATCCAGACACAATGACGAACTGGAGCGCCGCCTCATTGCTCGGCTCTGCTTCGCCCTCCCCCTCCCTCCCCCCTCCGCCTCCCGCTTCCCGGCTCTTCCTCTACACGAGTGCTGGTGGTCTTTGAAAGGGACCCGGCGGTGTACACCCAAGCTCACCAACGGCTTTTTGCAGACCGAAGGCCCTGCATCTTTATCGCCCAGCGCACTCGCGCAACTGCGCACCTGGTGGGAATTTACGTGCCGCAACCCGCCTCGCATCACCTACGATACGGCAGCCGCCGCACGTCACTCCACGACTTATCGATTTGGCGCGCAAGACATAGCATCGCTACAGAATCCGACCGACGATCCCCGCTGACTTCTTTTTCTTTCTTTCTTTATTGGGACTGAATGCGGAGGAACTGCAACTGGTGACTGGTGTGATTGCGCTCACACAGCTCTTGAGACAGATAGTCAAGCAAACTGAATTCGATACTCCGCAAAAACGAAGTCGGCTACCGACGATACCAGCGACAATCACCGATCTTCTCACATCCTTGACACACTCTGCCAGTTGTCTCTAGCTCCACTCACCTGTCCTCCAATCCGTTGTTCTTCTTTGTGATTCCTCGGTCTCTTTGTACTCTGTGGGCGCCCTTTGTGTGCCGACCGGCTTCTCACAGTGCCGCCTCCCCCGAGCGCCGTGCGAAGGATCCTCGTTTTTCCCTCTTTGTGAGTCTGAGCGGTGAATTGGAGAGACGTTTAGTTGACGGTAGCAGTAGGAATGAAAGACTAAAACAAGAGCAAGATCAGGAGCTGCACAACCCCACGTGAGACGATAATCCAGCGACTATCGGCAAACATTGTCGTCTCCACTCCTACTCCCAGGCCAATAGGCAGCCTTTCATTCCGTGTTGACTTTTTCATTTTTTTTCAGCCATTTTGGGGCGGGGGATTCCACCCACCACACTCGTTCCCGCCTTCGCGCTGCGGGTGTGTTTGACTTCTGCCACATCGTGCGTTCACCCTCAGCTTATCCTTGAACAAAAACCCTTCGCCCCCCGTAGTTGGTCAACGTGATCAGTTACCGCACTATGATGCACAAGGCACTTCGGAGTCTGATCTCCTTCCTTTTCGATATTCCGTTGTTACCCTTCTTTCGGAGGTTCTCGTCTTCGTCACGTATGTCTCTCTCCTCTCTTGACCGTCTCCGCCCTAGGAAGCCCGAACGTAAGCTCTTACTCCCTCTCGCGCGCACAATTACGGCCGCATAGAAGGCATGTTCCTTCTGGTTGTGTTCCGTATCGCGCTCTTTGTGTTTTTCTTTCTGGCACTCCTCAAAGTCAAGAAGCGTCGCTTCCGTCATTTACCAGCACGCCGGACACGCATTTCCCGCAGGCATGGCGAAACCACGCTGTGGGTGGAGCGTCTGGTGAACGCGCTGATCGATATGTGGTTCACTTCGCTCGTCACCCAGGGAGAGGCCACCACGCAGGGGAAGTCGGCGCGCACGAACACGACGCAGGATGCCGAACAGGGAGGCGCACCGGACGGCGAGGACATGACCGACGATGACGTGCCGGAGTCGATGGCAGCCGCTGCGACGGCGCTACTGCGGCCTGCGCTGAGTCGACTCGAGGAACGTGTGAACGCATCACTGGAGGACAGCGGTGTCGCAGCGTGGGCTGACTTCCACATTCATTCTGTCGGCGCACGCCCACCGCGGCTCCGTGCGATTCACATCATTCAACAACATGCCGTTGTGAGGGCACCGTCCGGAGCGGCTAGCACGCCACCAGCGACAGCGCCGACCCCACCGACAGGCACCACGCATGCGAAGCCGGTCAGCGCGGCGAACCAGGCCTCGCCTACTACCCCAACCGCTGCAGATGTACGCGGGACCACCACTGGCATTGGTGGTGCCACGTTCGGTAATCTGAATCCTAGCACGAACGGCAGCGGACTGACAAATCCACTTGGAGGATTCACAGACACCACGTCTGGAGGAGGTCCTGAGCGCGGGGCCACCCCAAGTCCCTCGCTCTCCGCCTCCCTGCGCCTCAGACGCGGTGGCGGAGGCGCAGGCGAAGACACCGTTCATGAGGATGACCTCTCCCCCTCCCCGGGAGCGCCGGCACCACCGAGCTCTGAGAACGGCAGGGGCGACGCTCCCGCGGCCTCTGACTCCCACATGGGATCATCACCGCCCTCCGCCGGTGTGACACCAACCGTACTGGAGTTTGAGGCGGAGATCGAATACAGCGGTCGGTTCGACGCGTCACTCAAAGCCGACGTCAGCTTCGGGCGGGGTCGTCTTGTGCCAGTGTACGTGCGGCTGCAGGATGTGCGCCTCATCCGCGCACACGTCCGTGTCTCCTTGCAACTCTGCTTCGAGCCCGCGACCATGGACACAGCGCGTAAGCCGTTTCTTGAAGGTACCGTCTGGCTCGAGTCCGACCCACAGTTTGACATGACCATGCGGACGTCGTTGACGCGATTGAATATTCAGGACTTCTTCCTCGTCCCGACGCTCGTTCGCTTCTTCGTGCTCCGTGCCGTGCGAAGCAAACTGGTGCGGCGGAACAAGGCACCCGGCCTAACCTTCCGGGTACCCGTCCCCGCCAACCTTGTCGACGGCGGCGAGTCAGTGGTCGGAGCGGAGTCACTCATGACCGACTATCTCAATGGCGTCACCGCCGCCTGGCATGCTCCATAACAGCGAGAATATGGTGGGGATCTCGCTGCGCGCAAGGCGCCACTGAGTGCGTGATGCCTCCGCTTGTGAGCTGTCTGTTGATCAGTGTCCACTTGTCTGCTTCTACTGAATGATGCGTCTTCCAACTCAATCTCTGGTGTCACGCAGGGACCTCACATAACGCCTCATGACGAGTGAGTGCCATCACTGTGTTTGTGTGTGTGCGGAGCCGTTCTTTCCTTCCCGCACACGTTCTACACCTGCTACCCTGTATCGTCGGCATCACGGATGGGCAAGGTCCCCCCCCCCCCCTTCGCGGCCCTACTCCTCGATGTGCGTGGAGAGCACGTAACGCTTCCTCTCTCTCGTCCCCTGTTGCTCTCCTTCGCTTTTGCGCTGTCTCGCCTTTGTCGCTTCAGCCAATGGCTGACAAGAAGGCCTTTGTTCGCCAGATGATGGCGCACTACAGACAGCACACCACGACGCACGCCGAGGAGGAAGTGATGGCGGATCTGGCAGCGCGTGTGCTCGATGTCGCGGTGCGGTGCGTGAACAAGGGTCACATCGAGCTCTTCGGTTCGCACGTCAGTCGTTTCTGCCGGCCTGGCGCGGACGCTGACCTCTCTCTGACGTATCGCAACTTCTCTCCATGGCTGAGCGGGCTGCCGCGCGTGGACGAGCAGGATGAAAAGAGGCTGCTGCGCTTTGCCCGCACGGCGGCGACGACAGGGATGGAAGAGGTGCGTTACATCCGCGCGCGCATTCCCGTCGTGCAGTTTGTGGACCCTGTCAGCGGCACGCACTGCGACGTGAGCATGGGCAACGTTGGCGGTGTCGACAACTCGCGGGTGCTCCGCATGATTCACGACGTCTTCCCCGACTTTTACGGTGCCTACATTCACGTCATCAAGCACTGGGCAAAGCGGCGGGAGATGATCGCACCGGAGAAGGCGATGTTTAACAGCTTCTCCATGACCACCATGGCGTTGATGGTGCTGCAGGAGCTTGGCTTGCTGCCTACCTTCTCGCAGCCAACAGGGCCGCTTGGCGAACTGACACTGGAGGACGTCGAGCGCCACCTCGCCGCGTTTACGCTTCCACCAATCTACAACACACTTCACGGGGACGACGAAGCCCTCGGTGAGGCGGTGCTGTTCTGCTGGCAACGGTTTGCCGAGTACTACTCGCGGTTCGACTTTCAGCAGGGAACCGTGAGCCTCATCTGTCCGCGGCGTCGTCGCGATGGCTACAAGAGCACCGCGCGTCACTACCTCGCACAGTTCGAAGCGAGGAAGAGAGACGAGTGGGTTCGGCACATTGAAGGCCACGCAGAGGACGGCCCATTCAGTGAGCACGCTTTTGCCGAGTCCATGAAGCACGAAGCCGCGCAACGTGTGGCTGACACGCCGTACGTGGTGGAAGACTTCGTGAACTACGTCAACTCTGGTCGTCGCGTGCCACCGTCACGGGTCGCGCACGCGACGGCCGAGTGGACGCGGCTGCACACCCGCCTGAACGGTGAGCTCACACGGGCAGAGGCGTTTGATGAGATCTGCGCCGAGAGCCGTGTTGTTCCTTTGTTCCATGCCAGCGATCGCGGACGGAGCGACGCACGCGTGCAGACGTTCCCCACCGCACGCTGACTGGCAGGGACGTTGACATGGAGTGGAGTGGCTCACAGCGAAACGGAAAATGGGCATGTGGTGTGCTGCATGGGGAGCAGACTGTTGCCACTACTCCTTACTTTTCATCCTTTTGTTTCTGTTTTGGTGGCGCCCCCCCCCCACCTGCGTGAGCCACATGGAGCTGTACTTGACACGCTTAAAAGCGGCTATGAAGGCAAAAGGAATGATCAAAATGACTTCAATCTGGGCGATGCGCAGTCACTGTTCATATCCTTCCTTTTTCCCTCGCACACAACCATGAAAGTTGCCGCCCAGCAACGGCGCTGACTCGCCCGTATTTCTCTCTTTCTCTCTGTCTGTCTCACTTGTCCTCTTTCGTGCCTTCCGCCACGCCCAAGCTGCGAAGTGTGCCCACGGTGTGGTCGCACACGTTGTTCCTTTTGTTTCTCCCGTTTGTTGTGCATCTCTGCGCTTCGCGGTGGGGTGCGACGCTCAGCTTCGCCTCACAGGCTGCACTGACCCCTCTGTACGTCAGTTAACGAGGTCTCGTGTGTTTTGTTGATTTTGTTTGCTTCCCGATACTACTCTTTTCAAAGGAGAGAGTCGATACGATGCGTCCAGGCTCGTACTCCGGCCCCAGCTTCGCGCGTGGCGACGAACTCGCCACCTCTTCCATGTCAGGGCTCGGCACCCAAGCGAAAGGTCGGCGCGCCTCGCAGCCTGCCTCCGCCAGTGCCACCCCCACCGCACGCCAGCTTCGTAGTGCACACTCACCTGCGCTCATTGACGCCGCGGGGGTGGACGGGACGTTGCCGCAGTTCGTCTCCTACACCGGTGCGACGTCACACACACGCACCGGCGCGCCAGGCATCGGCGGCAGCCAGGCCTCTCGCAGCGGCGGCGTGCACGCAGGCATCAGCGTCTCCGCGACGACCGTGGCGGACGCGGCGTGCCTCGGGAGCAAAAGTCGCTCGCTGCACGCGTCTCTCTATCCCGAGACGTCCGTCGCGGTCCCGGCCGACGACCTCGAGGACGAGGGCACCTTTGCTGACAAGCGCCGACTGCCGTCCATTCTCCTAGACAGCTGGGAGCTGCGGAAGATTGCGCCAGAGGGGTCTGTCCTGCCGAACGCACTCGTCTCGTGGGATGTGGATGGCGATGGCGTCGAGGAGATCCTCCTCGGCACGACCGAAGGACACTTTTTCATTCTCAAACCCGACTGCCGCATGCCGGTGTACGCGTACATGGTCTCGGCCACCATCTCCGTCGTCCTCTACTCGGAGCAGATGCGGCGGCTTGTTCTCATCACGCTAGAAGGTCAGTGTGAAGTGTTTGAGAACTTCCCGGTGCCACCAACCACGCCAGTGACGCGCACGCGAGCGGGTGGTGCGGCGCTGAGTCGGTCCGCCTCTGGGACCACCGCCACCGCCACAACCGCCAAGGACGCCCCCAGTGAGGATGAGCAAGCCGCGCGGGCGTCGTCCGCGGCCAGCGCACGTGCGGCGCTCTTGCGCTCGAAGCGCATCCCACAGCAAGCCTCTGTCTCCTCTTTGAACACCAACGGTGACGGTGCTGGTTCGAACCTCCAGGGCAGGATCAGCGCACCGAGTGCTGTGTTTCACGTGGCATCGAACTGCCTCTGTGCGGACATGTCAACTGAGACCGACCACAGGGACCTACTCTTCCTGGGCTCCTGTGACAGCCGTCTCTACGTGTACTCCATCGACGACGGGACGTGCCTGCTCTCGCTCTTCATGCATCAGCCCATCACTTGCCTCAAGACGTTTTCGTTGCCGTGCCAGGTACCGTTGCCTTCGGGGCACTTCGCGGACGAGGACGAGGCAGGTGATGAGGAGGAAGGAGCAGACGAGACGCCGCTGGGTCGGTCGCAGGCACCGAGCCGAGCTTCCGCGGATGTGCCACTGTTGGTCGTCACGACCAGTACCAGTGTGGTGCTGCTTCCCGCCGCTTTCGCGGAGCTCCAGCGGTGGCGTCGGCAGGAAAAGCGCACCGGTCGCCCACTGACACTCGCGGACAGCGACACGATTCAGCACTGCCACGACAAGGCCCGTCTCCGCAAGAGTGCCGCGCTCACCAGGTCACCGACGATGGTACCGAGTGAGGGGCCACACACCGCGCGTGTCCCCGCCAGTGACGGCCCTCCTCGTCCGCCGCACGCCTCCGTCGCGGGGACGACAGCGGAAACCGCGATGACGAGCAGCACGACGCTCATCACGCCGTGGGCTTCCACGACAAGCGGTGGTGGTAGCGTCACCGCCGCCGACGCGGACAGTGCCGCACACGCACCTCCTCCCCAAGACGCTCCCGCGCGCCCGGTAGGACACTCGTCGACACCGGAAAGCACCAGTGCCGCGGCTGCCGGTAACGAGGCGCGCGCGCGAGAGTTTACACGGCCACCCATGACGCTTCTGCAGCCGCTCCTCTTCGCTCAGATCGGGCGAGACTCGCTGGTTGTGCCGCCCGCCCTTTCGCGCGAGGACATGGCGAGCGGCAGGTTCGGTGTGCTCAATGCGGCGAAGCGCCACCGCGGCCGTACGGCGCGCCCGCCTCGTCCCACAGCCACCACGGCGGATGACCAGTGCCTCTCCGACGACCCATCGAATGCGCCGCAGGCCGAGATGGCCAACAGCGCAATCGCCGCCGACGATGACGACGACGACGCAGAGGCCTCCCGGCCCCTGATGCAGGCTGCTCACGAGCCTGATGGGGCGAAGACCCAAGGTGAAGGCAACGATATCACCGACACAGCCTCCTGGTTGCCCGTCTCGGTGGATGTCTCCGTTGGCGAAAAACGGGCGATGATGGTCTTGTCAAGCGAAGACGGGCGTGCCTTTGTCGTCAGCCTCACGCCGTTGCGCGAGGATGGAAGCTCTGCCCTGGCCCCAACGTCCGGCAAGCAGTGCACCGCCGACGTCGCGTGTGCACTGGGCGGTGGTGGTGACGAAAGCAGCCTGCGCACGGCTGCCGGAGCCCCCACGGCTGGCTCGCAGCATTCACTTGCTAAGGGAACCTACAAGGGGACCTCCGCCCGGCACGAGGCGGCTTCTCCGCGCCGCACCGTCGTCTTGCGCAGCAAACACGAGTGCACGCCACGCGGGGTGGGGAGTTCGTCCGCGCGGCACGGCGTCAGCGGCGCCGCGTGTGACCACCAAGGGCCGCTGTCACCTGACACCGCCAGCACAGGGGGTCAAAGCAGCGGTGGCCACAGCACGAAAAGTAGCAGTAACTGCGAGCCACGCACCGGCGCAAGGTGTGTGCGAATCTACCACGACGTCGCGCTGCCTCTGCCACCGACTGTCCGCCAGTTTCACAAGAAACAGAGGCAACCTGTGCACCGCCACGCACCACAGCAGCAGCAACAGTCGTACCGTGCGCCGGCGAGTCGCACCCCTCTGTCCGCAGAGAGCGCAACTGCCGGCGGAGGTGGCGAAGGAAACTCCATGACTTCGCAGGTACCGGTTGGTGCTGAGTGGGGCGAGCCAGAGAGCCCGCTCTCCAACGGCTCCCCAACCACACCCACCTCAACAACGTCACCCGGTGGTGTGGCGTCCCAGTGGACCTCCGCACATCACACGACAACTGTAACATCTTCCTCTGCGTCTGCAGTGTCAGAGATGACGTTGCGTCTTCAGTGCGAGTGGCGAGCCCACCTCGGGCCCATGCCGCTCGTGCAGCGCGCACGTATCTTCGTCGCCGAGGGGCAGGATGCGTTCACGGTGGTGCTCGTCGCCGCAAACGGTCGTTGTTACTCGCTCGATCCCGACACCGCCACCGCAGTGGAGTGCACGGTGAAGGCCGACTGCAGCAGCTTCACACTTGTCGCTGGCAACTCGTGCGTGGCAGGCACCGGTACCTACGGTGCGCCATCGGCCGCACCACCTGGTCTGTCACCAGATGGCGCTGCAAGTGGCGCGCAGGGCCGGACGTCGTCTGGCCTTGGAAACCGGGTGGGGGCACTGTACATGGCGACTCAGGGCGGTTCCGCGCGACCGGTGTTCTGTGTCTGCGTGAGCGTGGACGAGTTATGCCTGTACTCTGTCGGTGAAGCCCACAATACGTCCGCCACCCCGTTCACCGCCGCCGCTACGGCCGCCGTGCGTGGGAGTGAGGTCGCTGCCTCTGGTGGGGAGGCCCTCGCGAACGCGGCGACGACAACCTCTGCGCGCGCCGTCGTGAAGGGCGCCACCGCCGACATTTTCGAGGGCGGCGCAGTGTGCGACGGCATGAGGCACTTCACCGATGTTCACGACGAGCGGGAGCTTCTGCTGGAGCTTGGCCGCGCACTCATTGCGGCTGGTGGCGGTCCGTGGCCGGCGGAGGTGGAGGCAGCGCAGTCAGCCGCCGAGCGTGACGAGCAGATTATCTGGATGTCGCGCGAGATTCTGACAAAGGATTATTCGCCGGCGGAGTGGAAATGCCTTCAACGTCTGGCCACCGCTGATGAGTTGTAAACGCCGTGGCACACCAAGCGGTGTGTGTGTGTGTGTGTATCGGATTATGCGTGGTCCGATCATTTTGATTTTTTTCTTCACCCACTCTTGAGTTCATGTGTGCACCACAAAAAGGCTGCTCAGTGCAAGATGCGAACGAGGCGCATGGAAACAAATCGTCTACGAGAACATAGTGGCTGAATGAAGCTGGATGCTCTCTTGCGCATGAAGCTACCGTCAGTAGTTTCCATACTGGTCGTCTATATGTGTGTTGTGTGTGTTTGTGTGTGTGCGCCCTTCATCTTTGCTCATGCCTGCACATCTCTTTTCTCACCCTCTCACGTCCACTCTCTCGCACCTTGGTGTGCTTTCCTTTGTTGTTGTTGTGTGCGTGTGTGTGTGCTGTGTGTCGGTGAATGAGCTGCAAGCGCAACGTCACTCATCCAGCGCAGCACTCAGTTACTAGAATCTCCTGTCTGTCCCCGTTGTTTCGCACTACTGAGTGTCTCTGTGCGACACGGTTTTGGCTTTTTTTTTGATTTTTTTGGCGGCACTGACGGACGCCGAAGTGTCACAGAAAAAGAGCTCCCAAGCACACGTGAACAGCTCACCATCTCCACTCGTGCACGCTCGCGTTGTTTGCTTGTTGTCAACTGTTCTTTTTTGTTGTTTCTCACCACACCCTAGATTATTCTCCATTCAAGCATTAGTTTTCATTGTTTTCGCTCTCTCCGCGATTGTGTTCTTCTAGTTTTTTTTTTCATCTTCTGTTTTTGTATTCGTTCATAGATAGACGTTGTAGCCCCCAGCTGCATTTTCTCTGCGGTACTGTTCACCGACGAGTTTTCGCATGAGCGCCCGCCAAGAAGGAAGTGCGCGCGTGGATGGCGACGGAAATCACTCCGCGATGTCTCAATTTATGATGTCCTCCATCGTTGTTGTCTCCTCCGACGGCGAGGATGCGGACACGACGACGACATCGACCGTCCGCACAGCCCTCAGATCTCGGCATGTCAACCAAGGGGATGCGCTCACCGGAGGCACGGCGAAGAGGCAAAAGGCAGTGGCGGGGTTTCAGCCGCGTCCCGCGCAGCTGACACCCGACAACGACAGCGGTCGCCGTCGCACCAGCATCTCCTTCAACGGCAGCACCTCGGCCGGCTCGTCGTCGGTGGTTGTGTCAAGTGATATAGACGCGACCGGTGCCGGGGCCACCACCGCCACCACCCGGCGCAGGCACCGCCCGCGACAGACGAGCTTCGTCGAGAGCGACGGGCGTGTTACGCCGCTCGAGCCACCGCCACCGCCGTCTGCACCGATGCAGGTCTCGGCTACGCCAGCCTCGCGGGAGCCAGTAGGGGCGGCGCTAAACCGTCCGCAGCACCCCCCTCTCGCCCCTCTCCATCCAGGCCTGCCACCCGCAGCGAGCGTGAGCCCCGTGTCGGCGATGGCCAAAGGAGACGAAACAAACCAGACCGCTGGTGACGCTACAGAGCCGCACTCACCGGCTGGCGCGGTCCCCACGGCGGGCCCACGTGTGCCACGGCTGCTCACCGCGTCCGGCAGCTACTCTCTCCGGCCCGACCTCACCGGCGTCGAAGCCGCCACTCCGCTTCCCGTCGGTCACTCCACGACCAGTGCGCCTCATAAGCACCTCCCAGAGGACGGACCCGTGGCCTTCAACGCTCTCCAAATGAACTCGCTCTGTCAGAGCGGGGGCGACGAGGACGAGGACGATGAAGGTGGTGTCCATGCACGCCGTCACGCTGAGCGGCGCCGTGGTAGTCGGCCAGTGACACCGAGCCGCGAGGTGAACGACACGAGCGAGCGCTCGCCGTCTCTTCGATCGCACGTGGCGTCGCACGGGGCCATGGTTGGCGCGCTGACGAACCACCGTGGTGACCCGTGCTTGTTTTACGAAATGGGCTTCTGTGAGTGCCCTGCGCACCCGCCTGCGGCTGATGGACAATGGCAAGAGAGCAGAGGCGCTGGCGGGCCCTTCGCTACTGCGTCGGCAGACAAGGATGCGCACACGGAGGTGCACTTGGTTGGCGTCGCCAGCGTCGTGCACCAGCTTCTGCGTGATCACCAGCGCCTGGAACAGCAGTGTCGCGTGCTCGAGGTGCGGTGCAACCAACAGTCAATCCTCGTGCAGAGTCTCCGCACGGAGGTGGACCAGCTGCGCAGAGCGACATCCTCACCTTTCTCGCTGGCCACAGTCGGTCACGGCGTGTCGACGGACGACGCAGCGACGGCCCCTCACACGGCACACCCACCGATTCCACGTCGCGAGAGCATGTACGTGCAGCGGCTGCGTGAGCGGACGCACTCCGCACAGCACCTCGGCGACGATGCCGAGAACGGGAGTGGTAGCTCGCGCCGTCACACAGTCCCCACCTCACCCCCGCAGACGTTCGCGGATCAGGCGACGGGCACAGCGTCCACGGCGACGGCAACGACGGCATCTTCGTCGAACCGCCCCGGCCGCGTGTCGCCGCCCGCACTGAGCCTCGCCGCGACGACATCAGCGCCAAGCACTGCACACGGAAAAGTGCTCGCCGACACGTTGCGGACACCCAAGTCATGCGGTCGCGGTCCCCGCTCGGCCAGTGGCGCTCGCCGAAGTTATAGCGGTGGCCGCGCGAGTGTTGGCAGCGCAGCCACGGTGGATCACGTGGAGTGCGGCAAGGACAGCCACGCCCAGAGCGGCACCGCTACCCACACCTCGACCCATCGAAGCAGCTTCGTCAGTGAAGAAAGCCACGGCGTCGTTGACAACGATGCCAGCGACGTGAGCCCGAGCATGCGTGCGCCGCACTGCTTTCCATCCTACCGCCGAGACGACTCTCTCAGTTCCATCTCACAGCCTTCGAGCGACCTACTCGGCACGGCCGAAGAACCCGAGGAGGCGGACCTGCTTCAGCGAATGATGCACAACACGGAGTCGCCCCTCGCGGACGCCTTGTCCAGCTCATCACCGCGTCACACGCACACCGGCTGGGCGGGAAGCCACTCCAAGCGGCAATCCGCCGGCACTGCGGTGAAGGGCGTCCGTGAAGGGCGTGCCTCGCCACCGTCACTCTCGCTCATCAGCACGACGCACCGCCCTGCTCAGTTTGCACGCGCGGCGGGGCCTCTCGCCTCCCCGGGTGGCAATGACCAGGCCACGGCCCCCACCGACAAGTGTGTGCCGTCGCCGACGCGCAGTCCCACGATCACGGCGCGCGAGACGAACTTTGTCGGGGACGACGAGTACGGCGATCAGATGGCGCAAAGGTCGCCTCTCGCTGCGGCCCGGCTGCCGACGACGGTGTCACCTCCGCTCTCGCCGACACGGACCCGCCCACGCGGACTTCCCTCCTTGTCGCCTGTCAACACCAGCCTCGGCGCCGCCGCGCTAGTCATGACCAAGACCGCCGTGATGCACCGCGCGCCGACCGTCGTCGCAGGCCACGTGCCGCGCACAGCCGCCGCCACCTCTGCTGTCGCGAGCACCGCCCATGGTGACCGACACAGCACGAGCTACGCCGCGGCAGATGTGGAGCGTGTCCCTCGCACGACATCCGCTGCGGGGGGTAAGCTCTCGGCGCGCAGTGGGATGCGTGCGGTGTGCAGTCAGTCGAACTTGAAGGAGTTCGAGCGCCAGCAGCGCCAGGCCGCACTGGAAGAACAGCAGCGGCACTACAAGTGATACTGGGTAGACACGCACGTCCAGCGGACAAGAAGTTGAGGGGAGGGGGTGGGGGGGGTCAAGACAACCCGTACGCGCCACCAACGGTGCTTGCCCCGCACCACTCGCTGGTCGCTGATGCCTCTCACGAATGGACTGCTTGGTTCTTGTTTGTTGGCTTGGTTTGTCTGTTCTCTTTTATTTTCTACGAGTTCGGCTTTCTTTTTAGATGCTATATTCTGTCCGTCACTCACCCTGTCCCCGAAGACATACACTATCGTTCAACATGTTGGGGACATCCAGATCCCACCAGAGCCCAATGCATTCCGTTTGGGTGCCAACGACAGTGCGTGCGCAGTGTCTCTCTCTCTCTGAAGTTGGTAGGAATATGGTTCGCTGAGCAGGCTTGCAATGGGCGTGCCGTGCTCCAGTCTCGCTGCGTGTGTGTGCGTGGTTTGTGTTCACCAACCGTCGCTCATCCCACCCCGCCCCTCGCTCCCTCACGTGCCTTGATCAACTTCCTTCTTGCTCCATGGCCGGCTTGTGCGGCTATTGATAATTATTGAGTGCACGCCGCAAACAGTCTCACTGGGTACCGGGGAGTACGCTTGTCTGTGCTTCCCTTGCTGGTCGTGGCACGGCGTGAGACGCTACGCAAAAAAAAAAAAAAGAAGCCACAACAAGAGCGAACAACCGAATCATTGCCAGCGCTTAGCGCTGTGCGTGTGTGCGTCAGAGCGATTCCACTGATCGTGTGGAGCCATGCGGCCACCAACGCCGCAGCTGTCCTCGCGCGTGTCGCGGTCTTCCCGCGCCGCCCAAGCAGACAATATTCGCGTCTTCTGCCGCCTACGCCCGCTGGCACAAGAGGAGGAAAGCAAAGCCGCCTCAAGCACCTTGTGTGTCGCGTTCCCCAGCAGTGAGGCGGACAAGACATCGGTGAGCTGCACCACGGCCACTGCTCCGGGCTCACCGGTCGCGACGGCGAGCAGCGGCAGTGCCGCCAACGACACTCATCATTTCACCTTCTCGCAGGTGTTCCGTCCAACGGCGTCACAGAGCGATGTCTTCGAGGTCGCCGGGCGGCCGTCCGTGAGGGACGTCATGGCCGGCTACAATAGCACTATATTCGCCTACGGACAGACGGGCAGCGGCAAGACGCACACCATGTTCGGCCTCACTCGCAACCACACTGCTGCGCGCATGTCCCAGAACGCCACGCTGGCGAAGCGGAAGAGCAGTGCCAGTGTGAACAGCATCTCTGTGCTCGGCGGTGGCGGTGACATGTCGGCACGACAAGGCCCCGATTTCTTCTCCCTCCGCGATGCGGAGGGACACGAGCTGACAGACGATGGATTTTCAGGAGGGTTGTCGACGCGCACACACGACGACTGCGCCGAGGTGCCGCCCACGACCGAGGGGCGCCGTGGCTCTGCGCAGAGCACACTCACGACGAGCAGCGCCACGCTCGCCTCGCCGCGTGCGGCTGCGGCGTGCGAGGTGAGCGGCCCCTCCCCGACCGCTGTTGTCGACCGGGGCGGTGGCATCGTGCCGCGCGCTGTGCACGAGATTTTTACCCACATCGCCAGCGCGCCGGTGACGACAGAGTTTGAGATTCGCCTCTTCTTTGTGGAGGTGTACATGGAGCAGGTGCGCGACCTGCTGAGCCCAGACGGAAGTCAAGCAAAGCGTCAGGTGCGTGAGGACGTCGCCGGCGGCCGCTTCTACGTGGAAGACTGTGAAATGCCCTTTGTCGCGAGTCCGCACGACATTCTGCAGCTGGTGCAGGCGGGGCTCAAACGTAGGGCCACCTCGGCGACGGCGATGAACGAGGCCAGCAGCCGCAGTCACTGCATCCTCAACATCACCGTCAAGAGCACAGATCGACGGCAGCACGAATCACGCATTGGAAGGCTCTTCCTGGTTGACCTGGCAGGTAGTGAGAAGGTCGCCAAAACGCAATCTGCGGGGATGCGCTTGGAGGAGGCGAAGCTCATCAACCGCTCTCTCACGTCGCTAAGTCAGGTTATTTCTAGCTTGTCGGAGGGCCAGCGTCATGTCCCGTACAGAGACAGCGTTCTCACGAAGATTCTGAAGGATTCACTCGGCGGCAACGCACGCACCTCGCTCGTCATCTGCGGCAGCCCCTCGGTCTACAACGCCGCGGAGACGCTCTCCACTTTGCGCTTCGGCGCTCGGGCGCGGGCAATCAAGAATCGTGCCGTTGTCAATCGCCAGTACTCGGTGGAGGAGCTGGAGACGATGCTGCGCGTGGCACGTCAAGAGATCGCGGAGCTGCAGAGCCGCCTTCTGCACCAGACGCGAGCGGAGGGCACACCCGGTGCCGCGTCCGGCTCCGCAGCGACCAGCGGCGACGGTGGCGTTACAGCCCACGTGCCTGATGGTCGCTCACCGCCGCACGTTGTTCGCCGGCTGGACCCAGCCCGCACGACAGGCTCACGCACCGCCGACGGCAGCGAGCAGGGGGCAGAGGTGGGAGAGGAGGATCTTGTCATGGTGTCGTTGGTGCAGAGGTCCAAGGAGCGCATGCGTCTGAACGACCTCATTGCGGAGATTGGCATGCTCAAGGACGCCTTGAAAAGTGCCGAGGAGGTCAGTGCCGCGCTCGCCGAGGAGCGCGATGCCGTGCGACAGCGTGTGGCGTACCTCGCCGAGGAATGCGGAGCATGGCAATCGGCGTACACTGCGCAGCGCCACCGACTCTCACAGACGCGCCAGGAGGTACAGCAGCGCGACGCCATTGTCGCAACTCAGCAACGGGAGATTCACACTCTCATTCGCCAGATGGAAGACTGGCTCGAGCCACTGAGGGTGGCAACGGTGGCGGTGGAGGAAGCGACTGGCGAGCACCGCTTCGACCAGTCAGTGCCCCGTGCCAGGCGCAGAACGCTGATTGCCTTGACGTCGCCAGTCGTGAACGGTGGAGTGGCACGCGGCGGCTCGCGCGGACAGGCAGAGGGCTGCGTGGACGAGGAAGTCGTGCTGTTCCCACCCTCGGGCCCGAGCAGCTTGCCTTCGTCTCACCACGCTTCCCCAACGGATGCGCGCGCATCAGCGGCGGGTGCCCAACAAGAAGATGACTTTCCGCTATCGTCATCTGCTCGAGCAAATCAATCTGCGCTAGAGCGCGTCGCAGCCAGCTTGGGCGCGCGCACCGCTCCCGGCAGCGAGGAGTCGCCGAGTCTGCATCGCCGCTCACCGCCCCCTCGCGTATCACCACGCACGTCTGCGCCGCTGCCCATTACAGGCGAAGGTGAGACGGACGCCGCACCCACACCCGGCGACGGTGGCGCACTGTCAGAGGCCGCCGCAGCCCGCATCGTGGAGCTGGAGCGCGAGCTCGCCGTCACCCAGCGTGAGTTTGACGCCGTCCGACAGAGTTACGCCGCGGCATCGTTAGAGCTGCAACTCTCCCAGAAAAAGCTTCTGATCCGACAGAACCGCATCGAGAGCCTCAAGATGAGTTTGGAGCAGGAGTGCGACACGAACCGCGATCTTCGCCAGACGATTGAGAAGGAGCACAAGGGCCTACGCAACCTGGTGCAAGTCGCACGCAACGACGCGACGTACTGGCGTCGTCGCTACGAGGAGGTGTGCGCGAGCACAGGCACCCCCGTCGCCTCCGCACCCGACAAACCCTCTACCCCCACCGCCGCGCGGAGCCGGTCACCTGTTCCTATCCAAGGTGAGCCGGACCAGCTCTCGTACGCAGAGCGTCTTGCCCCATCGGCACCACGTGAAGGCTCAGCGAAACGTTTGGAGGGCTTCAACGTGTTCAAGAGCGTATTTGGCGGACAGCGGCAACCGTAGTGCTTAGAAAGAATGCCTTCTGGACAACAGAGCCTGAGAGTCCACCACCAGAGTGGTGCCTGAACCTCCCCACGATCTGCGCGTGTGCGCTGTGTCTGTTCACCACCGAAGCGCCTCGACGGTACCACACTTTTGTTTTTGTGTTTCATTCATCTTAGATAAAGTTGCTAGGACCCCCTTTTAGACGCAGAATAGTCTACTTTTCCTTATTTGGCTCGTTTGCTTGTTCTCACCAAGCTGGCCATTCAGCTGCTCCATTTAGTCTTCATTGACTATTCGATCCTGCGCTTTCCCGGTAAACACATACACACCCACATTTGACCCCATGTGAATGTCCGTGTGTGTGTGTGTGTGTGTGTGTGTGTGTGTGGCGGACAATCAAAAAAAAAAATGTGGTATTCCCTCGTGAGCGTCTGGAGAGGGGTTGTTCTTCACTAGTGACCACTGTGACTACAGAATTCTGATTTTCTTTCGCTTTCACCGCCTAGCGTCATCAGTGCCGTTCACTCCTGCCCTGCGCGTTACCTGGCCACGGCCTCTGTTCACGCGCTCTCTCTTCCCTCAACCTATCCACTCTCTACCTCTCTTATTGTGTCATGGCGTGGCTGCAGGGTATCGATTCTTCTACCCGCTTTCTTTTGTTGTTTCTTCTCCCCCCCCCACTCCTCCTCTTCCCATGTCTGGATTCTCGCTGTTCCGCGAGTACAGGGTCCATCATGCGGCCCCGAGCGGTCTACTGGTGCAGCTCCCTGGCCAGAGTGGATTTGGCAAGCTAACACGTGAGACCCTCGGCAACGATGCGTTGGCTGATCGCCTGCTGAAGAGCTTGGCGAAGCGCGAGTACGTTTCCGCGGTGATGCGCCGCACACGCGATGACGAAGGGTACCGTCTACTCACTGTGCGCCTCGAGGAAGCCTGGACGGACTTGCTCGCCTACCCACTGCCCGTGTCGTCGCTCGTGTCTCAACTCCTGCGCAAGCACCTGCTCATTGGCCTCGGCAGCACGACCGCCGCGCGTGTGGTGCGGGCAAACGCAAAGGGCACGCTCTTCTCCATGGCACCGAACATGACGGCTGTCGCCACATTCGAGGACGTCACCCACGACGGCACCAGCCGCCCACTCAAGGAAGAACAGGCCAACGACGGAGACGACGACCGTGCGCATACCAAGGGTGCGGGGGCCACTGTGGAAGTGCGGCTGTTGAACTACGATGTCGCGGCGCAGGTGGTAAACGTCACGGCGAAGCACGACGTGATTGAGCGCACACCGTACGACACGGCCATCTCCGCCGCTGCACTGGCTACGCTGCAGCCAGGCGCACTAGTGAGCGCGACGGTGCTGCTCTCCTCCACCGACGACGGTTGCGCGGTGGTGGAGGTGGAAGTGAACCTCGGGGGCACGGCACACGACGCGGGGGAGCCGAGCGAGCCGCTCACCGTGAGCGTGCTTGGTTACTTCATTTACGACTGGGAAAAGACGGGCAAGGTGACGCCCCCAACGATCGGCCACAAGCTCTCACTGCGAGTCGAGTTTGTGCCTGAGGTGCCCATGCTGCGCGATCTGCTCCCGCTCGTCGTGCTGTCCTCGCGCACCACCTTCAGCGTCCAGCCGCTGGTGCGTCGTGTGCAGCCTGCCAGTCGTGGCTTGTTTGGTGCCTTGCCGTGGCGCCCCAGCCCGGCTGATGCCGAGACCGGTGACGACGCTGGCCACCACGACGACGCCTCCATCGAGCCCAAGACGCGCCGACGTCGCCTCGAGGAGGCCATCGACGCGTACGAGCGCTCCATGGATACGACTGTTCCCACGAGCGCAGAGGAGTTCCAGCGGCTTCTGCTCGCGAGCCCGAACAGCAGCTACTTGTGGACGCAGTACATGGCGTTCCACGTCGGGCTTCACCAGTACGAGGAGGCGCGACAGGTTGCCGAGAAAGCACTCCGCACCATTGGCGCGCGCGAACCGCAAGAGCGGCTCAACGTCTGGGTAGCCTACTTGAACGTGGAGAACCTGTACGGTACGGCGGAGTCGCTAGAGTCTGTGTTCCAGCGTGCACTGCGCACCCAACTCGAGCCACTGCCACTCTACGAGCGCCTCGCCGATATCTTTGCGGCGTCGAAGAAGAACGTGCAGCTCTTGGCGCTGTGCCGGACCATCACTAGCAAGTTCCGCGAGGAACGCTCGGCGTGGGAGCGACTGGGCGTCGTGTTGGTCGATCAGGGTAAGCGTGACCAGCTGAAGCGGATGCTTAAGGACATGGGCGACGCCCTCAAGCGCGACGACGCGGCACAAACGATTGTCCGCATTGCCGTGCACGAGTACAAGAGCACCAACAATGTCGAGAGCGGCCGTGCGCTGTTCGAAGGACTCATCGCCAAGACCCCAAAGAAATCCGATGTGTGGTCGGCCTTCGCTGACCAGGAGCTGGCGCTGCTGCAGCGCCGCGCACCGGCCAGTTCTGTTGCCCAGACACGCAACATTTTTGAGCGTGCCGTCTCCATGAACTTCCCCGCCAAGGTCATGCAGCAGTTTCTGACGCGGTTCTTGTCATTCGAAAAGACGTACGGCTCACCGCAAGACGTCGAAAAGGTCAAGGAGCGGGCACGCACTTACGTGGAAGGGAAGATTCAAGCCCTCACTGCCTCGAACGACAACCCCGCAGCGTGAATCTCTGCGTAGGTTACATGACCGTTGCCTTGTCCGGCGACTGCTCCACGCACCGTCGCGTCACGGTGGAGTGGCGGTGGGTGGCTTTTGAATCGCTTGCGACGGTGGAAGAACAATGACAATAATGGATCGACTAACTACGCTGGTGGTTGCCTCAACGGCGCAACCTATAGCGCCTATAAAATGAAAGCCCGAACACCAACAACAACAAGAGAAAAACAGCGCCGACAACAGTAGTCGGGCACCGTGCGGCAGTCAGCAACCGTTTCTCTTGCCGAGAGAGAGTTTGACTGCTTCACCTAGATTGTTTTGTCTGCTGGAGGCCATCGTTGCGGCTCAGGCATCCGTTGCGCCGTGTCGATTCGCGAGGAGGCGCGACGACTGCTCCGCTGCGAACGAGCTTCAAGGTCGAGCAGAGGCAAATGGAAACAAAACAGTACTCGCGTCTCTTAAGCTGTGTTCTGCGGCGTGTCCCTCGCCGTATCTTCCCAACTTCACCATTCTCTGCTTGACACACTCCTCTCTTTGACAACTGCTCTTCTCTCATCCTTCACTGAATGTGTGTTTGGCCTGTTTGTCTTTTAACTCAACAATACTGGTGCTGATGATGAGAAGCGAAGCACGCCTTTTGTTGTTGTTGTTGCTGTTCCTGTTTCCTTCTGTCGCCGCCTTTGACTTGTCTTAAAGGAGCGAGAACGGCTAAATCGTGCACGGTGACTAGATCAGCACTACGTGTTTTGTTTCTTTTTTTTCCTCCTTGAGTGCGGTGCAGTATACCGACGCATTACGCATCCCGTTCGTCTTGGCTGCTCAAGTTGCTTGGAGCAGAGGCGCACGAAGGCTAACAGCTTGCTCCCGCATACATCAGTGCGTGGACTAGCGTTGACGCAACCGTGTCTGCTCGTGATCGCGTCACAAGCAATCGAGTTTGGCAAAGCGACGTCAACATAAGCAAACAAAAAATGGAGCAGTTCGACTCTGTGCGGTCGATGATCGACAACCTGCGATCAGAGGATCCAGAGCTTCGACTCAATAGTATGCGCGGCATCCACCTCATCGCGGCGACACTCGGCCCCCAGCGCACTCGCGATGAGCTGCTGTTGTACTTGACCGACTACCTCGACGACAATGACGAGGTGCTGCGGGTTTTTGCGAACGCCCTCGGTACGATGCTACAGGAAGTCGGAGGTATCGCCTACACGCAGAGTTTGCTCGGCCCTCTGGAAACGCTCGCCGGGCTCGACGAGATCACCGTGCGCGACGAGGCCGTCGCCTCGCTGAAGCTGATTGGCGCCACTGTCTTCTCCGCCAACACCTCCACGGCAGCAGGCGCCTCCAAGGCCGACATCACGCGTGCACAGGACAACTACGTCGAGATGATTCAGCGACTGTGCAAGGGCACGGTGCAGTGCCGGGGTTCGGCGGCATTTTTGATCGGGACTGTGTACATGGCGACTGGCACGGCCATGCGTAGCACGTGCATGAGCCTTTTTCTTAGTCTCTGCAGCAACGAGGAAATCAGTGTGCGCCGTTCGGCTTGTGTCGCGATCGGGCAAGACTTCGCCAAGGTACTCGGCAGCAAGGCGGCAGACCTCGTGCCGGCCTTCAACGACTTTGCCAGGGATAGCAGCGATGGCGTGCGGTTGCAGGCCGTGCCGGTCGCCATTGCCCTGCTCAAGGTGCTCCCGGAGACGCAGCACTCCACGATCCTCACCACCGTGCGCACCTTGGCTTCCGACAGCTCATGGCGCGTGCGGTACATGCTGGCGGATAGGCTTGGTGCCATGGCAGGCGTCATCGCACCGCCTGACGTCGCCAAGTACATTGCCCCCGTTTTCCGTCAGCTCTGCCAGGACGCCGAGGCGGAGATTCGCGCCTCGGCGGTGTTCACGATGGACCTGACCGTCGCTGCGTGCGGCACCGTCGCCGTCACTCGCGAGGTGCTTCTCGCCGGCACACACCTCGTCGCCGATGAGAGCGCGCAGGTACGGATGAGCTTGGCTAGCAGCGTGCTCAAGTGCGTGGCGCACGTGCCGAAAGACATGTGGAGCGCGACGCTCGTGCCGACGGCGACGGCGCTGCTCGGTGATGCGGAGGCGGACGTGCGCCTGGCACTGGTGTCCGGGTTCAGCGCGATGGGCAACACCAACGAGGCGAAGGAGATCGCGCCTCAGCTGGTGCCCGCCGTCATTGCCCTTGCCTCCGATCCCAAGTGGCGTCTCCGCGAAACGGTCGTGTCTCAGGTGCCTTCTCTCATCAACGCCCTCGGACAGGACGCCGAGAAGGTGCTCGATGTCTGTGTCGAGCGGTTGACCGACCGCGTCGCGACGATCCGCGATACGGCCGTCCTCGCCTGCTGCCAGCTTGTCCAGGAGCACGGCGCGAAGTGGGCCTCCACGAACCTCTTCCGGCGCGTGCAACCGCTCGTGCGGGACACGAACTACCTGCACCGCGTTGCATTGTGTCACCTGTACGGTGCCCTGGGTGCGGTCGATGCGCTCACACCGGAGGCGGTGGCGGCGGACGTTTGGCCGACGCTCTCGCAGACACTCGTGCGCGATCCTGTGGTGAACGTTCGTATCAACGCTGCTTACGCGGTGCGTGAGCTGCTCGGCCACAACAAGGTCACAGACCGACAGGCAGAGTCGGTACTGGCGAAGCTACGCACCGACGGCACCGAGGACGTGCGTGACGCCGCCTCGTTGTCCGCACCCCCGCGGCCGATCGTCAAGCCTTAGGCACTGTGGCAGCCTGTGTGTGCGTTGTCTGCATCAGGGCGTGCTTTGTTCTGTTCCTTTCTTGTGTATGTGCACGGTTGGCTCTTTTTTTTTTTTTTTTCTCCAGGTGGTAGTCACGGCTGTGATGCCGTTTTTTGTTGTTGATTCCTACGTTCAATAGAGAGAAAAAGAAGGAAAGAGAAGTTAAATAGTCTGCACAACAGAGAGGGGCGGTCGCTTTCAGAGCTGTGGAATCACGCAGGACAGGAGCACCTGCTGTTTGCACACCCTTGGGAGTGTACGTTCGTGAGCCGCCGTCTGACAGCAGCCGATTGCGCGTTGTTCGCAGTCCCTTTCCAGCTTTCTTCCTCAGCACTTTGCGAGACCGTTCGCCTTGGTCATGATGGTGACGGCTGACGAGTAGGGGCTGGGAAGAACGTATAAGGCGTTCGCTTCCAACCTATACAAGAATCTGCCTCTACAGTGCGAGCCACCGCCACACACGCACACGCACACGCACAAGGCTACAACTTCTCTTCACTCTCCGCTCGTGCCTCTGTTCTTCTCTCTTTCTCTTCGTTGGTTGTCGGTTCGAATGGCCTTCCTGATCATGTGTCCTAGTTCAGTGTAGTTTCGTGGTGAAACGTTTTGGGGAGTGAGCGCCGTTTTTGACTTGTTTGATACACTCCCACTCCCACTCCAGATGCTTCGTCGTGCGTTGGTGTTACTGGGCCGACCGAAGGGACCGCCCGGTCAGCGGCCCGGCAAAGAATACCGGCTGACAGTGCCTTACCGCAGCGAGGTGACCATGCTTCGGCAGTGCGGCATCAAGCGTTTCAATAGCAACATCCGTGAGCTGTTCAAGAAGCCGCTGGTTCAAAATAACATCAAGGCCATTCCGCGTGATCTGGGTGAGATCCCACGCGATTATGTGCTCAAGCTGCTGTTCTTCAACCAGCCTGTGCGTCTGCTGGACCTCTGGGAGGTGTGCAAGCAGCACGACGACGTACCGCTTGACTCGGCAAAGCACCTCCGTCTCGTGCTGAAGATCGCCAAGATGCAGCGGTGGGTCTATGCGGAGAAGAACATGACGAACAACATGTACTACTACTACATTGACCAGCGCCGCATGCACGAGGTGCAGGCCATGGTGCGTGCAGACGAAGTGACACGTAAGCAGCGGGAAGTGGACGAAATGGCTCAAGCTTCGCAGAAGCAAACGGAGCAAGAAGTGATCGAGGAGGCGCGTGTGGAAGACACCATTGATGCGCTTCAGTCGCTCCTGATTCACAACGTTGCGGCTATTCGCGACTTCGATCCCGAGTACGTCGAGGCAAAACCGTACGTCACCGAGACAGGCGCGGTGAACTGTGCGTGGCACTGGAAGGATGCGTCGGCCGCGACCCGGCGCGGGTCTGGCCCCAGCGAAGAGGCAGACGTGCAGTCGCCACACACCGCGTAAGCCACTGCACCGCTGCACTGGGGGGTGCCAGCGACAAAGAGGGGTGAGCGCCGACACCGCAAAGGTCGCTGGCCGTTCGTGGTGTTGCCCCGCTGCCTCTCCCTCTGGCTCTCCCTCTGTCTCCTCTGACCTATCTTTCTCCTCTTGTCGGTGTGCTTGACCTCATTTGTGCGTCTACGTGTGTGCGTTTAAGCTGCTCGTTTCTTTGTGGGGGCGTAGGCCATACTTCGATCAGTTGTTGTTTACACGCAAAGCAAAAAAAAAAAAGAGAAGAAGATCAATGAAAATTAGTCGGTGAACGAGAAGTGGGGTGCTATGGGTAAACGAGGTGTTGTCCCCCTCTCCCTTTCTCTGTCTCGTGTTCCCTTCCAGATGGAATGCCACTGCGGCGGACGCACGCAGCCTGCGCGTCAATAGAAGGTCTCCGCTGAAATTGCGCTATTCGCTCGCTGCGTCGCTCGAGTCTCTCTAGTGAGCGTGTTCGCTGTTGGCACGGTGGCACTTTCCCCGCCACGAGCTCTTCAGTGCCACCACCACAAACGTTTTCCTCATCTCCCCTCTCTTTGTCATCGCTCTCACCGGCTGATCGACGCCCTCACATCTTCTCTTTGGCGGAGAGTTCTTTCGAGTTTCAAACGCGCAGTGAACGGCGCTTGTAGGATCCTGCCAGTTGAAGGGCGGCGCTTCCCAAATCGCACCGCGCCCACCTTTCCTTTCAAGTCCACCTTGTTCTTGTTGTTGGTTCTTGTTTATCTGTGCACGCACGCGCGCGTCTGTACCTAGCAGCTTGCCAGCCGATGCAGTCTGCACCGCTTTTCGGCATTGTGGTGCCGGGAAACCCAGTCTTGACAAACATACAGCCCGTCGACACGGGGAAATGGATGGCGCCACTCGGCTTCGCGCCGAAGACCTTCATGGCGTTCCTCACACAATCTGAACCGCTCCCAGCCAACTTTGGCATATCTGTGTACATTGGTCGGGAAGGTTCCAGCGACTTTCAGTATCTCGGCTACCTCGCGGACGGCCGGCCTAGCTCGCTGTTTAACGTGCCGGCAGTGCTCCTGGACGCTGTGTCGCCCATTCGCGTGGTGCTGGGTCTGTCACTAGAGCGACAGGAGGATATCGTCAACCTTGGTGTGACCGTTCATCAGCCAATGCAGCAGATCGAGGCCGCCACACGCAAGGCTGTGGCAGAACGTTTGCTGGAAGACTTCTACAATTTCGTGACCAGCTACGGCCGTACCGTCGACCCGAACCAGCCGTTGCTAGGACTGGACACCTCCGAGGAGTACGTCTTTATGCCCTCGTCGTTTGTCGACAAGTGGAGGCAGCGGGTGCAGACACGTATTCAGAAGGACGCCTCCATGCTGCAGTAGTTCCGCACAGTGCCATCACTCTGACAGACACTCAGCACCGCGGGTGTCGTGATGTTCACTAGGCTGCTCATATCGTTTTGCTTTTCATCTTCGACTCAATGAGACTCAAAACCTTTTTGTTGCTGTTGTTATTCTTGTTGTGCTCATGTGCTCACAAATCTGAAAACAAACGTGTAAAGGAAGAGGCAAAAAGCGCGTTGATTAGTTGCCACTTTCGCACGCTTTTGCTGGTTTCGCATGGCCTTGACAACGCACCAGTGGGTGTCAGGTCTGCCTGCACCGTCCCCTATGCCAGCACACACGAACACTGTCTCGCGCGGGCACGCGCACAGGACGTCTCGCTGGCGCACAGCGGTCTGCAGTTTTCGATTGTCGCCGTCTTTACTCACCTACATTCGTCTCTTCCATTCACTGACTTGTCTCTGATGTCCTCTCATCTCTGCTCGGCACACGCATGCACGTACGCGCGGTGATCTTTAGCAGTATTAGCTTCCACCTTTCTCCGGAAAAAGTACCGTATTCGCAACTATTCTTGTGTAGTGTGGATATTTTTTTTTTCCTTTCCCGCTCACTCATTGTTTTTATTGGTGTAGAAGAGAAGAAAACAAAGGAAAGCAACAGCAAAAAAAAAAAGAAGAAGCAAATTCGTCCAGCGCAAGCACGCGATCAGTGCCTGTATCGAGTGACCAGCCTCTTTTCTTTTCTTTTTTTTTTTCGTTGCTCGTCACCCTCGTTAAACTCTCGCCTGTTTACTTCACTTTTTGTTTTGCACCTTCGGTTCATTTGGTTTCTTTGTTTCTTTGTTTCCCATCTCCTCCACTGTCGCCTGGGGTGTGTGTGTGGGTGTGTAAGTGAACACTCACGTACCTTGCGCCTTTTTTTTTCTTCTTTAGTTTCACCTTTCCCCTTTCTTCCACACCCGTGGATTTCCTTTTTTTTTTTTCTCTGTCTTGGTTTTGCCTTACCCGATCTGCGCTGTGTGCCTTCCGCTTCAGCTTTCTGGATTGCGCGCGCACACACACACACACACTCCCTTCTCTGAGGAATCGTTGTCTCGGAAGTCCTTTCTGCCTGAGCTCGCTCTCCCTTGCCCGTCCACCGTTTAGCCCAGAGCCTGTGCTCATCGTCACGTCACGGGAAGGAAGCAAGCGACGTGCAGGCCGTAGGATCGCAGACACTCCGCCCCCCCTCATACTGCGGTTTCCCCCCGTTAACCGCTTCTGTCTGGCTCATTCGGTCCGATTGCTTGGTTTTTTTTTTTTCTTCTCCCGTCTCTCGATCAGCCGACGGTTCACACACGTGTGTGTACACCTCCGCTTTTAACCAGTGCTGAAGCAACAAGAAAAGTTAGGCATCTGTGGCGAAGCGCTCGCCGCGTACAGTGAACTGTTCCTGCCGGCACGGCCGGAGACCCCAGTCCGCGTGCCTGCACCGACACACACAAAAAAAAAGTGGAGAGAAATTCTCCCAGTGTCTGTCGCCCGATACGTACTTGTTTTGGAAGGGTCAAAAAGGTTGAAATCCAAAGGAAAAACAACAACAGCAGCACGAGCAAGAGCCGCGGTAACTACTACTTCTGCGACGACGAATTCGGCGACTGTAGTGAACAGCTCGTACGCGGTGTCTGTGTGAAGACGCTCATCAAAAGTACACGGGTTTCTCCAAGTCTCGATCACCTGTGTGTCTCACTCTTCTCCTGATCCGTGTTTTACTTGTGATCTGTTTTTGTGCTCATTTTTTGTTTTGCTTGCGTTTGCCGACGGGTGCCAGAGTGCTTTCTTCTTTGTCATTGTCGCTCTCACCTTTCTCCAAGTAGCCACTCCCCCTTCACTCCTTCGAACGCGGTGTCCCTTCTTATTTGACGGTCGATATCGCCTTTGTCAGTGTTGTTGTTTTTTCTATTGTTTTTCTCTACCTTGAGCACAAGTCCTTCAGGCGTCTGTCGAACGGAGCAGGCCGAAGAAGAAACGCGTTCCGCACGTGTACGGCGCGTCTTGACATCTATATCTTGGTTTTCTTGTTTTTCTTAAATTCTTAATCCAAGGTTGTCCAACAGTCACGGAAGGTAGAAGAAGAAGGAGAAGGTTCTTCCTACTGCCGACCGAGGGCTTTATTGTTACCGAACAAAAAAAGGACAAGTGACGCAAGTGACTTGACCTTTTTGGGTTTTGTTGCTGCTGACGGTGCTTGTCTCAGATAACGACAAGGCTCGTTTCACACCAGAAAAGAAAAAAAAAAGAGCTGCGAAGAAGAAGGTGAGAGAATCAGGAATTAAAAGAAAAAGCGTGTGTGCCATCACGGAATCGACCGACCCACTGTCCTCAGTTTCACATCGGCAGCATGGGAGGGTTTCCGTCGCACGATGCGGCCGGCTTCATTTTCACCACGGCCGTGCAGCCGCCACACGCAGTGAGCAGCACCGGCGTGCCTGGCAGCAACGCGTCTGCCAGCGGCGCCGCGATCACGACACCAACGGGCTCAGTGACCGGGATGCCGGTGCAGTCACCCACCAGCGCGTCGGGTGGTAGTGCAGGCAACCGCAGCACGGGTACCTTTGCCCACGCGCCCGGCACGGGGCCGGTGGAGATCTGCCTCATCCCGTTGTTTCGGCGCTACTTCAACGACAGCAACAAAAAGTTGAAGGAGGCCGTCTCTAACTTGTACATCAACCGTGGCGCGAACGCAGGATCGCCAGCGAACGCCGCACGTGCGCCTATGCCCCCCATGTCGGCACCAGTGTGGATGCCTCTCCACGGCACGGGGAGCGGTGGTCACGAATCACCGATGCCGTATCATCGTGACGGCGGGCGCGCCATGCTGTACACACTGGAGCACCTTCTAGGCGACATTGAAACGTCCTTTTACGCGAACGGCGGCAACGTACTGCAAGCCGAACCGCTCGCGCATGCCAAGGCAGACAGCATCAAGATGGCTCGTGAGCGCAAGCGCAACGAGCTTAACGAGGCGCTTTTCAGCATCGGCTGGGGTGCCAAACTCGCGTCCGACGACTCGGAAACCGCTGGCGGTGTGGTGGGCAAGGAAGAAGGTCAGCGTGAGACCGGCGTCACGTCGGGAATGATTGCGCCACATGACGTGGACAGTCCCATCCCGCGAACAGCGCTCGGCGGAGACGAGGCCGAACCGTCCGAGGTGAAGAAGAATAATGTGACCGCCGCCGCTGCTGCTGCTGCCGACCCCGTGGTGAGTTCGGGGCGTGCGGCAGAGCTGAAAAGTTCGCCTGTGCTTCGTCCAGTGCCGTGCGCAGTGTGCATCATCGAGCCCGAGGGCGGCGGCCGTGGCAGAAGCACCAACCACCACGTTCACAACACCCCGCTCCTCGTCAACGGCGTCCCTATCAGTGACTGGGTCAACGTGCAGGGACGTAAGGTGCACTGCATCGGCTACGTCTCGTGTTTTGCGACGCAGAGTGATGCCTACGCCATGCCATCAACCACCTCACCGAGCAGCCCAGACGACCTAGCAAGCGCACCTCCCTTCATGCCGCGGTATTACTCCACACCCGAGACAGGCTCACCACGCGAGTTCACGGGCGTCAGCGCACAGAACAGTGCGGGTGCAAACAGCGGCGGTGGTGGTACCACCAGCGCGGCAACTCCGCAGCAGCATCGCATCGTCGATGTCGATGAAAAGGGACTGAACGTGTACCTGGAGCTGCACCTCGAGCACGAGGAAAGTTTTTCATACATGATCGAGCCCATCATGTTGTTGGCCAGCATGGCATTTCGCTCACAATTCTTAACGTGTAGCATGTGGCAACAGTCTTTCTGGAGCAAGGCCGTGGAGGACGCGTACTACCACCATCTGCAGTTGCTGAACGTGCATGTTCGCATTCGCAAAACCCAGTACGCGCGACTCAAGGCGCTCTACCAACAGTTCCCCTTGATGGAACAGATCGAGGAGCTTGGGTTTGGTGACCACTGCCTGGCCTGCCAGAGCGGTGGACATCAACACGGCGACACCGATGTGAATCCGGCCTCCGACGGTGGTGCCTCTGCACATGGAAAGGACCCCGCCGACGAGGATGAGTGCGACGTCGAGAACAGCGGCCACTGTGTTCACGACAAGAACGTGAGTGACACGGTATTCAGCGATACCGCGGCGCCAGAGGAACCGGCGGACGCGGACGCACCCGTGCCGTTTCCTGTCACTGGTGAAGAGGAGGACGGCGAAGCCTGTGCAAGAGAGGGCAACTCCCTCACCGCAGAGAGAGCGGCAGAAACGAGCAGCACCGTGAACAGCCCAGTAGTGTCTGGCCGGCGCTGCCGCAGTCACCGCAACCGCCGTCGCCCGCGCCGCGTTCGCCTAACACTTGAGCGCGACGATGTGTACCGCCAGAACGCCGTCGTGCTCCCCGTGTTCCGACTCTACAAGGACGATAGCCAGATAGCACATGGCGGTACGAGCGGCAGTGTCGCGAGGCCGGCGGTGAGCAGCGGTGATGTGCCGTCGCCGCTGCCAATGCAGGACCGCTCTGAGTCCACCACGCCCGTCGCCGAGTCCGAGGACAGCGACCGCTGTACGGTGGAAGACGCAGATGGCATTGAGGTCAGCTTCGAGGGTGGTATCCTCGCGCGGCTTACCAAGTTTGTCGCTGAAACCGCCTCGTACGAGACTGTCAAGGGCAACTACGTTCGCTGTGACATGGGCCCGCTCATGAAAGAGCGACGCCACCTGATGGCCGCCCACCGCGAGGCCCGACAGGAGTACCTGGACTACCAGGAAGAGGAGGAGCGCCTCTTTGGGAGCGAAAAAGTGCTGACGGCATTGCAGCAGTGGCTCAAGGAGGGCAAACAGATGGAGGAGCAGCGCCGCATGATGCCGGATGCCGCGAAGGCCGTGAGCTCAGCCGCGGTCCCGATGGGTGTGGGCGCGACTGGCGTCACCATCGGTGGCGTGCCGGGTGTCCCACAGACGAACGTGGGTGCCGCCGTGGCCTCTGGCGCAGGCGCAGGCACACCGATGATGATGTACGTGCCCGGCCTCGGCTTGGTGAACGTCGTGGTTCCCAACTCGACCGGCGCCCAGCCGTTACACACAGGCCATGCCACGCCGATGATGATGATGCCGCAGCCACAGCAGTACTTTGTGGGCCCCAACGGTCAGCTCATGATGGCAATGCCGACGGCGCCGCCGGTGTCGGCCCCGGCCGGGCTTTACGCCGCCCACCCGCCGACGACGGTCATGCCACAGGCGAGCGTGTCATCCACGCCCCAGGGAGGTACGTCCACGCGGAACTCATCACGCCCATCCACCCCTACGCAGCAGCCGCAGACTCCACCGAGCATGCCTAGCGTGGTGGCACAGCAACCTCAGCTTCAAGCCATCTACCCACAGCAGCTACCGCAGCAACAGCACATTTTTCAGTTGCCACAGCCTGTGGCGCAGCCGCAGCGACCGCAAAGCTACATGTACGCCACGGGTCCCGGTGGGCAGCTCATGATGATCCCTGTCACGGCACCGACAGCGAATGTGCAGCTACTCCCTCAGACGTCCGCTGGTGTAGCGACAATGCGTCTCCCTTCTGGCGTGCCGGCAGGCTACGCCGCGATGCCAGTCCCAGCGCAGTCATTCCCACAGTCACTCCAGATGCAGCAGCAGCAACTGTTGCAGGCCTACCAACTGCAACATCAACGATCTGGCATCAAGCCAACCGCCCCTCAAGATCCCGTCAGTGGAGGCCAGGGCGGCGGCCAGAAAAGCCCCGTGACGGCAGGTCCGCTGCCCACCATCAAGATCGGCGGTGTGGTGCTCCCTGCGGATGGTGCGCACAAGGCGGCGCCTATTCCACAAAGCGCCACGGCAGCCCCGCCTTCCTACGGCAGTATTCCCGGTCTTGTCCAGGGGGGGCTGTCGCCCGCCGCCCAGACGACGCGGGGCATGATGAGCAGTGGTGCTGACGTGAGCGACGACGGTGGCACACGCGAGCGGGCCAAGAGTGGAAACGTGCAGGACTTGCTGGCGGCGGCGATCGGCAGACGCGCGCAAGGGGAGGGCGCCTTCTCGACCGCTCCCGCCACGCGCACGAGTGGTTGGTCCGTTGTGCCAGGCAATGATTCCTCGGGTGCCCTGGGGTGCAGCACCGGCACGATGACCGCAGGCGGTCAAACAGCTAGTACCTTCACAAACATCGTTCCCGGCCTGCACATTGGCGGAGGTGGTGTGGCACAGCGGCCGTCAGTCAGTACAGGTAGCAGCGACGATTACGCTCATCAAGCACGGGCGCGCTCGGCATTCTTCGACACGGAGGACGACGCCGAGCAAGCGGCGGCACTGGAAGCGGCGACCGCCGCTATTCGCGCCATTGAAGGTGATGACGTCCTCTTCGGCATGCCTGGCACAGAAGACACGGAGAGTCTTCACAGTAGCGATGATGACGCGGCGAGCACGTCTCAGCGTCTCAACAATGACTTCTTCGCGTAGCCCATCCAGGCGCAGCAAAGGGCAGCGTGAGCTCGAATCAGAGCGTTGTCCCACTGCAGAGTCTCCCTCTATCTCCGAACAGAACGTGCGGTGTCGTGTGGACTGTCGAAATTTGATCATTTCAATGAATCACTGCAGATCGACCCGAATGCTGCACTGGCAGCGCCTCTTATTTGTTTGTTTGTTCGAATCCTCCTTCTACAGATCGCTTCTCTTCTCTTTTTTTCTTGTAACCGGTTTAGCATTGCTAATGTTCTTGTTGTTGGTGTTGTTTTCTCGCTTAGTGCTTGTGTGGAATACGAAAGTGACACACTGTGGACTAGTCGTGTTGGTGTACCTTGTGACCATGATCACTTGAGCTCTCCCTCTCTCTCTCTCTTTTCGTTCTTCTCTTTTTGTTTGTTTGTTTTACTCACCTTCTTTTCTTTGGTTTTGGCTTTCACTCCCTCAGTGTCTCGTTTCTAATGTGCGATGAGATGGTCAAGCGCGAAGAGCTCTGATCCACCTCTGTTGTTGTTGTTGCTGTTGTGTTTTCATGCATTTTTTGTTTTTTTTGTTTCTCAGCGGGGAAAAAAAGTCTGGAGCGTTGTCTGTGTCGCTCTTTCCCTCTTTCCACTGCCTCACTCCGCCCGTTGAAGGTCATTTCTCTTTCATCCCGCCTTCCTCGCAGCTGACAGTGAGAGGACACATGATGAAAAAGTGTGCACTGCCTGCGAAACCAACCCCTCAACGGAAGAATGAGAGCAGTGGTACGTGACGCGCGTCCGTGGAAGAGGGGACCATTATGATTATCACTATTTTTTTGTTCGGTTTGTTTTTCCCTCTTCTTCCTTGTGCTCCCAACTGTTGTGGTTCGTCACGAAAGAGAGAGCTGTCTGTAAGCCTTCCTTTGTCCTCTCTCTCTCTCTTCTCGTCGGTGCATGAGCAGCACATGGTGGAAGCGCGACGGCCTTCGCACGAAGGCGTGACTGAATGAGAATGTCGGTGTTACTGAGCGCGTTTGTGGATAAATAATAAACGCGGACGCTCTTTCTCTCTTCCTCTTTTGCTTTTTTAAAGAAGCTCACAATTTCAGTGACGTGTGGTAGTAGAAAGCAAGCTGAGTGGGCCCACCTGTTCACTCACGTGCGCGTGCACATCACACACACTGCCGCCCTCTTTCTCGTTGTTTGTTTGTTTGTTTTTTGGTGCCTCGGTCATCAGTGTGATCAGAATTGTTTGCCTAGCTCGCTCTCTCTCTCTCTCCTCTCACCTATTTTTCCTTCGCCTTTTGTTTTGTTTGTATTCTCGTCCGACGAGCAACCTTTGTCTCGGGTGAGGTGGAGAGATACGGCGGCAGCAGGAGTGTGCGCAACAGACGTTGGCAACACCGCGTCTGTTAACAACCAGTAAAGACGAACAAAACAAAAATAAGGAGAGATCGAAGAGTCCATGTGCTGAGCCGGTGTCGCGTGGCTTCACCTTCTTTGTGTGCACGCACCACTACGCTCACTCGACCACGTGCGTGCGTTATGCATTCTGTGTGTGGTGAAGGGCAGCGCATGAGCGAATTGCGCACCTCTCACTCTCTCTCTCTCTCTCTGTCCGATGACCGGCAGACGTGCTTCAGCGGCACACTTGAAGGTGTGGCGGGAGCGTCACGTACTTGAACTGTTGCACACGGTGGTCTCTCTGTGCATCCTGTCGCAGTAGAAGCTGTCAGCAGCCGCAGTCTCATCTACAGTCTGGGCGACTTTTTTCCTATTCATCGTCTTCATCTTCTCTCCCTCGTTCTCTCCAACACGATCTCGAACTTACTGCTCGCACACGGGCTCGCGCCAGCACGCTTTCCTGTCGGTGGCGTTTGCCCAACTACCAGCCCATTGCACACCAGTGGACGTGTGTGCCCGCGTGCCTCTCTGTGTGTGTGTACTTACACCCCGTTGTTCTTGGTTAGACTCACACCCACAACTTCCTCTCTCTTTTTCTTTCTTTCTTTCTGTTTATTTTCCTCCACCGTCTTGGTGTTCCTCACGAAGACTCGTCCTCCACAATTCACTTGGCCACTCCACTACGTTTCTCTGGCTTTCAGTTTTCTCTTCTTCTTTTTTTTCTTTCTTTGTTTCAGTATATTTTGGATAATTTTTCATTAAAAGGTCTCCCTTTTGCCAGTGCTTGAACGTTCACTCCCACACACACACACACACACACGCACGCACGCACGCACGCATTCGACGTCTGCAGCTTAGCTTTGTGCTGGGTCACACATATTAAGGTTAACAGCAAAAGGTGTTTTTGGTCAGTCAGCAGACTGCGATTCAGGTACACGCACACACATTCATCTATATATCTATCTGTCTAGTTCGTACGATCTGCTCTTCGTTTTCAAAGAGAGAAACGTCTCTTAAAGCTAGTTTCTGTTATTTTCCTTTTTTTCTCCTTTTTTTGCTCGTTTGCTTCTCTGTGATTGCGGTGATCTCCGAGGTGGCAGACAGCGGCTGATAGCAATCGCCTAGGAATAGGTCTACCTGTTTGTTTGTTTTTCCCTGTGCACTCGTTGTATCCACGCCGCGCGCTCGTCGCTCTTTTATTTTTGTCGTCGTTGATCCTTTTGATATCTCCTTCCTTGTTTCTTCCCTCATTGCTTAAGGGAGGACAACTGTTTGTTTGCTCTGTTTCTTCTCTGTTTCTGTTGTGTGTCTTACGATAACTGTCTTTTCCCTTTTTTTCTTCTTGTTTTGTTTTAGTTTGTTTGCATTGGCTTTTTTTTTTCTTTCCAGCCTCTTGTCATAACTGTGCTGAGCATTCTTCTTTTTCTCCTCTTCATCTCGTTTTCTTCATTGCTGCCGGTTTTTTTTTTTGCATTCTCTCCGTTTCATCTCTCCCTCTGTTTTGCCCCTCCTTGTTTTTATTTGCCGCACGTGCGAGCGTCTGACTGTCAGATTCAAAGCTCCGAACACTACTCACTCAACGCTAGTTGTCGTCGTTCTTCCGCTTTTCTCTCTCTTCTCCTTTTTTTTTTCATTGCTCGTTCTCACCCTTCGGTGCTCTGCGCAGCCGTTGGCAGTGGGTCAACAGCTGTACGCCGTGTTGCTGACCTCGCCTTCGCTGGTGTGTGGTTGCTGTTGTTTTTGACGGATGGGTGCAGTGCCTTCCCGTGAGGCGCACGACACGCTCTACTCGTTGCGCTACGGCAGTCATGAAGTGGCCCTGATTCCCCTTACCAGGGGATACTTCGGACCACGTGAAACCAGCAGCGCTGAATCGAGCGACAGTAGTGCCCATGACGACGACGACGGCACCACACCCACGTCAGCCGCTCAGGCTGATGCTCGCGCGGCTGTGTCAGGGAGCAACAGCAATAACTACCGTGAGTTGAAGCGACAGCTCGTGCGAGTGCGAAATGACCCCAGCATCCGCTACAATCATATGCACAGCCCCGACTGCTCGATGTTTGAGATTCCGAAGGCTACGTACACCGAGGATGACCTCGAGCGTTTCATCGACACCGTCGAGGCAAGTCTGTTTGACACGAACGCCGAACTGTTAGAGACATGCGTGGAGCACCACCCAACTCCGATGATGGCGCAACGGCGCAAACACTACTCGTCACCACAACAGCAGCAGCACGCGTCAGGTGGGTCAGATGGCAACGAGACCGGACAGGCAGCTGCAAGCGCGGCGGACGTGCCGTCCAGTGGGGGCGGGGCCCTCACAGCCGAGTCTGCGCCGCTGGCTGCACCGGTAGAGGGTGGTGAGGGGCACAAGGAGATGGCTTCCAGCACCGGGCGGCAATCCTCCAACGCCCTCAGTACGTCCTCTTCCGTACGCGCCCCCGATGGTGCCTCTGCCCCCTCTGTCGCTGACAATGACTTGGTAAAAGTCGCGATGCCCTCGACGCCGCCGGTGCAGCCGCCGGCAGACCAGAAGCACGCCTCTGGTGACAGCGCGTCCACGGGCTTTGTGCAGCAGACCAGCTTCCGTCAGATCAACTACAACGATCATCTCTTTGATGCCGAAGACAACTGGAAGCATTTGACGCCAGAATGGCTGACGGCGTGCATGCGCTTCAAGCGCGCTGTGCGTCCGCTGCCGTGTGCGGTGGTGTTCCTGTATGTCAGTGGACGTGAGGAAGTAAATAGCTTCAGCTTCCACAATCGCAAGATGAATGTCATTGGCTACTTTGGCTGCCGCACGCACGAGAACACCGAGGATGACGATGTCCCGTACCTGCAGGTGCGTAAGGCGATCCTCAAAGCAGCGGGGGACCGCACACTCGAGCGGGTCATGACGTTAGGCACCAAGTGCTATCTTGAGCAGTTCACCGAGATGGCCATCCGCTACCAGGCTGAACGATCGCTGCCGGGGTACCCCCTCACGCCGCGCGCACGTGCAGTCTTGGCGCTGCTTCATACAGCTTCGCCTCAAGGGTTGCTCAGCATGGTGCTTGCACGGGCCTCTATGGTCGTCACCACGCAGTGGAACAACTACCCGGTGCTCAAGTTCCTCTACGAGGCGGCTGCGCTGGTGTGGTCTCGTGAAGAGTTGAAAGCCAAGGACGACCCTCTCTGCCTGGAGACCTACCAGAAGCCGAACGGCGAAAAGGGCCTCATTCTACAGTTCAACGGCAATCTGCTCGCGCGGGCGTGGCTGTGGGTGGTGCGACTGCTGCGTCCTTCGCAGCGTCGCAGCCACTGGGCGCAGTTCATCCTCGATGAGCACGCCCAGCAAAAGGACCAGGAAGTGTCCCAGTGGCTCGCGGCCAGTGCCGATGCGAAGGTGTTCATGGCGGGCGAGATATTCACGAGTTTCCTCGTCGAGCACCTTGACCGACTCCACACAGAAATCGTGCGAGCGAGAGAAACCCCACAGGACGACACCGTGCTGTGGATGGCGAATCCAGAGCTGAGCCACGACGGGAAGCTCTATCGCATCTTCAACTCGCCCTACTGCGGGCCTTTCCTCACCACAGTGAAGGGCTTCAAAGACGCCAATGCCAGCGCCAACGCTTGTAGCGGTGCGGCTGGCCAACTTGTCGAGTCCGGAGTGGAAAAGAAAAGGCGCAAAGCCAGTCGCAAGGATCGCGTCCCTGTGCCTCACGGAGCCGCTACCACTGTCACAACGCCGGCCGCTGCGATGGGTCACCATGGTTACGACGGGCGGGTGGACGCGCGCGGACTCGGCCCGAACGCCATGGTTTCGCCCGGCTCAGCGATACCAACACCCATGATGACCACACCTGGCGGCGGTACCAACTTGTTTTACCACCTCATGCCACACGCGCAGTCAGCGACCACCATCGCACCCGCCCAGTCATCCCCGTCGGCACAGGGTGTGTCTTCCCAACAGCCTCCGTCACCCGTTTTCAACACGTACATGGGTTCCTCACCACACATGGGGCTAGCCAACGCACCGACGACAAGCGGTCAACGCGCGTCCACGGCAGCGACGGCACCCGCGTACATGACATCGGCTTCTGGCGACTATCTCACACTGTTATCCTCTCCCTTGGCGCCGTCTGTTGTTGGCGGAATGCCGGCACTTGCGGCGAGGTCATCCCAGGTGCCACCGTACCCGGCACCGTCGCCGCCCACACAGCATCACCAGGCGCACCGGTCCCCGCCACAGCAGCCACAACAACAACAACAACAACAACCTTTGTTTGTGCCGTACACATCCGCGTCACCGACCACGTTGGGGCTGCCTTATCACACAACGGCGTCTTCTCAGCCCGCGCAGGTCGTGTTTGGTCAGCTGTCACAGCCATTGACCGTCTCTGGCTTCATCGCACCCCACGTCGCCACGCCCGCTCAGCACGCACAGCAGCGGCACCACCAGCATCCCCCACAGCAACAGCAACAACAGCAGTCATGGTTCCTTCAGACACTGGGGCGCGACGGACCGGGTGCGAGTGCGATTCCACCGGCGTCCATGGCTGTGGGCTCGCCGGTCTCAGTACGACACCAAGCTGAGCACACGCCGGAAAGGGCGTCATTCAGCTCGCCATCACCCGCCTCGGCACCGTCCACGGCCTCTGTGCCATACGTCCTTGTGCACGACCCGCGCACGGGCACCTCCTCAGCCATCCCTCTTCACGCACTCTCCCCTTTGCTCCAAGTGCAGCCGATGACTGGGATGGGCAGTGGGCAGGCGGGATCGGCTGCCGCCAGAGGTGCCGCAGGGCCGGCTCAGAACAACGCGCCGCCGCCGACGTACTTTCTGAATGCCTCACCACAGGGCGTCACTCCTGTGTGGACGGCAGCGGGCGCGGCACCCACAGCCGCCTCAAGCATGGTTCAGGCGCCATCCTTCACCGGACCACCGACGTCTTCGATGCTCAGCTCTGCACAGATGACTCAAGGCCTCTCATTTTCATCCCTCAGCGCACCACTGTCGCGGGCCGCCACGCCTTTCAGCGAGGCACCACCCGCCTTCTCTCATCAGCCGTCACTGCCGCAGCAGGCGCCGCTCCGCGCTGTTCACCCGACCTTCCATCAGGTGAACACACCAACGAACGTGCACACACCGCCCCTGTCTCCTCCCGAGAGCCCCGTACAAGGCCTCCGCGCGGTGCACGCACAAGGTGTGGCACATGGCCCGACGCCGCCGCCGTCCTCACCGTCACCTGCACAGCACGCACCACCATCAGGGAACGTCGCGAAGAACTCCTTTACTGTTCGCGCGTTTAACGCGTGAAGCAAGCACAAGTCACTGTCGTGTCTGGTCCCCCCTCCCGGCAACCTGTCCCACAATGTCGGGAGAAAAACAAGTTGTTGTTGCGTCTTTGGCAGTATTCTTTTCTCTTATGCTTTTTTGTTTCGCTGTTTGGGGAGAAAGAGAGGAAGTCTTCTCGCTTGTCGTAGTTGTTGGTGGCGTTTTAGCTGCTATATATATTCTCATCTTTGTTCACTTATCTTTTACTGTTTTCCCTTTCCCCTTTTTTTGGATTCGTTTAGCGCTGTTTCTTGCCACAGGTTAGTTCCGCACTCAACATCCTTTCATCGCGCCTTGCCGAGTGGTACAGCGGCTCTCCTCCTTCATGTTCGCAAAACAAAAAAAAAGGAAGAGAACTACACGATTGGTCCTTCACTATCACTGTCTCTCTCTTTCGTCCTTCACTTTTCGTTTGTGTTTTCCTTCTTTATAGTGATTTTTTTTTCATTCTATCTTCTGTTGTACCGCTGTTGCGCGCTCTCTCTCCCTCTCCCCGTCTCTCCCGCCCTCTACCCTGCCGTATCATGCGGTACCACTGGGCCGGTTATCTTTTTTCTTCTGCTGACGGTGATGCAAGGCGCAGTCGCACCAGCAGTAGTGAAAGACGGGGTCGTATGTGTCTGGTTGTGGAGGCACTTGATTAACTGCATGGCGACAGAGAGAAAAAAATGTGAGCAAGTCACGTCCGTAAATCACAGTCACTGCGACAAGTTGATGTCGTTGAGTAGAAGGAGCCTTTCACACGCGCGCCGGTGGGACAGCTCCTTTTTTTTTTCTTTTCTTTTTGACTATGCGCGTCAGCGGTACTCGCTGTTGTTGTTGTTGTTGTTGTTGTTTTGTGCATGTGAGTGTGTGCGCTTTAACCGCCTTGTTTCTGCTCTTCCACCGTTCTCTCTCCTGCAAAACATCTTCATATGCGTGGTCATGTGCGCTCGCGTTGCCAAAGCAACATCACCGACTCATGATGGTTTTGCATGGTGTGGCTTTTCGTTAACGAGCCGTTCAACTTACTTAGGAGGGCAAGCAGCGCACACGGTATTCTCACGATGTGAGGTACCTTTTCTTTTTTTCTTTGTTGCGACTTACCGCGTGTGCGTTTTTGTCGTCTGTTCGCTCTCTCTCTCCTTTCCGGTTTGCTTGCTTGCTTTCTCATCAACGGCGGCTCGCAGAGGCTCTTGGAACGCGGTGTGGCATCTTGCACTCACCAAGACGGGCTCTTTGTTAAACGTGTGTGTGTGTGTGTGTGTGTGTGTTGGGGTGTTTGTTCGGCGGATGCCGTTCGTTATTCCGATGCGATTCAGGTGAGGTGCAGTCTGGAGAGACGCACACAGGAAGTTTGGAAGCACAAAGCAACGCTCGCGCGCGCGCTGTCTTCGGCGTGCGTTCCTTTTCTCCTTTTCTTTTCTCTCTCTTGTTCTTTCCACGGAGAGGGATGTGTCTTTTGGTCACTTCCTGCTCACTCGCGTCTGTGTGATATTGCGCACGTCCCAGCGCTCACTTGTTTTGCTCATTGGCGTGGGTTTTTATTTTTATTTTTCCTGCTCCCTTTATCATCATCATCTTTTTTCTTTTCACTGTAGGCTCCTATTTGGGCTATTAGTGTGGTGCGTTCTTGCACATGGGGGGAAAAGGTATTGCGGCCTGCTGTGATGATGGCACGAACATCGTGCTGTTGCCGGTATGCGTGATGAACGGCGAGCCAACAGTACGCTTAGCTTTTCGACTGACGCTCTCTTTTTAATACTGTTGTTTTTGGCCATGGGGCTTTTCGTTTTCTTCTTTTTCTTTTTAATTCGTCCTTTTTCTAAATTCATGTGTTGTCACGGACGTGCTATTTTTGTGTTGTTGTCTTTGTGTCGTGTCGTCATCCTTTACCTCTTCATATATCACTGACTTCACTACCGATGCGAGGCGAGTGGTGTGGGGGCCAGGTGATGGTCTTTGAGATCGCGGATAGTCACTAAACAGACGTTTTTGGCGCAGCTCTCTCTCACTCTCACACACGCCTGCCTGGTCCAACGATGACTGTGTGAACCGTTGTGGCTACCTCTTTCTCCACCCTCCCGTCTATTCAGACCTGGCGAATATGTGTGTGTGTGTGTGTGTGTGTGTGTGTCGCCATTTGCGAAATCTTATTGACAGCAATGTCAACGACACCGCCGACACGCAGTGGAGCATGCGTGTTGGGAGCCATTGCTGTACGCTTTGTAAGGGCGTATTACTCGCCATAAGGTACACGCGCTGCCTCCCTCCTTCATGTCGTTTATATAAACACACATGTACAATCGTGTCTCATCTCTTCCCTCTCCCTTTTCCCAATCTTGTCTCTCGGCCTCAACAGAAACACAGTTGGCAGTGGCCACACTCCCCTTTTCTTTCTTTTATTTAACTTTGTTTTTTCTCTTTCTTTCTTGCTGTTGTGATTGTTGTTGGTGTTTGAATTCTTCTGATTTCAGCTTCGGTTTGTTTCCTTGGCACGGCGCCCTCCTTTTCAGTGCTTGTCGAAGGCAGGTTTAGGAAGTGACGAACGTGCTTCCGGGAGGAAACTCAACAAAACAAAAAAAGGGACTAGCACGTCTCAGCTGGCACACGGGCGCAGGGGCGATTGCACGTACATCGATCTAGTTCACCTCCTACTCGATACACCACGTCTTCGCGTACCGTAAAGCGCAACGGCACAGCGAGTTGTTAGCACTCGATACATATAGCGTGTCACTCACACACACACACACACACACACAAATCGCCATCACAAGGTTTCCTCGATTAAAAAGAGAAAAGAGGCGCATCAGAGAAGCGGGAACGACCCCAGCAGCTGTTGTTGTCGTCGTTATCCATCATTGCAGAGGCTAAACGTACGCAAAGGGGCGCGTTCTGTTTTTCTCACTTTGCTGTGCGTTGTCAGGACACGACCAGCACACGGCGAAGTGGAACAAAAATCGTTAAAAGAGAAAAAAAGGACAGGCACTTTTAGTTATCTACGAGCGTCAGCGTGCCGTTTGTGCTTCTCTGAGCCTCCTCGCTCTTTTTTTTTTGCTGATTCACGTTCTCCGGCTCTGTCCGCTGTCTTACATCTTTCTCTCTTCCGTGCAGCCCATTGAGTGATTCTTGTGATCACTGCTGAGGTGGCTTTACTGTTGTTGGTTTTTTTTTTGTTCACAACGTCAGTGTGCCACTTCGGTTTTTCCTTCTTTTAATTTTTCTCCCAATCAGCCAATCTCTGTTCTAGTTCTCCTCATTTTCCTTTTTTGTGTGTGTTTTTCCTCCTCCTTCTCGCTTTCGTTTTAGGGACACGTGTCTTTGATTTGTCCCACCGTTCCTCGGCATCCTTAAACGTTACCTGACTCTCTCTATCTATCTATCTCCATCTCTTTCTTCGTTTATTGTTCTGCTTGTTAACACGCGCCTCTGGCGTTTACTTTTGTGACCCTCCACCTCCCTCTGCAAGTCAGTTTAGTCGTCACGTGGGCACAGCATTTTCCAGGGTTGTTTAGGAGTGCCTCTTCAGCTTCACCCGTTGGCCCTCTCTACCTCCTCGTTTTTTCTTTTTAATTGGTACAACCTTGCCCTATTTTCTTTTTCCCCTCTTCTTCAGTGATTAGTTTGCACGCGCCTACGCACGTGTAACCAAGCAGAAAAGAAAAGCAATATTTGCTGTCACAAGATACTATTAACTCTTGATTTTTTTTCTTCCAACTTGACTGTGAAGCGAACAGCCGATTTGTTTACCAGCAAAAACAATATCGCAGCTCGGTCTTCTTTTTTTTTAAGGTTTCCGTATCCCGCCTTTAGTGGAGGCATTGCGCACCGGTACTCCAATTTGTTTTTCGCTGTTGAGTATTCACCCTCGTTTATTTCTCCCTTTTTTTTTCTTGTTCGTTCTTGCGTTTGTTCGTCTTTTTTTCCTCTTTCGTTTCGCTATTTTTCACTTTTTCTCTGGACGATTTACTGTTGTTGTTGTTGTTTTTTGTTTTTCATCTTCTTTAACGGACACGCCAACGTTCTTTCAGCAATTTTCGGCACAGGAGTGCGAGCCGGAAAGGTCGAGGATTGATCCTTGCTACTTGCTTGACTGGTGGCCGTTAACTGGCATACGTCGCGTGCAGACGGTTCACCCTCTGTTCGCCTGCACGTGCCTGACTTTATTTTCTCGTGTGTGCGTGTGTGTTTGTGCGTGTGTGTGCGTGGTTCAGACTCGTGTGCATTCAGTGTAAAGCGGATCACATTGGCTGTCCCCTCTTTTTTTTTCTCCTCTCGTTTGTTTCTGTTCATTTAGAGAAACAAGGTCTTGGTACGGGCTGTGAGCAGGCGTAGCTGTCGTCACTATCAAGCACACAAGTCAATGGGTGTGATACCATCACGTGAAACGACGACGCTATTCTCGTACTTTCGTGGGACGTACGAGATCGGTCTCATCCCACTCACCTCCCACTTTTTTGGTCGTGACGAAGTCGGCCCCGGCGAGGAGTGCGGCGATCCGACGGCGTCCTCTGGTAGTGATGGGTCTCCGTCGGCGGTGACGGCGAACGGCGGGGCGTTCACGTTCTCTCGGGCCGAGCTGCGCGCGCAGCTCATCGAGGCGCGTGATGACCCTGCGATGAGGTACGCCATCTCACGCGACAAGGCGTCGATCCTCAAAGCCATGGAGAAGGCGCGGCTCGGGCAGGAAAACCCAAGCGAGTCCGTTGAGGACACCTGGATGCGCGACTACTGGTCAACAATGCCGGAAAGCAACTTCGATGAGGACGACCTTGACCGTTACCTCGCCGTCGTCGACAAGTATTTGTACAAGACCGATATCGACATGGTGAACGACCCTCGGTATGCGGGCAGCGGTCCCGACCTTAGTGCGGAAGCCTTGGCGGCCGCGGCCGCACTTAGTGCAACTCACGTCGAGGTATCATCTCGCGAGCTTCCACCCCTGTTCGTACCCATCCCTTGTGCTCTGTGCCTGACCTACCAGGACGGCAAGCGAGGCGCTGACAGCTTTCTTCTCAACGGCCGTCACGCAAAGATTATCGGCTTCTTCGGTGTCTTTACTGCGGAGATGGAGCAGGCCTTCAAGGTGGTCAAGTTCGTCAAGAAGGAAGCCAAGGACAGCGAGTCTGCACGCGAGGGTCAGGCGACAAAGGCGGCAGCTCACCGTACGTGTCCGTGGCTAGAGGCAAACGAAGGGCGGGAGCTCGCCATGCACTCGGCCATTCTCAGCTCCGCCGGGGACCGTACGCTCGAACGAGTCCTTATTCTCGCCTCGGTGGTGCTGCGCCAGCTTTTCCATGGTGCCTGCTGGCGCGATAGGACAGAGAAGACGGGTGCCTCACACGCACACGAGCACGAGGCACAGGGTGTGGCGCCGTCGACTCCATTTCTAGCACGGCCGTTGCCGCCTGCTGCGCACGGCTGCTTCACGCTCAACATGGCGGCTGACTTCGCAGAAGGCGAGACTGCTCCACTCGATATCAAGGCGGTAGAAGCGGTGCTGCTTCGTCCTTCGTCATTTCCGGACAATGCCGCACAGCTTGGCCCGGAGCAGGTTACGGCTGCGACGGAGAGCAGCTTCGACTGGGCATTGTACCGGCGTCTCGCGCAGCTGGCTGTCTGCGCAAGCACGGCCGGAAACGACTACACCTCTCTCAAGTCCCTCGCCGAGAACCTGGCGTTTCTGCACTCGCAGGTCATCCTCGACTCTGCGGACAGCTACCTCGAAGTGATTGACATGCCGTGCCCCAGACCGGCTGTGTCAGCACGTGCTGATGCGGCCGCGGCAGAGACGAGCGCCACTGAGACCTCACACAGCCGCGACGATTCTCCTCCGGGGGAGAGAAGCAGTGGCGCCGCACCCACAGAGGTGCCGGCCGCCTCCGCTAGCAGTGACGGCCACAGGCCCGCAGCTGCGGGCGAAGCGCGCACGCTATGGGAAAACGCAACAGATCTACTCCCAACCTCCGCCATCATCATCCACTTCTCCCCTCGTTACTTCGCGCAGGGTTCGGTGTGGGCTGGCAGTCTTTTTCACGCACCGGCACTGATTTGCGAGCAAAGATGGGTGCAGTACAAGCTCAAGGACGAATGCGAGCAGCTGCGCGGTGTGATTCAGAAGAAGGACACACTCATTGCGGGTTGGCGGCGGCGCGACCCGGTGCGGGCGTCACATTACATTGGGCCCGAGACCCCAGACTTTCTGCGCTATATTTCGTTTCTGCAAGTGGAGACCGAGGAAGCACGCAACCGGCCGCTCCACCGCTGGGAGGGGACTATTTTCAGTAGCCACGGACGACGCTACGCGATGCACCGCGGCCCGTGCGGTGCGATGCTTGTCGGTGTGCGTGGCTCAAAGGTGCCCGCATCGACGAGTGTCATCCCTGCCGCAGCTACTGTCGTGAAGAGCGAGTCCGCGAACAATGGTCCTCGCCGTCGGGCCGACGCGAAGCCACCCACCCCTCCCGGTGCACAAGGCACCGCCGAGCGCGATACCACGACGCGCCGCGGGAACGGCGCCAACAGCACGAACAACACGAACCACAACACCCACACCGGTGGGGCGGCGGAGCGGAGCTCTGGCACCGCCAAGTCGGCCGCGGCGGAAAAGCGGGAGATGGGCGGCACGCCGGCTCTTCCCGGGCAGCACCCGTTTACGCTGGGCGTGCCCATGACGGGTGGCGCACCCGCACAGCGGTACTCCGAGGCGCGCGCTGGCCAAGCGTTGCCGGATGGAGTCTCATGGGCGCAGGGCGGTGTGCCCTTCCTGCCGTCACCGCCCGGTGGTGGTGTGTACGCCGCGGGTGCGGTGATGATGCCAGCTCCCTGCGTCATACAGGGGTCTCCGATGTGGTTAAGCTACGCGCCACCGCCGTTCTCTTTCATGGCACCGAATATGCCGTCACCAAGCCAGCCTGTGCAGCAGCAGCAGCAACAACAGCATCAGCACCAGCAACAACAGCATCAGCACCAGCAACAACAGCATCAGCACCAGCAACAGCAGCCCACGCAGCAACAACAGCAACAGGTGCAGCCGATGATCCTGTACGTGCCTGTGCAATCGACAAGCGCGCCGATGCCTAACTCACACAGCATGCCCACAGGCATGACGGCAGCTAACGGGCTGCCCACGTACGCCTTGCCGACAAACCAGACCACACAGAGCGCATCCTCATTGCCCTCATACGCCGTCTTCGATGCCAACCCGTCCGGTGTGCCGACGCAACAGGCAGATGCGCCAAATCGCACCAGTGCTGAGCCAGTTCAGTATGTGATGTTCACCGACCAGGAAACAATGAAACGGGCGGTGCAGCAGCAACTGCAGCAGCGCCGTTGGCCGCCGTACACCCCGGTGTACCCTCCCACTGAATCACCGCAGCCGCAGATTTACTTCTTGGAGAGTAACGGCCTGCCGGCGGCTCAGCCGAGTCCCGCACACCACGCAGCCTCCCCGCCGGTTGACTCGGGGCGCCCATCGCTGTCGACGGTGGCAGCGAGCAGCACGCAGCCCATCTGGATACTGCCGAGCCACATCCAGGAGAATACCAGCGGTGCCCAGCGCGCCCCGGCCACACAGCCCGCCGACAGTCGTGCACAGACCGGGGTACCCTTCTCCACGCCTTACCCTAGAACCGATGTGGCGGCAATTCTGCCTGCTTTTCTGTACCCGCAACAGCCGGCGTCGTAAGCGCACACAAAGCCACCGTCGTCAGTGCAGCCCACGACCAGGGTCTTGAAAAGGCCGCCGCCGTGACGCTTTCCCGCACTCACTGCCTGTGGGGGGCACAACAGACCGCGGGTGGCCGCCACCCCGGAAGTGCGCGCTCACCGGAAAGGCCCTGAATGTTTTCTTTTTTTTTTTGGTGTCGATTATCTCCGTGCGGAAAAGGTGAACAAGGAAAGGAGGAAAGAGGAGATGCAAGTGGGGCTACACAACCTGTGCATTCTTCGTTTGTTTGGGCCTTTTTTTGTCTTGTTTTTGATTTGTCAATGTGTGGGTGTATTTGTCTGGTGACTAGATTATTCACGGCCAATCGGTGAAACACAAAAAAAAAGGTGGATGTGGATATATTTTTGGCTTGACTGCGTCTGTCTTTCCTTTGCACTCCATTGTGTGCTGCTTGTTCCCGGTGACCGGCCGGCTCTTCACGCTGAATGCCATCCACCCTTGTCATCGCACTGGGTGTTTTTTCTTCTTCTTTCTGTGCTAACGAACAGAGTGTCGATGACAGTCGCCGCTTGCAATTCATGCCTACGTTTTCTTTTCTTTTTTTTTGTGTGTGTGTGCCTGTGCGTGCCATGCCGTTCCACAGGGACGACTACTGCCTCTTTGTGTTTTGTGTGCGTTGGGTTCTCACTCTCTGTTTGTCTGTTGCAGTCCCCCCACCCCACCCCCAACCCCACTCACACCCGCCATTGTTTTGCTTTTTTGCTTCTCCGAATATGCGTGGGCCTTCTTGTCTACATTTGCACCTCTTGTCCGCCGTGTGCCACGCAGCCTCGGGCGTGCATGCACACTGGGCGTGAATCGTCAATGCTCGATCATTCTTCGACGAAGCAAGCAGAATAGTTTTTGTCCGACAACCACCACCTAAGCAGCGTAAACCGTTCTTTTTTTTTTTCAAGGTGCCTGCGGTTTTGCACGACTGTGAATCTGCGCTACGCGCGGTGACGTCGTTGTTCTTCCCCCTCCCTCGCGCTCTAGACGGGTAGGACGGCAAGATCTAGAGAGAGAGAGGTGAAGCGGGCCTTGCCGCTCGATCACGGTCAAGAATATCAGTGAGAGGGTAGGAAGACAGCTACAGCGCACTACGACCTCATGGCGGACACGAAAAAGAAAAGGAAAAACGGAAAGTGAGATTGTCGCACAGAACACGACTCACCGATGCCAGCCCAGAAACGCTCAGGACTGGCTCGGCACCCCACGTGTCCCAACGGAATCGCGGTTTCCTCCTCACACCGATGCGCAAATAGGTTCCTGCGCAGTTTGCGAGATGGCACAGTAGACGCTAAAGAGGCTGCGAGGCACGTGATTGTCTGCCGGGTGGCGCCTGTCAATGCGCCTTTCCATATTGGCACGCTGTCCTTTCCACTTTCTCTCCCTCTCCCTCGCACACACACGTACTACATCACTCGCTCTCTCATGGGTTCTTCTTATTCACCTCACCTCTCTTGGTATGTCGCGTCGCTCCGTGGCGTGTGGTCACACAGGGAAACCAAAGCCAATCCGCGGGAGCTTCTGATATTGTGCACTCTCGCTGCTGCCTACTCTACAGTTCATCTCCGGGATATCTTCTTTTTTTTGTGTTTCTTCTCTCCTCGTTTGACAGTACTCCATTCTTTCACCTTTCTCGGTCTTTTTTTCTCTACTTTCCTAGTTGTTGTTCTTGTTATCGCGGTCCCCCAGCACCACCACCCCTTTTCCGCTTCCCCATCGCGGCGCGACACTCGTCTTTAGTTTTTCGCTGTTTTTCGCGCTTGATTGATTCAGTTCCCTCCAGCAGTACTATTGACCCTTTTGTTCTTCTTGTGGCCATTGCTTTTGTTTTTTTTTCTTTGTTTCCTTCTTCCCTACTGCTAGTAAAAAAAAAACTCACCTTTGTGGACAAAGGTGCGCGCAGGCGCAGCGACCAAACAAGTTGTCCGCTGAGTGCTTGCCTAGCGTGATGTCACAGCCAACGACAGTGGACGCAGAACACGTGAGCGGCTCCGATAAGCCGGAAAGCGTGTCAACAAGCACCGACTCGTCTCTGAGCTCAAGCACAGTAGACGTTTTTTCGCAAACTGTGAGCCTCAAACCGCAGCACGCTGAGCCGATCACAGAGCCCGACGGTACTGGGGTGCCGGTGTCGGGCCTCGTCAACAACACTGCTGCCGAGGCACAGGCCCCTTCTTGTGGCTCCCCAAAGGCGCCGTCCCGACCACCGACCGCTGGTGCCGCGCCTGAGGCGGGCGACTGTGCACCACCGGCACCGCGCGAGGCCACCCGCCAAGCAGCGCATCCCTCAAACCGTGATGGAGAAGACCGCCTCAACGCGCGTGCCCTCCCGCTCTCCAACACAAGTTTTAGTCGCAGCCTCATGTCACTGCGCCGCGTCCCTTTTAGTAACAGCAGCTGCATCACCGATAGCGTTGCGACATCGAGGCTGGCGGCTAGTCGAGGGGAGGCCAACGGTGGCGAAAGCGATGTGCCGCTCGCGGCAGAGCTCGACGACGAGACCTACATCGAGAGCTTCCACATTCATACCATCATCTCCACCTTGGCGCACGACCTGCTGGAGATGAAACCGGACGATCCTGCGCTGTTTACCCGCAACTGGCTCTTGCAAAAGCTGGTTGAGGAGGAAGCTATCGCCGAGCGGCATCACCGACAGAACAGCCCTGGTCAGGGGCATTCGATGCACCGCCACAACTCCAAGTCACAGAAACGCAGCCAGCGCGCGAGCGGTGCGCACCGTCCCGCAGAGACGCACTCGTCTCGCAAATCAAGCCACGAAAGCGGTGGTGTGTCTGTCGGCGGTGGCGGTGGTAGGAACGCCACGCACTCGCACGACGGGGATGGCGACGACAGTACGCTGCAGGCCAGCCTCAGTCTCCAGTCACCCGACGCGGCATCCACGTCAACGCGCAGGAGCCGAGAGGTGGCGTCTCACGACGCGCCGTCCGATCAGAAGGCGCTCTCCGGCAGCCACAGCGACGACACCGACGATGAGGACGACGAGTGGTCGAACGTGAAAATGCCGACGCACAAAGGTACAGCTGTCCCGGCCGGCACCACCACCACCGCCAGCGCCGGGTCGAGCCGCTCTGACCGACACAAGTCATCGTCCTCTGCGAAGCGTAAAAAGGGAAGCCACCACCGCCGCCACGGCAAGGCAGAAACCGATGAGTGCAGTGGCAAGTGCGACAGCCGCTCGAGCCACCGCAGCGCCAGCAGCGCGAGCAGTGGCGCCATGTCTGCCGGTGGAGACAGTAAATCGGTGCGCACATCTGCAGACGACGACGAGGAGGACAGCGACTCGGACGAGGATGAGTGGTCGGCGGTGGGAATGGTGCCACGCTCTCACTCAACACGCCATGAGCGGCCCCTTCCTGTCGCGAGCCGTCACCGCAGCAAGCGACGTTCTGGGCATGGGAGTCGGTCACCTGTGACGGTGGCCGTGCACACTGAAAAAGGTGTGGTAGACGTCGTGAGCAGCGAAGGCGACGAGGAGGACCCACAGACCGGACATCCACGCGTGGTGAATAGCACGGAAATCTTCGCCCACCACCAGGCACTGACGGACGGGACGGGCAGTGTCGGCGCCACGAGTGGATGTAGCGGGACACCTGAGCCGCTGATGCAGACGAAGCCACCCGCCCCGAGCAGCTCAGCGGACTACGCGCAAAGCAACAGCACCCCGCCGCCACAGGACGAGGACTTCAAGCCCGTGAGAGCCGACGACCCACTTGCCGTGGCCATCGACTCACCGTCTCACCACAGCTCAGAGGCGGCAGCCGAAGACGAAGGGGCCTTCGGGATGGCGGAGTTCGTGCCGGTGATCTCTCTCGATCCGCCCGCGGCGTCGCCGGCTGCTCCCTCGACGAGCATCCAAGGCGGTGGAGACGCGGGGTCAAGCCTCGGCGCGAATGGTCGTTCAACACACACGAATCCGCCGCCGTGCGGTGAGTCGCCATCGGCCTCCGTGCAGCCGACGTCACCCGCCTCGCCGTTTGCGCCACACGCACAGAGCAATCAAAGCCTCAGCACGGTGGCTGCCCGCGAACTGAGCAACATCCCCACCGCGATCCTCGCCAGCGTGGCACCGACAATGGCGTCGAACGTGCGCCTCAGTCAGCAGCAGCAGCAGCAGCAGATCGCAGGGTCCACCAGCTCACGCTCTCTTGCCCCCGCGGCCGGCGTTCACGGGTCGGTGTCGCCGACGCCCAAGCCGGTCGCCGCGCCCGGTGCAGAGGCTGATGCGCGTGCCCGCATTGGGAGTGGAAGCAGCCATCATGTTGATCCCAGCACCTCCGACGATCCTCTTTCGTCGCCGGTCAATGGCGAGTCGCAGCTCCCTGGCGTCGGCGCACCGCCGTCATCGCGTGTGGAGTTTCCGGTCGTCTCTCAGCTCGTTGGCGCAGCCGCCCCGTCGCGGAACGCGAGCTTCTTCAGCGCACCAAGCGCTCAGCGTATCTCCCTCTCGGGCTTCGGGCACACGTCGGCGTCATCCATCCCCGCCTCACTCCCCAACACAAGCAGCACGCCTGCCTCGGCATCGAACCCGGTGTTGCGGGGACCGACGCTCGTCCCAGCACAGCCGACTGTGAGCGACGCGTCTGCTTCGGCTGGAAGTGCGATGGCCGGGGGAGTAGCGGCAGCGAGTGCGCAGTCCGTCTCCGGGACGCCACCACCGAGCCTCGCGTCGGCTCCAGTCGTGCGTGTACGCGACGCGCTGGAGGTTGGCGGATCCGGTCTCGCACCCATTCGCTCTCTCGTCTCTCGCTCACCGGTCAACAACAGCATGGGCAGCGGTGCGCGGGACGCTGGTGCGCGCGAGGGCTCACCAAACATGCTGTCGTTTCCCAAGCTGAACACGCAATCCAGTGCGGCACCGAACGAAGGAGCTGATCTCAGCAGCGCGGCCGCCGCGGCTGCCGTAGCGGCGGCGGCGGCGGTGCCCCAATCTGTGCTGCACGTGCGGCGTCTCGGGGAGCTCGTGGGGGATGCTGGGGTCGAAGTGGGGTACTCGAACGATCCGCTGACAGACGGGGAGGTTCCAGCCGGTGTCTCCGCGTCGACCGCACGCGAAGGAGCGTTTGACGCGCAGGCCTCTGTCGCCACCTCGGTCGAGACGCGCACAAAGGCGGAGGCGCTGGTGCAGCAATTGCCCCCAGGCAAGTGCGCCGCGGCGGTCGCCTTCCTTGAGAGTCTGCTTGACCGTCATCCACTCGAAGACCTGGCGTCTCCCGACACCGAAGCGATTGAGGAAGCATCGCTGGGCGGGCCGGCGTCGTTGATGGCGTCCTCGGCGGTGCGGCTCAGTCCGGCGCCTGGTGTTGCCGGGGCACCTCCCACGGTCGAGGCGAGCGCTGAGGCCGGCCCGCCTGCGGGTCAACTCGACGGCGATGCCTCCGACTTCGCGCGGGCGCAGAGTGCAAGCGTCACTGTCGATGCGCTGAAGGCCTCCAAGTCGGAGTCTGTACGTGCGATCGTCGACGACATGCTCAGCCACAGTGTGCTCCTGCGCCTGCCACGTGGCTCGCCCAGCACGGATCGGCCTGTCATGGCGGGAAGCCCCACCGCCGCCGTCAACAGCCACTCTCACGTCACCCCCGTGCCGCAGGGCTCACCGACGCGAACGGCGGAGGTGCCGTCGGTTGCTGAAGAGTCAGCGCCGGAGCGTGTTGGCAGGGCCTCGTCCTTTTCGGCACACGCCACCGACAACGACGAGGAGGTGCACTCTCGTCGCTCGTCCGCACCGATCGAACCAGTGGGTAAGCAAGAGAATAGCCGCGCGCAGGCCAACACGGAAATGTGCGCGCACGGTGAGGGGCCAGACGTCTGTGATTCGAAGCCCGCCAACACCGCCACGCACGGAAGCGACGGTGTGATGGATAAGGAGGCTTCTGGGTGCGGTGAAGACAAGTCGTGGCAACATGACTCGGACGTGGACAGCCTCGACAGTCCCCTTCACCGTCACATGCACCGCGGTTTTGTCCCAGGCGACGAGGATGGCGGCTTTGAGTTTGGCGAAAAAACGCTACGTCACGCGATCATTGATATGGAGTCGTTCCGGGATGCAGACGACGTCGATGTGAACAGCCACGACGTGCACGTCCCCGACAGCAGCCGTCTGGTGCCTGTCGTTGAGGCAGGTGCCCCCGTCGCGATGGACGGCGAGCAAACGCCGCCCTTGCCAGGGGTCGATGGAGGGAACCCTCTCAGCTGCAGTACAGGTGATTCCTCAAGCTGGGCGGTAAGTCAATCGACAGTCGACGATGACGTCGTCTGCAGGTGTCCTGGGGGCATGGTCGACGCCAACCCCGCTTGCGAGGAGAGTTTGGTGGATGACGCGATACAGCCACCTATCGGCGACGCGGGGTTGCAGGCGGCGCATGACGAAGCGGCTGAACAGGACTCGAAGGCATCGGGCTGCGTACGCAGCGAGTCGTCAAGGGCCGGGGTCGCCGTCTCTGAAGCTGAACTTTACACGGTGCGAGAAGCGCTCGACCACTACGACGCCTTCGCCATTCTCACGGAAGCACAGACGGCTGCGCTCGCCCAATCAATGGAGCGGCGTGGATTGGGTAAAGGTGACGTCATTGTGCGCGAGGGGGAACCTGCGTTGAATCAGCTGATTTATGTCAGTGAGGGTGCCGTCACGGTCGCCTTTCGCGGAGCCGTGCGGCGCACCGTTCGCAAGGGCGACTTCTACGGTGAGGTCGAGGTTTCGTACAATCTCGATCACAGCCGCACGACCCTCACTGTCGTCTCGCCAACCGCGGTGTTGTTCACGCTTCCCAAGGCCGTCTACCGTGATGCCATCACCGCCGCTCGCCCTACCGCCAGCAAAGCCTACCTCCCCGCTGTCAACTCGTGCGCGCCGCTGCAGAGGTTATCTGCAGAGGTGAAGCAGCGACTGGCTGGCGCGCTTCAGCCGTGCACGCTGCGGGCTGGGGCGGTGCTGCAACATGCACACGCGCCAGTGGAGTGGATGCACATCATCCTCTCCGGAACTGTGGAAGGGACAGCGACAGTGCCGCAGGGCAGCACGAGCGTAGCCGAGCCCGTTGTCGCGCCGGCTGCCACCTCAAGCCCCACCTCACCACTTACGCGCCGTCACGGGCCGAAGCACGCGCAGGCGAGTCTGACCACGACGGCGAGGCCGCTAAGCACGGGTGCAGACGACGCCCTTTCGCGCACAGACATGGCACAGACACAGGCTAACGCAGGCGCGACGGCCGCAGTCGGTGGATCGAAAAGCCGCCACCGCGTGCGCCGCGGCGGCAACTGGCAGAATTCCTCGCGCGACAAGAGTAGCAACGCGAGCAAGGACGACGTGGAGGGTCGCGCGCCGCCCTCATCAGACACTCACACGGCGCTCGCCTCGGCACCGGACTCGGCGACGGCACGCGGCCGTCCGGACGGTGCTAACGACGTGATCAGCATCCCCATGGCGGCGGGCGCGCTGGTGGGCGAGGTGGAGTTCATGTTCAAGTGCCGTGCCCTTCTCACCGTGCGTGCCACGACAAGCGTACGCACGGTGAGGATCAGCCGGCTTCATTTCGAAGTTATCACCTCGAGAACGGCACTCAACAGCCTCAAGTACTTTATCGCACTCAACACGAGCTACAGCTACTTGGAACTGCTGGCCCCCGAGGACGTGAAGACTGAACTGCGGCGGCTACTTCTGCGCAGTCACATGTTCTCGCACCGCGCGCACTCAGCGGGCCGCGACGGCAGCGGAAGGCACCGACAGCCGCACACGCTTATGAACACGGCCACGACGCGATCCGGTGCCGAGCCTTCTTTCGTGGAGACGTGCCCCGCCACAGGCGCGCACATCCCCGCCGCCACCGCCACCTCGTACGTTCGCTCGCGCAGTTTCCTCACCGGCGACGCTGGCCAGGAGGATGGCAGCCACACCCGTCACCACCGCCACCCACGCCGCCGGCGCATGGGTCAATCGAGGACCGTCACGGGCACCGGTGGTAGCTTCGCGCTCACCAACAACAGCGTCTTGACGAGTCAAAGCGTGGATGTTGGCTGGCTCGCCGAGCCCGGTGGTGGTGTCCTGAGCTGTGGCCAAGACGGAGACGGTGGCGGGCGTGGAGCGGCGACGGTCACGACCAACCGGCACAGCTCACGGCGCCACCGTCACACGACCGTCGTCTCGAGCAGTCGCCGATTCCTTCATCAGCGCGTCGATGCCGCCGGTGAGATTGTCTTTGGGGGTCGCAAGCGCATGTACCGCTTCCCCGCGTTGGCTTTCGCTGCGAGCGGTGACATCCTCATTGGCGTCATCGCCGACGGCACCATCATTCGCTGGAACAGTGTCGCGGAGACGGCGACCGGTATTCCCTTGTTTGACGCTGTGGGCACGAGCATATTCGACCTGCTCGCCTCGTCCGCCGCGCGCAGTCGCTTGCAGGCCGCACTGGACGAAGGCAAGGCGTACGCAGGACGCATCGCCGCGTACGTCGCCGCAGGCCTCGACAGGCAGCACGTTCTGCCCTTCTCACAGCGCGCGGGGCTCTACAGTGTTGGTCTTGCACTCAGCGTCGTGCCCTCGCTCGTCGCAGACACCGCGGAGGTGCTGCTGCTCGTCGGGCGAGAAGCGAAACAGAGGGCGGCGAGTAGCTACGCCGCGGATGTTGCCCGCTGGCTCGAAGAGTCGATGCGGCCGCAGCTGCAGTACTTCTTGCGCAGCGTCCGCGAGGTCGAGACGCGAGCGGGTCCCGTTACCGCCGAGGACGTCGCCCACATCCGCGGGCACGTTGAAGCCTGTCTCGCGATGACCGAACAGTTCCGTCAGTTCTCCACGTTGAACACGGAGAATGTGCATGACAGCTGGCACGCCGTGCGTGTCCCGAACCTGGTGCGTCGCTTCGCCGTCAAGATGGTAGAGCTGGCGGGTCGGCACAGCGGACGGTTTCTGTGCAACTTGGACGAGGTGGAGCCCAAGTCTGAGATCTTCTTGAACGTCGAGCAAGTGAACGCTATTCTGCGATCCCTTACTCTTGACGTTTACGCGCACCCGCGCGAAGTCTTGGTGCGCACGGACACGCACGATGAGCCGACAGCAGCCGCCACCGCGTCGAGCTCGAGTCCCGCTTTCGCCACGCGGACGGTGCCGATCACGGTGGAGTTTTCGGTGCGCGTGGTCGAGCCAACTGTGCCGCAACTCGGTTCCCTCCAAGGCGGATCCAGCTTCGCCGACAACGCCGTGTACTCACCGGGCAGCGTCGCCACGGCGCCACCGGCGACCGGCGACCGCGGTGCCCAGTCCGGAGCGCTCTTGAGCGGCAGTCCCCACAATGGCAGCGTGGGTGCCGCCTCAGTGAACGGCGCTGGTAGTACGAATCAGACCGTGGACTTGTCGCCGTCTTCGCTTCGCCGTATTCGCTTCGAGATACGCGACAATGCCGCGACGATTCCCTTCTTCCACCGCGGTCTTGATTCAGCCTCGCCGGATGTGGAGTCGCTCCCGATGGCGGGGCCGCCCATGTCCGAGCTCACCAACGCCTCTTTCGCCCGTCGCCCACAGCCGCGCGGGGCGGTCTTGCCGGAGGTGCAGAAGCTGGTCACGGAGATGGGTGGCATGCTCTACGGCTTTACTCGCCCCGACGTCGACGACAATGTTATACGCATTGAGCTGCCGCTGCTGAGTGTGCCTGGCAGCATGGGTGACAATGCACAGAGCGGTGCCGGCAATCCGGCCGGCGAGGATGGCGCGGAGGCCTGGCACGGGGAAGGCGGTAGCCGCGAAGCCGGACGCACGTACACGGTGGTCGTCGCGACAAACAACCAAGCGCAGCAGAACCGGCTGTGTCAGATTTTGTGGGCACGGCGGCACGCGGTGGTGCCTGTGACGTCCTTCAAGGACCTTCTCAGCAAGGTGGTCGCGGAGAACGCGGCCGACATTCCTGATATTGTGTTAGTCGACCCGCTCTCGCTCGACTTCTCCCCGGCCGACTACGAGGCTGTCCACGGTAGCGACCCCATCGACGAGGTCCGCGATGCGACCGTTCATGTGGTGCTCGTCGTCATTGGCAGCGACTTCAGTGATTGGCGCGTGCAGAAGCTGCTGGACCGCAACGCGGTGGTGGAGCTGCCGTCGTACAGCTCCGGTGCGCTCGTGCACATCGCCATGCAAGAAGCCGAGCGCATGGTGGTGGAGATGCGCGCCGAGGTGGAGCGCATCGAGGTGCTGCGGCAGGCCTTCAAGAACGCGTCAGAGGGGCGGCACCGCATTGTGCGTGTCATTGGCAAGGGCACGTTCGGTGAGGTCTTTGAGGTCGAGGACACACTCACATCTGGTCGCATGGCGATGAAGCAGTTGCAGCTTCGGAGCGATGCGAGTGCGGATGAGGTGGTGCAGGAGATTCTGGCCATGACCACCTTGCAGCACGAAAACATTATTCACTACTTTTTCTGTGAGAAGGAAAGCAATACCACTCTGCGCATCTTCATGGAACTCGCGACAGGCGGCACGCTACAGAACAAGATCCGCGAGCAGGCGGGTGTGGGTCTGCCTTTGGGGGAGCTCGTGCAGCACTTAACGGATGTCTGCCGAGGTCTGGCCTATATTCACAGCCAAAGCTACGTTCACTGCGATCTCAAGACCGCGAACCTGCTTCTCGGTGCACGTGGACGGACGAAGATTGGCGACTTCGGCACCGCCAAGCGACTGCAACCTGGCCAGCTCCTCTACGCTCTGGCTGGTACCGCGCAGTACATGGCACCCGAGGTGCTTCAAGCCGACGAGACCACCGGCGTCGGGTACGACTACAAGGCGGATATCTGGTCACTGGGGTGCATTGTGCTTGAAATGGCGACGGGACAGCCACCCTTCTCGCATCTCGAGTGCGCGCGTGGCGTGGGGATCATGAAGTATCTCGTTGAGCTCACCGACACGCCTGATCTCTCCCCGCTTTTCAGTGGCAACCCTCTTGTGTACGATTTCGTGAAGTCGTGCCTTGAGCTCGATCCGAGCCACCGGCCGACGGCCCAGGACCTGCTGCGACACGAGATCCTCCAGGGCAACGTCACGAGCGCCCGTGCGGAGCGCATCGTCAAGCGTGCGGAGATGCTGTACAAGCTGAACAAGTACGCCGTGGTGCGCGAGACAGGAGGCGAGTACGGCGCTGGGCGTGATGACGATAGCGCAGACTGGTACTCATCCTCACACCAGACGGACAGCAACGAGACGGAGGACTACGGCCATCGCGGTCTAGACAATGACAGCGAGTACAGCACCCCTGACGACGACGAGGCCTTTTTCTTCTCTTCCAGCTTCTCCGACGAGTACGACGACGATTCGTACGACGAGGAGAGCTCCACCGACGGGGAAGGGACGCCGCACGCGCACGGGTCCACGCAGCGAACGCCATCACCGGACGCCGCCAAGCCTGTAACACCACATTCACCGTCGCACGAGACGGTGGAAGAAAAGGAGGAGGATGACAAAGGTGAAGAGAAGTGAAAGTGGAGGTAAGGAATGTTCACTTGAGGAGGGGACTTTTCATGTCCGTTGTCCCGTCGTTGCGTAGCGTTGTGGCACGTACTAAGGCGATGGATGTAGGCCGCTCTTCGTTGTTGGGCTTGTGCGACACTGTCCTTGTCAGTCAGTGACTCCTCTGGGAGGCAACGTGCAACTCTCGTCACTGCCTTGTGTCATTCGCCTTGAAGGTGTGTTTCAAAGCGCGGTCTATTGCTCTCTCTCTTCATATACCTCTTGTTGTGAAGTCATGCGTTCATTGCGAGGATTCATTTTTGTTGTTGTTGTTTCGTTTGTTTGGTTGTTTGTTTATTTGTTTGTTTTCGGCCATTGTCTTCTCAGCGTTTATTGTTTCGTGGCGGTGTCACGCCTGTAGACTAGTGCACCGCAACGCTAACCGTTTATTGAATACGTAGATGAGGTGTGCCGTCCTCCCGTCCCGTCAATGAGCACGTGACACAGGACACTCACCAACAGGTGTGGAACCGAGAGAGAGAGAGAGAGAGTGCTTTTCGTAGGGCTTGCCCTCGCGTTCTGTCACTTCTGGTCTCGACTCTGTCCTCACGTGGTCGCCACCACCACAATCGCATTCCTTATCCCACTATGATCACCACTGACAGTCCCGCTTCCCACTCCCCCCCCCTCCCGCTTCATCTTCGTGTTGGAGCTGACGCACTTGAATCTATCCGTCACAGTCTATTTTTGTTTGGTTGTTTCGCGTACATCATTATCATTATTATTATTGCTGCACAATGACTGAACGCGAGCTCGTGACGGTGGCGTTTGGCAACTACTCCACGCTCGTCGCCGCCCAGTGGGTGAACGGGACGTCCGTCTATGACCAACATCACCGCACTCTGTTTAGTGAAAGGGCCGCGGGGCGTGTGCTAGGTGGGGCAGGCGGTGGCAGTGGTACCGCACGGGTGCCGCGCCTGCTGTTGTTTGATGCCCCGCACGCCAGCACCTTTGAGGATGTGAAGGAAGTCGAGGAGCGACTTGCGCGCGAGCAGAGCCATAATGAAGACGTGTCAGAGGAGACGGCGCTGTCGACACTGTGGGGGTCGCCGACGGCTGCCCTCACGCGCGAGGAACAGCAATTGCAATCACTCGCACAGCAACTCGAGAATCAGTGGTGGGACCGTGGCGCGGTGCAGTTGGACAGTGACGACGAGGACATTGGCAACGAGAGCGGCGAGGAGGAAGAAGAAGGTGCGCGGGCATCACGCGCCGCGGCAGACGATCGTCGGCCTTTCCGCGAAGACGGCTACGAGTACTCAAAGGTGCTCCCCGACAGTGGTGTGACGGGGGTGGGTGCCGAGGATGATCCCGGCGAGAGAGAGACGGGAGGGGAGGAGGGCGGCAGCGGTGGGGAAGCCACCTCCTCGGAAGTCCGCCGCACGCCGCCCCTTTCCCGACAGGAGCTGAGGCAGTTGAAGAGGCGTCTGTTCCGTATGCGGGACCGCACGGTGCCGTGGTGGCGCTATGTCTCGACCGGCCTCGATCGCGACAGCGTTCTCGCACTTCAGCCGCTGCACCAGGTCGACGGCGGCGGAGAGATTCCTCTGCTGCACAGCGCGGGCTTCGGTCTGCGCAGTTTGCGCCCCAACACGTGTGTGGAAGTGGAGCAGCTTGGGGACGGCCTGCGACGCCATGCCGAGGACGCCGATCACCTACAGGGCATTCAAACGTTCATCGACGGAGACTCCCTCTTTGCCGGCGTGGCGCACAACGTCCTGGAGTCGTTCTGGGAGGATGAAGGCTCCAAGGTGCCGGTGACGCTCTTCACCGCCTTTCCAGCGCTGCCGCCTGCTCTGACGGACCCTGCGCAGGCTTCACAAGTGGCTTTTGCGGAACGTCGGCAGGAGGAAGTGTGGCTCAATCGACTGTTGTCCACGTCGTGTCTGTCCGCGTCGCCTTCCGCGCTCTACGTCCCGGTGGAGGTGGGGCATTGGGAAAAGCTCTTCGCCGCAGGGCACGGCGCCGCGCTGACTGACTGGCTTGAAGATGACACAGCCACCGCTCAGTATCTCGCGACGATCGCTGACACCGCCCTCTACGGGGTGCGGGACGGGCTGGAGAGGCCCACCAGTGTGCGCAGGAGTGGGCAGGAGGAGGAAGGCGGGTCGCTGGAACACCGGTCGGAGGCAGAAGCAGGTCTCAGGCGCGGGCGTCGTCCACGAGCGGTGGAGCTGCCGCCAGCCGTCGGCGAGTCGAGTGGCCCTGCATACTACTTAAGCGAGTGGCAATGCACTGTACGCCCGACCCCATCGATGCGTGTGGCAGCACTGATGGGTGTGTTGCCGATTCGCCTCGCCGGCAACCAGCAGCGGGACTTGTGGGAGTGCCTCGAGCGCGGGGCGCCGCTTCTGAGCGCCCCTCACGACGCCAGCTGGGGCCACGGCTTTGTGCCACTTTCACACGCGATGCCCAAGGCACCGAGCTCCGAGGCGGGCAGGGTGGTGGGCCACGCTGTAACACTGCGAGGTCCAGGGCAGCTGCCGTCGCAGGTCTACCCGACCCGGGAGGCTCTCCTGCGGTACGCGTTACCGCTGCGCACAAGCACGTACCTGCCACTGCTCACACGCACCAACTACCCCCTCTCCTCCACCTTTCCCATGTCGATGCTGTTCCCCAAGGACGACATCACACGACTGGAGGCGCAGTTGCCGGTGGGTAAGTCGCTGCGGGATGCGTTGTCAGGCGTGGATGTTGGCGCGCACACGCTGACCACCTACAACAGTGCGCCGATGCTGCAGGATATGGTGAACCACTGCGAGAAGATTCTGCGGTACAAGGCGCACGTCTTTAGCGCTAGCTACGGTATGGAGAAGGATGATTGGACGGAACGTCTGGAGGACGTCAAGGAGATCCACGACGACTACCGGCACGAAGACTACATTGATGAACACGACGACAGCGACAACGACGGCAGTGGCTGGTAGTGCGCAAAGGCTCTCACCCGCACATGCGCACACATCTCGCTGTTCATCATCGGGTCACGTACGGGGTGGCGTTCTCTCTCTCTCTCTCTTGCTCCGTTTCGCCTTCACGTAGGCCGGCACCGTACAGCGCGCGTGAAAGCAGACAACAACGCCTCGTGGAAGGCAATAATATCAACGGGTGTGCTTGCGAAGTGTCGACAGACCTCTCCGAGACACTCACCCGCACTGGGTCCGAGTAAATAAGATAAAAAGGCAGCACACACGCACGTGCGCAGGAAAAACTGTTCGTAAGTTTGACGACACTGCTCCCCTCTTGTTGCCCATGTTGTCTTGACACATCACGAGTTCCAGACGGCAGACGCTTCGTAAAAGTATGAGTGTGTTGGAATCGCTTCTCGCTCCACCCCCTTCACAACTACATCTTTTGCGCGAACCGTATTCTCTCCCTCTTTCCCTTCATTCTCTCTTCATTCGCATGACAGCCGCTCAGTAAGGTGTACGTACAACAGGCAGCGACACACAGCTGTTTGTGCGGTCCCGCACCGGAGACAGCCACATCCTCAATGAGCAAGGATGACACCGTCAAGGCGGCGGTGCGCGCCGCGTTGTCTGTCTTCACGTCGGCGCCTGGGCCGCAGCGACTGCCGTCGATGGCGTTGAGTGAAGGCGGCTCCCGGGAAGGGCCGACGCCGCGCGCATCGCCAGAAGTCTGGTTGATTCCTAGCTGTTTCCCGCAGCGGCGCGCGACTTTGTGGGTGCAGCCAGCAGACCGGCGTTGTCGTGAGGACGTCGTCGATGAGGGCGGAGATGCACAGTCATCGTTGTCCTTGTCGTCGTCGACGGTTTTCTGCGTACGGCCGCTTTCCCCCCGCTCCGGCGCGGCGCAGTGTGCGGTGGCGGACACCGTCACAGACAGTGTGGTGCAGCGGGACGGCGTTGACGTGTTTGTGAGGCAGGTCGTTCGTGCGAATGGACCTTACCAAGACTTACGCTTTGTGCTGAGCGAGAATGTGACGCCCTTCACCGCGCTACTCGCGACCATGGCTGTGAATGGTTTCACAGCCGTGCCCTCGCGACAGGCTCCTTCAAGCCACGCCATGAGCTCACTGCGGTGGCTGAAGTTGCCCACACGCAGTGAGTTTGTCAGGGCTTCGCGCACCGCATGTCAGAAGATGAATCATATCCCCGGCACGCGACGCCTTGGGAATAAGGCAGACCTGCACGACCTGCTCACAGCCGCTGCAGCGCGATGGGCACAGGCACGGTCGCGCACCGCGGGTTCCGGTGTGGGGGCGTCGTCCGGCTGGCACCCGCGACCGCCGCATCGACTCTTTCCGGAGGCGTGGGTGCTGCCGCGGGACGCGGAAGCGTGCCTCGCCGTACTGCGCGACCCCACCAACGACGGGCAGCTCTTCATCGCCAAGCCGTGCGGCAGCGCTGGTGGACAAGGCATTTTCCTTCTCCACGGTGCACCATCTGCCAATGTGGATCGCTGCTTGACCCGCGGCGACGGTGCCACGTCCGAGGCGGCTGCGGGTTGCACCCTTCACGGTGTCAGGCAATGGGTGATCCAGAGGTACGTTGCGCGTCCCTACCTTGTCGCAGGACACAAGTTCGACCTTCGTCTGTACGTTGTCGTCACTTCCTACTGGCCTCTTCGACTGTACCTTTACCAGGAGGGTCTCGTGCGCATCGCGGCATCGCGGTACCATGGTGACAGCGTCGCCGGCTCTCCGGACGCCCCACAGCCCGCGCATGTCGGCGCGTTAACGGCGCATCTCACAAACTTTACCGTGAACAAGGGCGTGGAGGCAGACACAGAGGGTGGGCCAAGCTCCTCGCCGTCCACCGAAGAAAACGTCAAGGACATCAGGGAAGAAGGTCCCTGGCCCGGCACGAAGTGGTCATTGGCGGCTCTGGCCTCTTACATGAAGGCCACAGGTAACGCGGATTACGACGGTACCATGAGTCGCGTGCACGACCTGCTTGTGCGTGTGTTCGCGTCGGCTGTACCAGAGGTGCGCAGCGAACTCGAATCAATCGCAGACGAGCAGATGAGGCTAGCCAGCAGCCACGAGCCCAGCGACGCTCCGGCGTGTACGGTCAAGGGCATCTCCCCGTTCTTTGAAATCTACGGTGTGGACGTGCTCCTGCAGCACCCTCTCACACCACTGCCCTCTACGGCTGGCACCTCCGTACTGGAGCCCGTTCTGATGGAAATCAACATCATGCCCTCGTTAAGTACTCATTATAGCCGTTTAGACCAGAGTATCAAGGGGTGTTTTGTGGCCGACGCACTGACTCTGGTGGGGCTCACATCACATCGCTTCAAGGCTTCCACAAAGCCAACACTACCCGTTGTAGACTGGCCGCCGCGTGACGGGCTCAATAAAGTCGATCTCGGTGACAAGCAGAGACAGTTCCTCGCTTCCCTACCCTCCACGGCAGCTCTTGAGGCGTGCATGACCGCCGAGGAAGAGCGGCGCCGCGCAGCACTCGCCCGCTTCGTCTGTCTGGCGCCTACGAGTACGTCCTTTCACCGGTACGCACCCCTTCTGGAGGAGCCTGGCCGCAGCGAGGGGCACCTCGACAAACTACTCAGTGAGTGGGCTCGATGCGCGGTGCACGAAGCGTAATTGTCATGAGCGTGTGTGTAGAGGGTCAGCAGGGTGCACTCGACGGAACACACACACACACACACAAAGAAAGAGAGAAGCACAACTGATGAGACACAAAGACAGAAAATGCGCGGTGGTCAGCTGCGCATGCTACGCAGCAGGAGAGAGGGAGTTGTGTGCTCGTGCATGAAACGGTGTTGGGCATAGCTCACAGCTTCCCCTCCCACCCACCCCACCCCCGATCACGCCACCGCTGGCAACCTGACCTCGACATCACATCGTGCCGTCTCATGCGTGACACATCTCTCTCCAGCCTCCGTCTTCGCCTCCGTTTCTTGCGCTCACGACTTCCTTTTTTGGCCCCTCACTGTCGTTGATGCGCGGAACACAATGTTCTCAGATATGGCAGCAACCTGCGAGCTGTGCACTTGTGTGTATGCATTTGTGAGTGTGTAGTGATGCGTGGTTCGGCCTGATGGGGCCGCCTGCTGTTCGCGTACAGGATTCAACAATTGGATGAACTTGTCCTCCGCAGATTCGTCACGAGACGAACGGGCTGCAGAAAAACATCCTAATGATACGTGTGCATGTGCGTGTGTGTTTGTGAGTGTGTAGTGAGGCGTGGTTCGGCCTGATGGGACCGCCTGCTGTTCGCGTACAGGATTCAACAATTGGATGAACTTGTCCTCCGCAGATTCGTCACGAGACGAACGGGCTGCAGAAAAACATCCTAATGATGCGTGTGCATGTGCATGTGCATGTGTGTCGACGAACCGTCACCCTCTACCTGTGGGTATGTACCGGATAATGGTGGCATCCACGGCTCAATGGTTATTCCTCTCATAGCTCCTCGGATCGACTGTCGGACAAAGAAAGCAAAGAAAGCGCTTTGTTTTTTTCTCTTTGTGTGTGCAAAGCCGCTACGTGCTCGTGCTTCACTGTCTTGTGAAGCTGGTTAGGCAAGCTGCGGGGAACGGAGCGGCTGATTGCAGCTTGTTTCTCCCCACATCCCTCATCACCATCAGCACAGATGTGCCGCACATGCACCCCGTTTGCCTTCCCGCGTCCCGTTGATGTCTCTCTCTCTCTCTCCGTTTCTAACACATTTCTCCCTTGTATCAATTGTGTCTGTTTTTTTTTGAAGCACTTACTATCGTGTTGCTGTTGTTGCTTCGTATTTCTGCGAACACAGGCTTTCTTCTTTTCTTTCTTCTCTCCTTCTCCCTACATCCTAGTTTTTCCTTGTCTTTGCGTGCGTGTGTGTTCTTCGCTGCCCGACTGACAATAAGACATCTTCAGAGATGCCCGGTTCCTTCTTGGTTGCCTCGGTGCCTACCGACAACGACACAAAGACGAACAATGTCTTCCTGAACCCAGCCGACTACCGGACCGATGTCGGCGCGGACGGCTGCGTGATGATCAGCGGCTTCCCTTTCGCCGTAAAGCCGCACGACAAGATTCAGCCCGGCACGATCGGCCTGAACAGCATTCAGCGCCGCGTCCTCAACGTCTCCACCACGGCCGGCAACACTGTTCGCCTCGACCCGATGCCACCCAACCAACCGGACGCCGCGACGATGACTTGGCGCGTGGAGCACATCATCGCCTCCAAGAAGGGTGGCACGCTTGATTGTAAGGAGTTCTCCGACTTTGCGCGCGCCACCTTCTGTGGCCAGTGCTTCCGCCGTGGGCAGCAGTTGGCCATCGTGATGGACGGCGGCCTGCGTCTTCTCGCCACCGTTGAGCAGATCGGTGCTGGGGCGAGCGCAGACAAGGCACAGCCGGTGGATATGGCTTTCATGTCCCCCATGACAGCCGTGATGGTGGCAACCGTTGAGAAGAGCGAGATCACGCTCGTGAACGTCTCGGACAAGCAGCTGGACGCGCAGCAGCCGCAGCTCGTGCAGAACTTCAACCTTGAGAACCTGGGCATTGGCGGCCTGCGTGCCGAGTTCGGTCAGGTCTTCCGGCGCGCCTTCGCGAGTCGCATGTTCCCCGCCTCGTACGTCAAGAAGCTGGGCCTGAAGCACGTCAAGGGCGTCCTCCTTTTCGGGCCACCTGGAACTGGTAAGACACTCATTGCGCGAAAGATCGGTGAGATCCTGAATTGTCACGAACCGAAGATCGTGAACGGTCCTGAGGTGTTCAACAAGTTCGTGGGCGGGACAGAGGAAAACATTCGTAAGCTCTTCGCTGATGCGGAGGCCGAGCAGGCGGCAAAAGGTGATCGCTCTCAGCTTCACCTGATCATCTTCGATGAGTTTGATGCCATCTGCAAGCAGCGCGGTGCAGTCCGCGACTCGACTGGCGTCAATGACAACGTCGTGAACCAGCTTCTCTCAAAGATCGATGGTGTGAACTCGCTCAACAACGTGCTGCTCATCGGCATGACAAACCGCCTGGACTTGATCGACGAAGCCATCTTGCGGCCAGGCCGCTTTGAAGTGCACGTGGAGATTGGCTTGCCGGATGAGCCGGGTCGCGTGGAGATCTTTCGCATTCACACGCGCGGCATGCGTGAGAATGACATCATGGCCGCCGACGTCCGCCTCGAGGAACTGGCCGCGCTCACCAAGAACTACTCCGGTGCGGAGATTGAGGGTGTGGTGCGTGCCGCCACCTCCAACGCCTTCAACCGCCACATCGACCTCGACAACCCCGGCGTGGTGACGGACCCCGACACGATCAAGGTCACGCGGGACGACTTCATGCGAGCCATCGAGGAGGTGACGCCTGCCTTTGGTCAGGCAAAGGAAGACTGTGCCAACCTGAAGCGCGGTGGCATCATCGCGTACGGACAGCAGTGGGACATGGTGGCGACGCCGTGCAACCGCTACGTGGCGCAGCTCAAGGGGGACGGCAAGCGCATCAACTCGCTCGCGGTGCTCGTGCACGGCGAGCCTGGCGCTGGCAAATCTGCCGTGTCGGCATACCTCGCTGAACTGGCTGAGTTCCCGTACGTGAAGGTCGTGTCCTCGGACGAGATGGTCGGCTACGGCGAGATGCAGAAGGTGAACATCATTCGTAAAGCGTTTGAAGACGCCTACAAGTCACCAGCGAGCTGCATTATTCTGGACGACCTCGAGCGTCTCATCGACTTCTCGCAGCTGGGCGGTCGGTACAGCAACTACCTCTTGCAGGCGCTACTCGTGCTGGTGAAGCGTCCACCTCCGGAAGGCAAGAAGCTGTTGGTCATCGCGACAACCACGCAGTATGATATCATGGACAGCCTGGAGCTCGTGTCATGCTTCTCGGTGAAGCTGCAGGTGCCTAACGTCCCGTGGGAATACTTGCCATGGGTGGCAAAAGGTATGGGCATTGGTTTCTCTGGTCAGGGGGACTACATGTCTCTGGCCCCGAGCCCGCTGCCAATCAAACAGTTCATGCTCCTGCTTGAAATGGCAGCAGAGAGCAGCACCAGTGGCGGCGGCCCCGTCATCACAACGCATTCGCTCAAGGTGGCGATGGACTCTATGGGCGTTCACTAAGCCGGCGCTTATGAGACGACAGAAAGGGTAGCGCTGCTCAACACGGCGTCACTTCTCTCTCTCCTCCAGCGTTGACGAGGACATCTTTCTTTTCTTTACGTTTTCCTGCCATGCAACGCGGCTCGCTTCTTGTTTGTTTATTTGTTTGTTTGTTTTTGTCGCACGCATTCGCCGTGAAAATCCTTTGGGTTACATTTGCCCTATCGTTTCTCTTTCACCCGGTGGTTTCCGCGCGTTTCTTGTCCTCTGCGCATCAGCAGGTGGCGGCACGCATGCTTCGACAAAAAAAAAGATGAAGAAATGAGATGGACATCGTGGTCGTCAACGTCGGATGTTATTCCTCTCTAACACACACGCACAAAACTTAGTGTGTGCGTTGTTTCGTTGGCCCGCACGTTCTCTGCATGCCAGCGAGAAACTGTCGTCGTTGTCAACGCACAGCAAGGTCCTCATTCGCGCTGGATGGGCTAAACACTTTTTCTCTCCTCGCTCCTTCACACACATACACCTCCCTTTTCTTTCGCTTGTCCGTCGTACTCCACATCGGTTTTCTAGCTCCACGCCTGCGATCGCTTCTCATATTAGTCTCGAGTGATTGTTACATTTTTTTCTTTGTGCTGCCATGGCAACGCCAACTGGGCGTGTGTCCCCGGCCGCAGATGGTACAGGAAACACGGTGAAGCTGCAGCACGGCAAGAAGCTCAAGTGTGTCTGTGCGGCGACCTTGGTCTACGAGGTGGCACCATATCCGATGAGCAATGACGTTGTGTTCGACATGGCGATCCTCGACCAGGCCGACCGTGTCCGAGAGTCGGCGAGCAGCCAAGGCTGGCTAGCTCGCGCGTGGGGTGGAGTGAAAGGATTCATGCAGAATCAGGTCGTGGCTCAACGCCAGGCCAGCTTCATCCAGCACTTCGCGCGACAGTTGGAGTTGAATGCGGATGAATCGCACACCGTGATGGTGAGTGCCCGATGTGCCGTGCTGTCGATGGGCGTTCCGCAGTGCGGGATGCTGTTTGCCACCAACTACGGATTGTACTTTTGTGCGGATGGAGTCGCTGCCCTCGAAGACAAGGTCGTCGAGCCCGATGTGCAGCACGGGTGGGATGATGCAAGCACGGGCTCGAGCGTTGAGAGTCTCGTGGTGGACGAGGTGTTGCTCGAAGGTCGAGAATTCATCAAGGACCGCATCCCTTTGGCCGACATTGCTTCCATTCTGCCCTCCGTTGTACTGCCCACGCGCGGCGGCGGCGCTCCGTTTTTGCAAGGCATCCCGTCTGTGACGGTTTGCCCAACGGCGCTGCAACTTTTCATGGCGGACAGCTCACGGCAGCTCTTCCAGTTCCTTGGCATCAACGACATTGTGGTGAAGCCGCCAGGTGTCGTCTTCAACAACAGCGGCAACAGCGGGGCCAAGAGCGAAGCGCCGACGCCTGTGGTTGAAGTGGTCAGAGCCTCTGAGATGGAGCTCTTGGCGGGCTTTCCCTCCCAGCTTGCCACGCTTCAGTTCACCGCGTTGCTGGAGCGGCTGTGGCGGAAACGCCTCGAGTGCCTCGGCATGCCGCTTTGCAACCCCAACGTCACCTATGCAGCCCCACATTGAATCAGAGGTGGAGTCCTTTGCTCCCCCCCCATCCTTCTTCCCTATCGTCTCACGCACTTTTTCCAACATGACGAAAAGAAAAAGCACGGCGAGCCCCGCCCCACCACCGCCACGCCCAAGCACGGCACCCCTCCACACCCAGCCAACCCGCGCCTAGACCCAACCCCAAGCACAACCCCCCACCTCCTCCCCCCGCGCCAACGACCCAAAAAAGAAAGAGCCACGCCCAGCAGAGCCGCGACAAGAAACCGAAAGCCCAAGCCCACCCACCCTCCCACGGAACGGAGCCGCTCATCCGGTGCAGGGCGGCCGAGGTCGCCGGGGGGTCTGGCGCGGGGCTCGATGGCCTTTTAGCGCTCCTCCACTCGGAGGACGACGTGGCGCGCCGGGCGCGCGCCTGCCTCACGGGCCAGCCGCCCACCCCAAAAGTCCGCGCCACCTGCCTATCCTGGTTGCTAGCTCGAATTCTCTTGTTGGAAAGTGTCGCTGCGACATCCTGCACAGATCGGCCGCTGCGCATCAACGAGATTCGCCTTGGCCGGACAAAGTACGGTGAGCCGATGACCTGGTCGTGCACGCCTCCATCTTTTCACTTCAGCGTCTCTCACACCGACGAGTGGGTTTGCTGCACGACGAGCCAGAGTGGCCGGGTTGGTGTGGACATTGTGTCATTGCCTGGCCCGCAAAATCATGAGCACTACAAAGCCGCCTTCACAACTAAGGAGTGGAACTTGCTGGAGCGCAATCCTGAGAACAGGCACGTCACTTTTGCCTCTCTCTGGGCCATTAAGGAGTCAGTGCTGAAGGCGTTGGGGTACGGTTTCGCCAGCGAGGACATTGAACCGAGAGACCTCGAAGTTCGGCTTGCGGAGCCTTTGACGGAGGTCAGCATTGACAGCGCGTGCTTTACTCTCCCGTTGTGGATCAAAGGTCGTGAATCGCTAGGCTGGGCTGTGCGTCTCAAGCTCCTGGTAAGCACACGTACACAACAACGAAGCTTACTCGCAGTTGTGTGCTCGCCTCGTGGTAGCGGCCACAGCTCCGCACTGGAATTGCTCAGAGACAACTACCAGTTGGTGACTGAATAGCAGTACGCTGCTATTCTTTTTTTTTGTCGTTGATGACTCGTTTCAATCTGTTGCTGTCGGTGTTTCGAAGCACTCAAATGGTGCGTTTCACGACAAGTCAACTGGATAATCCTCCGAAGGATAAAAAAGAAATGACGAGCAAAGAGGCTGGTGACGTGAAGTATCAGCACTCCAACAGCTGAACTCTACCGGCTTCACAACTCAGCTGCTCTAGGTTATTTGTCCAAGGGTGGGTATCTCTCCTTCACTTCACTCTTTTCCGGACTCTATGCTCGCCTTCTTTCCTTCACCACTGCAGGACGGCACACTGTCAGAATCAACTGGCTTGACATATTTCTCCACTCGCTCACTCTTTTTTTCTTTAATTTTCTTCCTTATCGAAATAGTGCCGGCGTCACCATGCGACGCGGGTTGCTCATCACCGCCACACGTCAGCAGTGCTGGCGTCAGTTAGCCCGTTGTGAGTCGTCGAGCGCAGCCGGTGCACGCGGTGAAAAGGTGAGGCCAAAGTGGTACCCGCGCTCAAAGGCTGAGTTTTGGGGTATGGTCCTCGGTGCTTCCGTCTTCCCCATCACCGCCTCACTGATGGCGTGGAATGACCTGCGAAAGCAGGAGACACCTGAGCTGGCCCCAGACTTTCAGAGCACGAAGAACGTAACAATGACACCAAAGCAGCAACTAGGCGGGCCATTTGAGCTGCGTGATGCACGAACCGGCAAGCTGGTCACAGACAAGGACGTGTTTGAAGACCACTGGACCATGCTTTATTTCGGTTTCTCCAAGTGTGCCGAGGTGTGTCCAAGCAACCTGGCCTTTCTTAAGGATGTCATGGCACAGTGCGAGAAGGAATACTCCAAGGACCCTGACACTGCGAAGGAAGTGCAGCGCCTACAGACTGTGTTTCTCAGCGTGGATTACATCCGCGACACACCAGAAGAGGTACAACGCTTCGTCGGCAAGTACGGGCCCCGTGTTCGCGGTCTGTGTGGAAACAAGGAGCAAGTGGAACACGCCGCTAAAGCGTGGCGTGTGTATTTTTCCTCTGTCGATGAGACAGACGAGGAACGAGCGGCGCGGGAGGCCAAAGGTGTCCCAGCACCGGAGATCGACGACACGTACCAGTTTGACCACAGCAGTGCTGTCTACCTGGTCGGTCCAGACGGTAAGATGAAGGACTTCTTCTTCAAGGAGATGGGTGTACAGAACGCAGTGGACCGCGTAGGCGTCCACATCGAAGACGTGTACGGGTTTCGCGACACACGCAAGTCGTAGGCCGTCGAAGGCACACGCTCGTTAGGTGTCATCAAAAAGGAAAAAAAAAAAAAGCCGTGTCCTATACCGATTGTTATCCGTTGATTGGGGCTGAGTCATTGTAAACACGTTGCTTCAGAGAAACCGCTCCACAGAGACCATGTGACGAACGAGCAAGCGTCTACACTCGCGTGCTTAAGCACATAGACAGCACCTTGAAGCCAAAACAGGTGTGGGGGGAAAGCACAGAACAAGGGGAGAAAAACCAGCACTAGACTGCTTCAACTGCCCAGTGTCACTGCACTAGCTCGCTCGCGCTCAGCGATTAGTGCTTTGTCCCCTTTGGTATACTGGGGTGGCCCGCAACTCTCCACTTCATGCTCACCTCCTCTCATTTCCTACTGCCCTGTATTCTTCATGCTGTTCATTTCTACCCCGCGATACGCGATACTACCATCAGTGCGACGCGCATACGTAAGCAGCTGCGCTTCCGAACGCCATACAGATAGACATACATTCGCGCAAAGCTGGTGCAAGCGCACACAGACGTACTCGTTTCATTCACTAGAAAGTACAAAAAAAAAAGCGGCGCGTCGTTGTATAGACAACAAACCTAAACACGCACATGAAACCTAACCGACGGGGCCTGAGGCGCCTCATCATGGGCATGAGTGTCGAGGACTCCAACAGTAAATTCGATACTCCTGAAGCACGACGTGCACTACTCATCGCCCACCAGCGCCACAACCAGGGAGTCTACCATGAGCTGCAGTATGCTCAGCGACAGCGCGACAAGATGACGCCGGAGAAAAAGTGTCACATTTGCCGTTTTGCCAAGCCGAGTGTAAAAGGATTCCAGGCCTACACCAAAGGCGATCCGGACGATTATGTCGTGCGCGAGCTATGGGATGATAGTGCGGTTGTGTCATCTGGCGTAAAGAATGAAGCCGGACAGCCCGCTACTGTCACGCCACACACAGACACGCTGACCACGATTGGCGACAAGGTGTCGAAAGAGAGGGAAACAATCAAGGCAAAGCGCAAAATTGTACTGGATACGCTAGCCGCTGCTCTAAAAGAAATGAAGGAGCAAATAGCCGTGGAGCTGCTTGAGCGCGCTGAAAGTGGAACAGTTGCTACTGGACAACAGCAGAAGCCAATTGTCGACCGCCTAATCGCGGAGGTGAATGAAGGCAAGGAAAAGGGCTACAGGAGTGTATCGTCGTCGAGTCACCTCCTGATCCCCGTTGAAATGACAGCTCGCCTCTACGCCAAGAAAGATCAGGAGGTAGCGGACGCCTTCAAAGAGCCGCTGCTGGCTTTCCCAGCACGTGAAGGGGACATCTCCTTCTCACTGTGGGTTGCAGGTGGCCTCATCGCAGACACAGACTTGATCAAGGCGTACCCGTACCAAATTGCTCGGTATGTTGCCGGTGAGGATGAGGCCTCTGCTAGCCGTTTGCCACGCGCCTCTGTCGAGGTGTACTTTTCACCGGAGCTGTACCAGATGCAGCGGGCGATCGGCCCCAGCGGCATCGCATCGATCCGGCAGTTCATCGGGCGAATCATGCAGAGGCAGCACGAGCCAACACCTGTTTCCACCTCAGAGTTGCTCAACGCGTCGAAAGAGGAGCGTGAGTTGTTTCACACGCTGAAAGGTGAAGCCATTCAAATTCCGTGGGTGCAGAAGACAAAAATGAAGATATCCACCAAGACCGGTGTTGTCTTCTCTGAAGAGGACTCGGAGGAGAGCGCGACAAGTGTTGCCAAGAAGGAAGCACTGGCGCACGTTTGGAAAACATGGGGTCATCTCATCAAGGATCTGCATGTCCACGGCGATTTGGACTTTCTGTATGTGAGCATCAACCGCCGACAAGAGGTGCGTGACAACGACGACTACATCACGGAAGTTCGCCAAGTGGAAACAGAAAAGGAGACCTCAAAAGCCGTAGCGACATCCAGCACCACGCGCTCGGCATCGTCGCTGCGCACAACGCGGAACATGTTTGCCCTCGCAGCAAAGTCGGACCGGCGGAAAAACATTTATGTTCCCATGGCTGCTGACTTCACCGTGGTGGAATGCTCGCTGGAGCGGTGCGGCCTGCCTCACAACATGGTAGTCGAGGACATAACCAATGCATTGCAAGAAATGCAAACACAAACACTTGAAATGCTGCGACTGTCGGTAGTGGATGAGCTGGAAGAGTTGAAGGATGTTGACACCTCTGAAGCGGTGCCCGTTCTGTACGCACCGAAGATCGTCGTGTCTCACGCAGGTGTCATTGAGAACGGCACGCACAGCTATCAGCGCATTCGGATTCGCGGCAGCACTCTTGCCCATGTTGAAACGCTGGTGGAGGCGCTGAAGGAAACTGACTACTTCACGGATCGCTCGGGGCCCATCGTGGAACCTGAGGCAGCGCTGACATTGTCTTTACCCCCAAACTTGACGTTTAAAGCCACACACAGCCGCGCAGCGTCGATGATGCGGCGGTCGTCTCGACGTCTGCTAGGCCACAATGTAGGCGCACCCGGCGAGCGTGATGAAAGTGGTCTACTCAAGCCATACCAAGAATGCCAAGAGTTTGACTTCCTCAGTGTCTCTGAGGATGAACGCCAGTTTTGGAAAGATCACTACTACAGGCTGAGTGATGCCACACTTGTCTTCCACGACCGAGTTGACCCAAATGATGTCTTCAGCAAAGACGCGACAGCCAACACTCGATTGATGGAGCAAGTCGCGCTGGTACAAAGCGCTGTCCACAGCGACCAGGACGCAAATGGCGACGACGTCACCGCAGCGACGCCGGTTAAAACCGGTAAAGGCAGGCGTGCAAGCAAGCGCACTAAGCAAGGGAAGCGTGTGCCTGACAGCCACCCAAGTGGCAACAGTAACCTTGCCCCAGATGCGATGTTTCAGCTCATGTGCATGGACATGGAGTCAGAGGCGGCGCGCTTCGATCTCGCGCCCGGTGACTGTCGAGGCTACGCGTACGACATCAGGCTGCGAAAGGTGACGTCACAGGCAGCACCTTTGGTACGCCCGGCGGTGCTCTCCTTGGAAACCAAAGGCTTCATCAACTACTTTGGTAGCAGTCGCTTTGCCACATACACGAAAATGAACATGCATCCCGGTCTCCACTTGTTGAAGGGTGAGTTCCGTGCGGCTGCGTACATTATCGTGCAGCAGTTCTACCTCGATGCGGCAGTCGCTGCGGAGAGGAAGCACACCGGCTCAGCCTTTCCAAGTATCCTGAACCTCAAAGGCGTTCATCTCCCTGATTTTACCAAAAGCCACAACCGTCGCTCAGTCGCAGAGCATGGCACCGCTTTGCAGAAGGTGCTGAACAACGCAATCCAGGCGTCGATGCTGTTCCGAGAGGACGGCGAAGACAGCGACATTGGCGGCGTGTCTGCAATAGATGTGGGCACCTCGCCGCAGAGCTCGCTGACACTTTCAGACCCCTGCGCAGAGGCGTTCCTCAAGGTTATTGGCCCCCGTGCCTGCAGTATGCTCATTCAAGAATTTCTTTCCTTTGTCTGGAATGACATCTGTAACCAGCGTCTGCAGCGGTATGGAACCTTCAGTATCCTTCCCGGTGATTTAGTGTACAGCACACCGACCTCGTCTTCACCACCGCTTTCACAGATCACTCGCGTGACCCGCCGCGATGTGGAGCAGCAGCGGTACACTCCGCATGATGTGCTACTGCCCTTACCCGGCGCGGGGATCGAGTTGCCTGACAACCACACAACCGATCTGTACGTCGTGGCGTTGAAACGACTAGGCATCGTGTTTGATCCCGAGCAAAAGCAATGGAATTTGTTCTACCCAACCACCTTGCCACAGGACGCCACCGAGACTAGCGAGCTCCGCGCACCATACCGCATGTTGACGCCGACGTTTGCTCTCATGGAGGAGGAGTTAAGCAGTGCCACGCCAACTGCTGACCCCCTCGGGAACGATCAATGGCGAAACGGGGGTGGCGCGCCACCGGGACCAGGCGTGGGAGTTAATCACATTCGACAAGATCTTCGTCGGCAGGGCGGGAACTTGCTCGGACTGTATGTGTCAGGAGGCTACCGTCACCCACTTTTCCGTCCCGAGCTGAAGTCGTGGGCCCTGCGCCGTGGCGTCATTGGTGACCCCTACCAGCGTTGGGGCGTGGCGCTCCTGGACAGTCGTGAGCCTCTTGATGGCAGAGACAATAGTGTAGAGGCGATGGCGCCGTCTCCAACAGGTCGCCCGGAGGGCCACGCACGTCATCCGGTGCCGCAGTTCCTGAAGCCCAACCCTATCCAAGTCCGCCGACGGGAGCGCGCGGCGGCAACGGTGGCAGCGGTGACTGAGCGGGATGGTGATGGTGGCGGTGACCTCGGTGATGGACGTGCTGCGGAAATGCGCAGAGGTGTGAGTACTCGGCTGCCAGCACCGGCGGGTGCTGTGAGGCGTCGTCCCTTCTATCACTCTGGGGTATCACGGGTGGGCCGCACACTCCCACACCCAGCCACGCCGTACTGGCTCCCACAGAGCAACGACAGCTGCCTGGAGCTGAGTGTCGAGCTGCCGCCAAGTGTGTATCCACACAGCATGCTGCGCGAGCTTGTCAAGTCGGATGTCTTCACCCCTGATGTCGTGGACATTGACCGCCCGCTCATTGACAGTCGGCCCAGGTCGTTCGAGGCACTCACGTCAGATCAGCAGGCAAAGTACCGTCGCCTCTTGGCAAAGCGCCGCAAGCAGGCTTTCCAGACCCCACCACGGGCGATCAGCTTGGCACTGTTGCACCAGCAGATCTTCCGCAGCGGAGGCGCACGGTTTAGTCTGATCCCCACACTCCGCAGCTACGACAGTGTGTCCACTAAGTGACACTGAGTACTTGAATGTCTGGCGAACGAACAGAAACAAAGACAACCACGATGCCGGTCCGCAGAGTGGGCAGTGTGGCGGGAAGCGCACGTACCAGCTTTTTTTTTTTGTGTGTGTATGAGTGTTGTTGCCTGCCCGCCGTCACAGGTCGACACAAGTGGTGGTCTCGCCGATAGACACACACACTGCTTATTCCGCCACGTGTGCTTAGTTTCTTCTTCTCTTTTTTTGTTCTCATATACTCATACCATAGATTCGCCCCCCGCTGAGCCGATATTCGGCGTGGGGAGAACCATCTTAGCTTCTATGTGCGCGCACACAAAGAAGGATTGATCGTTGAGTATCATTGATAACGATAGAAGAAAGAACGTTTACGGACAGACCACGCACTCGCCCTCACGCGCAGCGTCTCTCCACTCTAGGCACCCACCTCAAGGGTGATATGCAGCGTGATTATTTACTCTTTGACACTCTTGTGTTCGACTCCAGTGATGCTGCGAGTATCACACACACGCGCGCACACACACACACGCATACACACATGTAAATAACGACTACACGCACTAACTGCACTCCGTCAACCTTTCCCCTGCATTTGTGTGTTTCTGTGTTCCTGTTGATGAGGCGCGCGTTCTGCGGCTTCTGACTCCTTTTCCCCATTTTTTTTTCACTGGACTCATGCAACGTGATGCCTACGCAGCTTTAGTCAAGAAGGCGCATAAGCTGAAAATACCCACCCGAACACTTCAGTTGAACGGCCGAGTCACCGAGGAGAACCTGCTCGATGAGTGCTTCTACGGTTACGCGGCAAGACGCCTCGTGCTCATGACGCACATGGGTGGCATCGCCGCACCGTATCGCCACCTTCCACGACTGTCTCAAGACGTCATGGTGCCAGACTTCCCCACATTTCTAGCTCTGCACAGACCGTACTATCAGTATCAGCTGGTGCCCCTCCTGTGCCGTGACTTTGAGACGTTCGCGGCGCTGCAGGCTGTGTGCAGTGCGACCGGTTCCCCGTTTAGACTGGCGACGGACCGGCGGGAGCCAAAGATGCTGCGCTACCGCTTTACTCAAGGCAGCGCGCATCGCCAACTGATTGCAGACTTCTTTAAGGATCACATTTCTCAGGCGGAGTGGAGTGTTCCGGTTGCGTCGCGGCGCCTGCCTGTACAGGAGGTTCAATTTGATGGTGTCCTCTTTCGCCACGCACGGAGAACAGTGGCCCCGACAACGCCGATCGTGGCGGAGCCCAACCTCACGGTGACCGACACAGGCGAGGACGGGGCTACTACTTTGGCGTCTGGAAGCCTCGTGAGCGCCGCGCTCTACCTGACCACCCACACAACATTGAGTCCAGCTTCTGTTCAGCAGCGCGCGCACATGAGAGACTTTTTCCACTCGTCTATCTACGATGTTGTCGGGCCCAACAGCGACGTCCACCGCGAAGTCAAGCACGCGCGTGAAGTCTGGCACGTCATGGTCGTCACACAGCCTATGGATCCCACATCACGACAGCATTACGCGACCATGGCGGCGGCCAAAGACCTTCTTATCTACGAAAAAGGGCTCGACGGAACGTACAGGTATGTGGCACCAGCGAAGCCGGTGATACCCCGATGCGTATGACGATCAGGGTCCACGAAGGCCCCTCTTTTCCCTCAATTGCGTGTGTGTATGTGTGTGTGTGTGTCTCATTTTATTTGGCACTGCCTGGTTTGCTTCACTACCCAACGAATCTATCATATCACGACTTGCTTGTGAACGTCTTACTCTCTCGTTCGCGACCGCAATCAGGGATCAGAAGTCAGCACTGTCTGCGCAAACAAAAGTGCACCGTCTTCCCCACATTCTCATCATCTGTCTTCCCTCACTCCATCCTCTCCCCCTTCTCTCTCTCTCTGGTCTTGTTAACGCAAATCATTTTTTTTCTGCACGTTGTGATTGCCCGTCGCGTAAGAAAAGAAGAAGAAAGCACGGCAGCTTGTTCGGCTTCCTCTGTTGTCTTCTCTGTGTGTGTGTGTTTTTTGCCTATTCTTACGCGCTTGCTCTTTGCGCCACACACACACACACACACACTGGCCGGGTGCACGCGCCCGTTCTACTCCAAGAACCAAAAAAAAAAAGAGGTTTAGGCAACCCCGACAATGAGCGAGACTGTCAGCACGGGCTGGAGTGACTGCCTTGGCGAGGCTGCCTGGCTCCGTTTTCCTCTTGAGCATAATCTTCACTACACTTCACCGCTTCCCGTGCAGCAGGCCGTTGTTCCCACTGTCGCGCGTGCCCTGCTCAGCGGCATTCCGATGGATGTCAGTCTCACCGCCCCAACGGGCAGTGGCAAAACGCTGTGTTACCTCCTCCCCGCGCTGCGTCTCATTACGCACGACAAGAGGGGCGTCGACAACACCGCCTTACGTGCTGTCATCTTGGTGCCGACAAAGGCTCTAGGGCAACAGGTGTTCCGCGAAGTGCAGCGCCTTACTCGCAACACCTCGATTACCGCCGCCTCGCTGTGTGACGATGTCGAGACCGTCAAGGAGGAGTCCAGGGAGCTGGTGCGGTACGCCACCGTGCTTCGAGCCGCCAACGGCCCAACCGCCGGCGACGCGCAAGCTGGTCTACTCAACGGCGAAAGCTGGGACGAGGGGGCAGGCGATGCCGACGACGAAGTCGTTGCGACCGAAGAGACTGATGGCTGGCTGCCATCGCGCGGCCGCCCGGTATCGTTCAGCAAAGTCGATCTCGTTGTCGCCACACCACAGCGTCTTCTGCGTCATCTCGACGGCGCCACGCCCGGCTTCAGTCTGGCTTCTCTTCGTCTCCTCGTCATCGACGAGGCCGACCAGGTCCTCGCTGGCAACTTTGCGAGCTTCGTCTCCAAGGTGATGGACCGCTTTGACTCAGAGCAGGACCAACTCCGGGCCGCCGAGGCTCACTCACTCCACAGCACCCACGCGGCTGCCCCGTCAACCGTGGACGTGCGCTTGCTCTCCTCAACGTGCACCGCGGCCGTCCTGCACAAGATTCTATGCTCCGCCACCCTCTCGTCACGTATTGGCCGCATCTCTGAAGTGCGGCTCCGCAATTGCGTCTACTACGCCCTTGACAGTCACGGTAACGACGTGGAAGGCGGCAACACGGGGTCACTGACGACCACAGCCGGCCGTGGGTTCCTCAAAACAACCTTCGCCCTTCCGCCAACATTGCAGGAGCACATCGTCTTTGTCGAAGATGCGTACCGGCACGCGGCGCTGCTCAAGCTGGTGGTTCGGCTTGTGGAGTCCATTCAGCGGCAGCACGCTCGCCGTCAACGGCAGCGCACACGTGAGAAGAACAGCGGTGACGACGAGAGTGACACTGACAGTGACGCCGACACAGCGGCCAACAAGAGCGCGGGCGGGACGCAGGCTGTCATGTCCTCGTCATCGGATTACCCCGCGGCTGATGAAGACGCCGGCACGGGTATTCTTGTGTTCTGTAGCTCTGCGGAGGAGGCCCGTGTGATGGGCCACCTTCTCACTGCCGCTGGCGTGAAGGGTGTGGTGGAGTTTACCACCTTGGCCACAGAGAGCGAACGTCGTCGAGCGTTGCTGGGCCCCATGCGCGGTGATGGCGCAGGTGAAGCGGTGGACTCACTCCTTCCACCCAGCCAGTCGTCTGCACGTCGTGGCAGGCGGACAGCATCTTTCTCTCCGATGTGTGTTGTCGCATCGGATGCGCTGATGCGCGGCATTGACATTCCCAATGTGGGTCACGTCATCATGTACCACCCACCGACTTCCATTTCGCAGTACGTGCATCGTGCAGGACGCACAGCGCGTGCCATGCGACCTGGCCACCTGCACCTGCTCCTCAGCAAGACCGGTCGGAGCGGCACGCAACAAGACGGCGAGATGGCCCTGTTTAAGGTGCTGAGCGAGCAGCTAACGCGCACCCTGCCAGTGAAGCACGAGAGGCACTTCTTCTTCTTCGATGCTGCGCCGCGAGGCAAGCCGAAGGCCGTTGCTGCCCCTGTTGCCGCACCGACACCGCCGGCAGCTGAAGAGCTGGACAAGGTCGGTGAAGTAGCCGTGCCAGCCGAGGCTGGCGTGGTCGCTGAGACCGCAGCCGATGCCGTGGCCACAGGCACCTCATCCGATGCGCACAACGAGGTGGAAGCCGCTCCTGCAGTGGCCTCGGTGGCCGAGGCGGATAGCGTCTCCGTCGCCGCCGAGGTACGCGAGGGTAGCGCCGAGTGGTGGGTCAAGGAGGCGGATCGGTACCTTGAGCAGTCGCAGCACCATCTGCAACGCATGTGGGCGTCGGCGCTGCAGACGGCCCTGCGTGACAGCAAGGGTGCCAAGCTGGCCGGGGCACAGGCGGTGGGTCACGCACACACGAGCCCCGGCGATAAAGGGGCGGAGGGGGTCGGTCGCGACGGCGCCAAGGGTGACAGCACGTCCGCGCCAACCAGCCACGACGGCGGCATGAGGGGACGTGGACGTGGTGGGCCGTCACGCCGCTTTCCGGCTCCGCGACAGCAGTCAGGGCAGCACGTCTCACCACAGCAGCACAGACACACCCAGTCGAAGCAAGGCGGACGGCAAAAACGTGGCCGGTCGATGTAGGCGACCTACGCACCCACGTCACGAAGGGGCGGCGTCTCGTGTCTTTTCCCGCACACACACACACACACAATAACGTGGCTAATCAAACGACTAACTGAGAATCTGCCGTAAGGCGAGTCTTTTTTTCTTCCTCCGGGTGCGACGAAGACGTGCACGTAACAGACACACATACACTCACACAAACGCGTGCGCCAATCACGACGTGGAGTCGACGGGCGTGGTGTGTGCACCGGTGCCGATGTGTCTACGATTTGTTCTTAGTACACCTTGACGCCAGCAGCAAACCCGAACGAAGGAGGGGGGGAAGGGGGTTGCCTCGCTCGAGTGCCGGGCAAACAGCCTCTCCCCACTGTCTGCTTGGCTGGTCATTCCCTCATCCTCTTTTTCTGAGGGGACAGAGAAAGCATGCACCCTCAGCGCGATACAGCCTCAGTGAACGTCCGGTCACGCGTACCCGTAATGATCACGAAAAGGGGGCGTTGATTGTGGCGTGCTCAAAGCCATGTACTCACACACTCACTCCGCAGTATCCTTTATTACCCCAAAAAAATGACGCCGGACCTCGTTGTTTTCCTCTTCCGTGATCTGTTATGTGCACCACCTGAAGAACGTCTAACAGACGCATTTCGCGTTTCCTTGATCGCGTGAGCCAGCCCGGCTCTCTCTCTCTTTTTCTTTCAAGACTCTTGAAGCAGCATCCTTCTCTTTTTTTTTTTTGAACGCCGTGTGCATCGACGCGGTTGTTACAGTGGCCCTTTTTCCTCTCTCCCTTTGCGAGTGATTCAGAGCGTCTATTCGCCATGGGTGGCAAAAAGAAAAAGTCCAACAACGGACCGATCAAGAAGGAGAGCAAGTACAAGATCCCGAGTCGCTTTGATTGCCCTGTCTGCGACGCCAAGAACAGCATTGCCGTGAAGATTTTTCGAAAGACAAATGAGGCGCGTCTACAATGCCGCCAGTGCAAGGTGGGCAGCGGCAGCGAGTTCATGATCCGCCCGCTCGAGAAGGCGGTCGACGTGTTTTTCCGTTTCCGCGAATCGCTGCTTCAAGTTGATCGCGAGCGTGCGGAAAGGTCACAGCTGGTCAGTGGCGCCGGCCACAGCACCTTTCCCGCGCAGCTGCCGGATGGAAGGACGGTGCAGATCGGCAGGACTCTGGCCGACCTCGACGCACGCCAACGGCCTGCGCAGTCCTACATTGAACTCGGCGCGCAGGATGACGACGAGGATGACGGCGCGCACCACTTCGCACCACGTGAAGAAGTCATGGACGAAGGTGAGGAGGACACAGAGTACGGTGCTCTGTTCGACTAGCCGTAAGCTTGTGTGTGCGTGAGAGGCTTCTTGGTGTTGCTGTGTGTGTGTGTGTGTGTGTGTGTGTGTGTGTGTGTGTGTCTTTCTCCCTCTCTCCACCGAACGCTTTCACCGCATGCTGACTCACTGGACCGCTGTTCTTGAAGCCACTCTGACTATCGTGTTTTTTGCCACCGCATTACGGATGAGGGCAGCGTTGGCGTTCTAAGGCGAAGGGGAGCAAGTCTTCAAGAAGTGATATAAAGAAAAAAGAAGGGCATACACAAATCATGCGCAGCCAGCGCAAAAGGCGCAGAGAGGACGTTGACAACACAGTGGGGAGGGAGCGCGTTTAACGAACAAGCGCGCCCTTGCCCGAGTCTGGTCTCGCACGCACGGCTCTCTCATGTTGTTCTTCTAGCTGTTCGTGCTCGTTTTATCACACCTTGAAGGAGAAACGAAAGTTGTTGTGGAGCTTCACGTTCGCCAGTCATGACAGGGACCGCCCCTGTTGTGTGTATCTGTGTGCCCGCCATTGCCATATAACCAGTTTGCCTCTGTCGACCCTTCTTTCTACGTTCTTTTCTTCCGCTGCATACGCAAGAGATCCCGGTGTTGCAACGCGGTGTTGCTCCCCCCCCCCCACAGACAAAGTCGTGGCATACACACTGTCGCACACGTACACACACGCATATATATTCTTTGTTTGCTTGTTTGTTTCCTCTTGTGAATGCCACTCCCCACAGGCGGCGGTTCCTCTACCGGCAAGGGCTCCTTTGTCCGCAACAAGCTCGCCAAGAAGGGGCAGACAACACAAACCAAGAAGGCGCACAACTACGACGCTCGTACCTACCACCAGAACGTTCACCAGACTGGCATTCGCGCGCTCACTGTCTTCCAGTGTCCAGTGTGCGGATGCAAGAATACGGTTCGCGTGACACTGAACAAGAAGGACCACACCGCTGAGGTGAAGTGCTCGTACTGTCTGAGCCTCAAGCCAAGGCCCGAAGACTTGCCGTACCCGAGCTTGGTGCGGTTTCTGCCGAAGGAAGTCATGGCAGATGTGTTCTTCCGCTTTGATCGTGAGTACCGTGACCTGCTTGAGAAGCAAGGAGCCGAAACGGTCGCGACGGCGGTGAGCAGGGAATTCAATGATGCGCGCAACGGGCGTATCGCATCCGCCGGGTCGGGGCTGATCGGCCACCTGCTTGACGGCGCTCCCGCCTCCGACGGCGAAGAGGAGGGAGATACCGACGCGACGAGCCCCCAGCGAGCGGAGGCAGAAGGTGAAACGAAACACAGCGCTGACGAACAGCCGCAGAAGCTGCCGGAAGTGTCAAAGCTGTCGACAGAGGACGTGGTGAAGGACACAGATATGGTCAGTGATGTGGAAGACTTCTTCAACGACTCTGACTAGGCGGCGCTGCAGCTTTTATCCCCCCTCCCCTCCCTGCGTCTCGCTGTGTTGCTTTTTTTTTTCGTTGACAATTACGGATAATGGAGTTAACCAGCTTACTGGTGCGAGTTTGTCTGTGTGTGTCTGAGTGCGCTCGTCGTCGTTGATGTGCGTGTGCTCACAGTCTTTCTCTCCCTTCTCTTCAAACAGCCTGATGCGAGAATGCGCCGCCTGATCAGGCACACGGGGTGACCTCCGCCCGTTCCCCTCGGTATCTGTCCACTGCACTGCAAAGTCCCACCAGGGCCAGTCGCACCAAGAGTGCGCACAGGCAGAGTGTGGTGTGTTTCCTTTTTGTGTGTGTGTGCAGGGCCCTCGGTTTCCTACAGACACACGCCTGGCGTGACTGTGCACGACGGCACTTGTCGCCGATCACGGCTTCTCGCATTTACCTGCATACATCAATCAAAACAATCCTTTCTCACTGCCTTTCCCTTATTCACTGCCTTTCCCATCCCCTGTCACACCCACGCCATATGCCCACACTCTGCCACTCAAGCTGTCCTGTATCGGGTCACTGAGGTACTGGGTCGCTGTGAAGGCGAACTGTGCTCTACCGACTCCCGCAAGCCCCGCGCCGGATGCTGCAACAATCAGTCAAACGGCGAAAAGCACTTTTTTGTGCCTCGACTACGGTGCGTGCGTTGCAGTGGGTGGATGGCGCGCGTTCGCACCCTGTGTCAGGGCTCGCCTCGTCGCCGTCTGCGACATCGTCGGCGTATTCGGCGAACTCGTTCAGGCTCTCACATGTCCACAGTCAGGGGCGTGGACGGGTGTCATCCTCAGCCATGCGGGGGGCCCGCAGCAGTGGGCGCGGTGAGGTGGCTCGCCCTCTGACGCCGCTGGATGCGGTGACGGACGATTTGGCCAGCTTCGATGCGGACGACCACAGCGGACCTGCGGCAACACGCATGAACGCACAGAGGCCGCCTCGGCTGAGCTTCCCGCGCGTCTCGCCGGAGAATTTCTACTTTAGGCAGTCACACCTTGGGCGGTTCAGCCCGGAGGAGAGCAACGTCTTCACCACCAGCGGCAGCAGCAGTCGTGATGCGAGCTGCGCAGACTCGTCGTCATTGCCGGACGTGGACGAGGAAGTTTCTCCGTCGTCGGGTGGGGGCCATGGACGAGTCGCGCTGCCCTTCTGCCGCCTTTGTCGTGAGGAGCTCGAGCCACCCACCACCCCACGCCAGCATGTTACGATCGCTAACCGTGCCAGCCATCTTCATCACGGCTGTCGCGAGATCGTTCTCGATAGCCTGTCGCTGCTCGCCGTGCGCGGATTTCCCATCGACAGTATGACGGCGGTGTGGGCACGCCTTCTGTACGACTGCGACTTGTTTCCGCGTGTGCGGTCGTTGGTGACACCCGCCGCGTCACTCATCGAGCGCGCGGATGCCTTGATCGGACACCTGCTCCTGCTGAGGGATATTGGCATCTTGGACGTCTCCCTCGCCTCTTCAGCCTCTGAAAACGAGCTCGGCAGCACACCTCAGCACAGGCGTCGGCTGGCTTTCGAACGACTCGAATACCTTGGCGACAACGCCTGGGGTAACAGTATCTCGGACCGCATGATGCTGCTCTTCGCGGATCAGCGGTGGGCGTACAGCGAGGACAGCGCCGGCTTCAACGCGTTCCGCGATTCGCTGGAGATGAATGTCACTCTCAGTCTGCTGTACGACCGCCTGCACTTGGCTGAGATGCTGCCCACCTCAGCACGCTTGTCGAAGACGGTGTCCAAAGGTAAAGCGGATGTGGTTGAGGCACTTCTCGGCGAGCTGCACGCGACAGTGTGGGGCATGGTACCGATGCTGTACGGCGACGCGCCGATCGTCGAGGTCAATGGACAGCATGAACAGTGGCAGGTGGCCCTTGTTGAGCACTGCCTGACGGAGATCTACGATCTGCTCGTGCTGTTTCATGCCGACGACCTCAGCCACAGTGCCATCCCACTTGCGAAGGAAATCGCGGCGTTCCACCTGTGGCAGCCGGTGAAGCCCGCCCTCTCCGAGCAGAAGCCATTGACACTTCGTCGGTTGTCGTCGTCGTTGACGGCCGCCTCTTCGTCTTCCACCCGACGCGAGAACTTGTCTGTGCCAGTGAAGCTCTTCTGGCCGCCTCCTGACGCGCCACCGCCATCATCTGATTCCTCCCTGGCTTCAACGCAGACACATCGTGCTGTGCCCGAGCCCGAGGACAGTGGCAGAGAGGAGCATGACGCAGCAGGCGCGCTTCCTTTGGCATTGTTTGGCTCAGTGACGCGTCGCCGGGCACGCTTCACGCTGCCGGCCACGCTCTCCCTACAAGCCGCCCCAGCGCCGCCGGTGCCACTTGCACTCATGACGAGCCCCCTTCTCTCTCTTCCACTGGAAGCTGTACGTGAGGAGACCGTCGTGCACCCCTTCCCGTACGCGCCAGACGTGACGCGAGATGTCTTCCAGCGGCATCGACACGCCTTCGATGCACTCAATATGCTAGACACGTCGCGACTGCTAGCGCCGGTTATGGCAGTGCACCGGCGGCCGGCCTGGCGCCAGTGGGCTTTGGCGCTCGTGCCGACTGTCGAGTATGCTGGCGCTACGGAGCCTGAACCGACGACGAGCGGGATGAGAATGCAGAGTGAGCCTGCTGAGGACGCCGCACTGGCCCCACCCACACCCCCGGCGGCCTTCTCAGACGCGCAACCGTACTTCCGGGACAGCCGCCTTGACGTGTCGCCGCAACCCTCCGCGTCACCACCACTCCCGTCTACTGCAGCCGATGCACAGCTCCGTCTCGCTCTGGCAAACGCTCCGCCCGGCGACCTGCAGGCTGAGCCCTCTCGTGAGGCTGATGCGTCGTCGCCGGCAGAAGGTGGCGACGACGACGTCGCGGATGCTGTGCGACACCATTACGCCCCTTCACGCTACGTGCCGAGCTCTGTGAAGCCTCCTCTCGGCGGTGTCCTGACGGAGCGCAACACTTGCCACGGGCTCTTTGCCTTCCTCTCTGGCGGTGACGCGCCGTGGGATCTCGCGCCGTGCAGAGAGGCGGACCGGTGCGGGACGACGCTCGCGGCGTTGCGGTCACGGGCAGCCGCCTTGCGTGAGTCGGAAAATGAGTATTTTCCGAAGCGCCTCGGGGCGTACCCCGCCCAGCAACCCGCTGGGGCGTAAGGGTTCTGCCTCTCGCCCCGTTTGAGGCTCACGCCCACACGGGAGAAGCGAAAAAAAAGGAAAACAAATTGACGATGGGTGCGCCGTGAATACCACGTGCGTGGCGAGGCCAGCTCCGCGGGCCTGGCATTTCTCTGACTTTACGGGACAATACCCCACCCTTCTTCAAGGCGGCGACGGCGAGGAAAAAAATCGCGCCGCTCATCGCGATCACTGTTGCCGCACCGCCGCCGCGCCTCGTGAGCATCTTCTGCCCTCAAGCACACTCTGTTCTTCCCTACCGTCTCCACTTATTGTTTTCGGTGGTGAGTGCGTTCCTTTTTCTCTCTTCTTTGTTCTCCTACACCTTTACCGTGTGTGTTGTGAGAAAGATGGCCAAGAAAAAGAGCGGCGGTGGCGCGGTGTCACCCAACGCAGGCACAGGAGGCGAAGACATTGTCCGCCTCGATCCAGCGATCATCTACTTCACCTTCTCACGTATTCGCCCATGTTTCTCCTGCGGCCGCACCATTGAGAGCACGCTGCTTCAGTTTCAGCGAGGCGAACTCAAGCCGACCGACCTGCCCCTGCTCTCTGTTTTTTCCAGTTCTGGTGCGGCGTCGGTAGCGGCGGCGTCCTCGCCGCGTGGGGACACCAAGAGAGGCACGGCGGGAGCCGAGTCTGACCGCGCTCCCACCAAAGGCAAACGGGGCAACAAGAAGGGCCACCGGCGCGGGGCAGAGAGCTCTGACAGCGGCGAGGACAGTGACTGTGAGGGCGCCGGTGGGCGTCCTGGTGGGTCGAAGAAGGGTGTACCTCGCGCAGGGCAAGGTTCTGAGGTGCCGACAACGTACTACTTCAGTCAGAACAATCGACGCCTGTACATGTACAAGCAGCTGCGAGACATGGGCTACCTGGAGACGATCCCGGTCCGTCTGAAGCCACTTCCCCAGACGCGTCGCATGGCACAGAAGTACGCCCCAGAGAAGTGTTCACTGACCGCCACGCTGCAGCGTGAGGGTGGCACCGCAGCCGACCGTGGCGGATCTGCATCGTCGCAGGGCAGCGACGGCGACGATCGCAGTGAAGTCGGGGAGGTTGAAATGGCCAAAACGAACTGAGAGAGAGAGAGAGAGGTTCACCGTCCCTTAGCCAAGACGAACGGCGCAGCGCATCCCCCTTATGTCCACTCTCGATGAAACTTGGTGCAGGGGCCTCGGTGCCAAAAAAAGAAAAGAAAAAAAGAATAACTGTGAGACACCCTCACTCTCTCCTACTTTATCTCAACGCGTTTCGTGAAAGGTGGCGCCAGTGCTTGAGAGATGAGCTAACCCTTTCGCGGTTGTGCAGATGAAGTTTTTTTTTTCAACTCCATGGGGCCTCAGATATGTTCACGCCTTCGTGACTTGAGGTGGCGTCCTGCGACCTGTGAGCGCTGCCGTGTTCGCCTTCACACATCTCACTTGCCGGTCTTGCTTTCCCTATTCTCCCTTTATCCATTCACTTTCTCTCTTTCTCTTCACACATACACATGCACATCGTCGGTGGCGGTACGAGCACAGCTTGTCTCTGCACGTTCAGCGTCTGGACGAAGGGGTGCAGTACATACAGCGTGCGCTTGGCAAAAACACCGCCGACTCGCGCGCCAAGATAGCTTCTTGCTTTTTTGTTCTTTCTTTCAATCTCTCAAAACAGTCTTCTTCTCTTCTGTTCAAAAAAAAAAAACATGGCTGTTGATGATGACGGCGTCGGTCACACCTACTCGTCCTCATGGAGCTTAGTCTTGCCGGGCGGAACACCGTTCGATATTGGTCTCGTTCCTTCCATGGCAGTGGAGAATGCGTACCGTGACTGGGCCCGTGCCGCCGTGGCTCGCTCAGGCAACACCGCCGCCGGCTCGGGTACCCCATCGTCAGACAATGCTGCAGGAGCGGCGGACACGCAGTCGATGCACAGTTTTTTTCTCCCACTGACGCGTCAGCAGGCGGATCAGCTGCGTCAGTGGGCGCTGGATGAAAGTGGCACATCAAGTGATGGTACCGCGAAGAGCCGCGACGCCGCAGCGGTCACCACTGAACAGCTCATCGCCAGCGCGACTGCCTCTTCGACCATTGTTCTAGCCAAGCTGATGGTAGATTACAGCACTGGTACGGGTCAGCTGCTTCTTCCTGTGGAGCTCCTCCGCGGTTCTGCGACGAGTGGTGACAGACAGGAAAGTGCCGTGGTCGCGCCGACCGTCGGCACCGCAATGACAAGCAGCGGCTTTGCGCTTCTCGGTGATGGCACACCGCTTTCGCTGCAGCGCGATGGCATCACTGTTGGACCAGGGACCCCGTCGGGTGACCTCTTCATCACCTCACCTGCCTCCACGTCAAGCACCACCGCCACCACCACGGCCGCCACGGTGACACCCAGTCCCAGTGGGGCCGCGACCTCCGTCACACGCACGGGCCGCGGTCGCAGTAAGATCGTGTGGTCGTGGTCTGGCGCAGGGCGGCTGCACGCCTATAGCAACGCTGTGTCGAAACGCATTGAAGAGGCCTACATCAACTATCTTTGTCTCCTGCGCAATGCCGCGACTCAGAGCGGCTTGTCCAGCGACGGTGCCAGTGGACCCACTGCCACGCCGGCAGTGCCGCATGTAAGCACCATCAGCGTGCGCGGTCAGGCGTACGAGATGGACTTTGCCGCCATGACGCAGCGCAACCCCAATACGGGCCGCATCCGGCCCATCAAGCGCGAAGGCGCCGCCCCGCTTCTCCCAGTGCGCGTGCAGGACACAACGGACAGCGGCGACCCTGCGAGTGGGAACACGCGCCCCCCTGCGGCCCGTGCGGACGTCGCCACCAGCGGTGACACACCGCGCCCGGCGGTGACATCGCCGCAAGATTTGATCAAGAAGATGTTGCCGGGCAAGTGGCAGTACATGCGGACGCGTGGGCGAAAGTGGTTTGACTTTGACGCCGCTGACAACAAGGGTGTCGAGGACGCCTATCAAAACTTCATTGTCCAGTTCCGCAGCACCGCGCACCACCCCGACATGGGCAAAACACTCGGTGGGGCGGCGGCGAGCAGCAACACCGCGGCGGTCGCCGCCACGTCCGTGCCGAAGACAGCTGACGAAGGGGCAGCGGCGCCCGTGAAACACATCACAAGGTGCGACATCATCGACCTTCGTCACCGCATCGACGGGACCGACAAGTGGAGTGTCGTCATGAATGAGCACAAGGAGGCTTTTGAGGCGTTCCTCAAGCAAGCGAACAACGAGCGCGCGACGCTCGTTCGGCTCTTCTACTCTCCTGAAAAGGCCCAGTTTGTGTTGGGTGTGGCGGTGTGGGAACTTCTTGGTGACGGCGTGACCGACAACGTCGCGTCCCTGCCCGGCAAAGGCGCCGGCCGGCTCGAGGAAACACTGCGCGAACTCGGCACCGACGGCGAGGCCGCCGCGGAAGCCTTCACGGAGGAGATCTCCGAAGCCATGTGCGACGTCGCGGCGCAGGGCGGCGGTGGTATTCACAACACCGCGACCGCGCGCCGGTTGCTGCCTAACAGAGGGGTCGTCAAGGGTGTCACATGTGGCACAGAGAATTTCACCTACACCTTTGACTTTATCCGCATGACAGAGACGAACGAAAAAACGAACCGCACGCGCCGTATTCGACGCCTGACGAGTGCGATGCCCGCTGTGGATGGCCACTACACCGCCACGCCGCCGCTGGCCATGTCACAGACCGCGGCACAAGATGCGGCGCCGTCAGCCAAGGGTGACGCAGCGGGGGCGGTGAAGCTGCCGGTGGACAAACACGTGCCAAGCCTGAGCGAATGGGAGCCGGTGGAGGTGGATGGGGAATTCTTCTACTGCATGCTGAACCAGGCCAATGTGACCAGCAACGCGAACAAGTTCTACGTCATACAGCTTCTTCGGTCGAAGCAGTCGAAGAAGTACAGCGTGTACACTCGCTTCGGTCGTGTGGGGGACGTGGGCACACCGGGCTTTCTCTCCCGCGACGTCGCCCTCGATCTCGCCGTTAAGCAGTTCAAGCAGCAATTCCAGAAGAAGGCGCACTGCAAGTGGGAAGCAAGGACGACCGCGACACCCAAGACCGGCCAGTACGCATACATGAAGCTTGACCTCTCCGCCGCGGCGAATGACGGTGACCCCAAGGACGCCGGGAAGCCCAACGATGCGATCAGGTCGGCCGCGTTCAACCCAATGGTACCCGCGAACGCGCCACCGTCAAAGCTACACCCGCTCGTGAAAGATCTCATGACGTACATCTCCGACCGCAGTGACATGAGCAGCATGATGGAGCGGGACTTTTCCCTCGATGTGAAGCGCATGCCGCTCGGAAACATCACCAAGGAGCAGATCAAGGACGCTCTCAACGTGCTCAGTCGCATTGATGACGTCCTTCGCAACCCGCTCGAACTCAACCCGCAGAAGCAACTCACCGATCTTTCCAACGCCTTCTACACGTTGGTGCCTCACCGAGTACGCAAGTCCGAGCGCTTGCCCATCATTGGCGACGCGCGTGCATTGCACAGGAAGGTGCAGCTGATGCAGAACCTCGGTGACCTGGAGATTGCCTCTGACCTGCTCAAAAAGGTTGAGGACGCTGGCAAAAACATGGTGGAAAATCCTCTAGACACCATGTACCGACAGCTTCAGTGCCAGATGACGCCGCTCGACGACGAGGACCCTATTGTGAAGCGCATTCGTCACTACGTCGAGGAAACGCGCGGTAAGACGCACTACAACGTCCCGGTAGTGGAGCAGGTGTTTGCCGTCGATCGCACCGGCGAGGATGCACGGTACGAAGGCTACTTGGAGGAGCACAAGGGCGAGCCCGGGGCACCGGACACGAACAGAGTGATGCTGTGGCACGGCAGTCGCAAGACGAACTACTTGGGCATTCTCTCCAAGGGGCTTCGTATTGCGCCGCCAGAGGCCCCCAGTACGGGCTACATGTTCGGCAAAGGCATCTACTTTTCCGATGTCGTCACCAAGGCCAGTAACTACTGCTTCTCCAACGACAAGAAGGGTATCATCTTGTTGAACGAGGTTGCCTTGGGCAAATGCTACGAGCTGGGCAAGTCTGAGTTCATGTTGAAGCCACACGCCGGCACCTTCAGCACACACGGCGTTGGCGGTAGTGCACCAGACACGTCAGGGTACGAGATGCACAACGGCGTGCTCTGGCCAATGGGGAAAACACACGAGGTGAAGCACCCTCGCATCAAAAAAACATCCTTGTTGTATCCTGAGTACATCATCTACAGCGAGGCCCAATATCGGATGCGCTACCTGCTGCGCATCCGCTTCAAGTAGAAGATGGAAAACGAAAAGTATACCAGCGAAAAGAGGCACAGCTTGTGCGATCAGTCATTTGTTGTTGTTGTTATTGTTGCTTTGCCAGCTGCCCCTCCCTTCTCTCTTGCCCCAAGCTGGATCATGTTAGGAGGAGGGAGGAGAAGAGAGGGGCGGCCGCGGTGAATGACTGTTCACAGTCAACTCTCATTTTTTCTCCTATTATTGCTTTCCTGATATTCTCCCTATATCCTGAGAAGGAGGCCGGCAGTTAAGTACGGCGCCACCCATTCTTGTTTTTTCCCATTTTCTCTTTTTTTCTCCACACATCGTGGTGTCTTTCGGCCGTGGCAGATTTTCCTCTCCGGTGATCTGTATCTTTATCTTTTTTTCCTCCACCGACACGCGCGTACAGTGGCATCACCGCGCTGCCTCTGTATGCGTGTGTAGGTGTACGTGTATCTCTTGCCTTGCACCTTTTGTTTTCCCTTCACCGTGGTTAGTCACGCGTGCTGCTCGTGGCGCCGTCATGCCGTACTGTGGACACGCGCAGACACATGACCACCTACTCTCTCCACACACCGACCGTCGTAGGGCTCTCATTGTTCTGTTTTGCCTTTCTGTTTGTTGTGAACTTCTCCTTTACGCTTAACTCGCTCAAAAACAAGTCGATGACCACAAGAGAAGAAAAGAACAGTTGGACACAGATGACATGGAAGGTTGACAGGGACGGCATAATGAGTTCTGCCGGTGAGTGCACCAAGAGACAACGACAAACGCTTGCTTTAGTGATTTCCATGCGCGTGCATTCAGTCCGACATGACAGGGTCCATTTGATCGCTACGGTGCGCGCGTGGCAATGCCGCTCGGCCCGACCACGCTGCCGCTAGTCATCCGCGCTGTGTGTGTGTGTGTGTGTGTGTGTGACTTGAAAACGCTCATAGTAGATGAGTCGGTTGTGTCCATGCCTGTGTCCACCTTCTTCACATATTCACTCCTCCCCCCCTCACTCACTCACAACGCTTGTTCCTGCTCTGGCGCGTCTCTTACTGATTCACTTGTCTTCATAAGATCGACTGCCGGGCAGCTTCACTTTTTTTTTGTTTTGTTTTCTCTTTCGTTGTTTGCCTGTCTTGACCGTTCCGTGCGCGCACAGTCACACGTACACACACACACCGTGAAGGGGCATGCCACGCTTTAACACCTCGTCGGGCAAGGACAACCTCGTCGCCCTCCGCGCCAAGCGAAAGACAACGGCGGAGCTGGTCAATGATCAGCTGGAGCAGCGTCGTGGCGTGGTGAGCTACGGGGACGACCAGGATGGCGCCGTGGAGGACTACGACTTCGACACGGGTGCCGACGGTCACGGCAGCGACAGTGACGACGCCCGCAACGTTGGCCGCCGCCACGCTGGTGGTGGTCTGGACTCCTCATCTCTCCGCGTGGGCACGAAGCGCAGCCGAGGTCAAGGTGAGACCGGCCGCCTCCGTCGACGTGGGCCGCTAGATTCCTCGCTGTCGGAAGGCGTCTACGCGGCAACGCCCGTCAACGTCGAGGCGGCAATGGACGACTTGTTTGGTGCGCTGGACATGGGTGACATGGACGCGGAAGGCAAGGAGCTCGTCGGCGATAGCATGGACGACGGGGAAGACGGAGACGGCGACGACTATGACGATGACGAGGAAGACGATGAGGACGCCTCCGACGAGGAGAGAGACGACAGCCGGAAGAAGACACAAAAGACTGCTCGTGCGCGTCGTGCGAAGAACCTCTCCGAGGAGGAGTACACGCAGTGGGTGGAGAAGCGGCAGCAAAAAAAGGCGGCGGCGCTGGCTGGCGCGACGGCGAACCTCACGGAGGAGCAGGTGAAGGCGACAATCTCACGCGGTCCCTTGGCTGGTGAAGAGGTGGCGATCCTACAACAGCTCGAGGCACTGCGGCAGGCGCAGATCGGGCTCGTCGGCACCAGCACGAGCGGTGGAGCGGCAGGTGATGGCGACAACGACACCGAGGCCGCCGCCGCACATGAGAGAGAGCAGGTGGCGAAGGAGCGGGCGGGGCTGCAGGCACTGACACGGCGCTACCTGCATCTCTTTGGTCAACTGCTACGCGTGCGTGTGAAGCTGCAGCCGGCGGTGAATCATGCCATGCGCCTGCCGCAGTACTACGCCCTGCCTCTCTTCTTGGAGCCGGAGAAGGATGACCACGGTGCGCTGGACGGCGTGGCCGATAAGCGTGAGAAGACGGCGCTGAAGGCACAGGCAAGCGCCGTGCGTGAGAAGGAAGTGGAGGTGCAGGAGGCCCTCAAGGATGTTCTCGGCCTGCTCTGGCGAGTGACGCCGATCCTCGATGGGAAGCAGATTCCCGCGCCAACCCGCAAACGCCCACGCGTGGAAAAGGGCAAGAGCGCGGCTGGTGAGAGCGCCGCCGATCACGATGAATCGCCGGCTGTCGTGCCGGACTTTGATGCCATTGAGCGCTACCACCAGCACATGCTTGGCTCGGTCAAATCTTGCCTCGATCTCTGGGGCCGCAAGCTCGTGCAGACCAACAGCGCCAAGCTCACTGTCATCTCGCAGCCGCTGACTCAGCAGATTGAGGCTGTCCTCGCCAGCAAGACGCGTCTGCTTCACAAGGTTCAGAAGAACCGCGCTCACGTGACGATCCTCGGGCACCCCACCCACGTCCGCACCGCCCTCGAGCCCGATAACACTGAGGCGAAGGTTCAGCGTGCGATGCAAGTCGCGGGCGGCGATGTAGATGACGAAGTCTTTGACGACGGCGACTTCTTGCGAGAGCTTGTACGCCGCGGCGGTGTGCTGTCCAGTCGTCTCGAGCAGCAGCTCCGCGACACGGAGAAGACGATGCTGCCGCAGAAGGGGCCGTCGCGTAAGGGGTTTCATAGACTCACCAAGGGCAAGACGGTCAGCTATGAACCACATCCCAAGCTCGTGGGCTTCGTAGTGCCTGAACCTATCGAGGACAGCGGACGCAAGGACGTCGTCCTTCAGTCATTGTTTCAATAATGAATAGTGAGCAGGACTAGGCGCGTTTGCAGGCAAGTCTCAGCGAGGAACAAGTAGGCAGGACGGTTGATCCCTTCTTCTTCGCAGGCAACCACTTCTTCTTTTTTTAAGCTAAGTCGATTAATTTGAGTTTTCCAGCTTTGCGCACCTGCACAACCAGTGTGAACGAGTAAAAAAAAAAAAAAACTTTGTCCCACGGTCGTTCAAGACGGAGGACCAGGAAACGACAGCTCTCAGGTGGCAGAAGGCCTTCTTCCTTTCCCCTTCCAATTCCAGCTCAGTGTTTCGTCTTCTGGGAACTGATGCAGCTGAGTGGCAAGCTGTGGAGGGCTTCACCCATCATTTGTTTCGGTGGTTCAAATGTGTTGTCAGTGAGTACACGCACGTGCGTCGTGCCCTTGCTGATCACGGCTCCTGTCTGTCGCACGCTGACGACAACCCATGTCTCATGCCCGCTGCTCTCCTATTTGCGCCGTCACACCTTGCGCACCCTTGACACACACTCATCATCCGCTCTCCCGTCCCCCTCCCTCTCTCCCTTCCTGTCCCATCCTTCAACTGCCAGAGGTAGTAGTTGGTTAGGAGGTTTCTTCTTTTCCTTTCCTTTTGTTTTGTTTTGTGTGGTTGTTTTGAGAATGCAGGTGTCAAGTGTGTGGCGTGAGCGGCTAGAGACGCCTCTCCGTGACGTGCTCGCTGTGGCGGACCGCACTACACCCGCCGCCGCCACCGCCTCCAACGTCTTTCTGCAGGCGCTGGAGTCCGCCCTTGTGGAGTCCATCGCACAGGCCGGCCAGCCCGCGGACGAGGCACCTCAGGCGGCGACGGCGGAGATGGATGATGCCCGTTGGGAGTCCACGCTGAAGCACGCTGTGGACCTCCTCGGGCGCCCCCTCTTTGACACTACCGATACTCCCGACGCGCCTAGTGATGAGTGCACACCACGTCAGTTGCTGCAGTCTCAGGCGCGCGCACGCGGTGAGCAAGCGGAGAAGGCGCGCGAGGCGGCACAGCAGATCGAGGCCGGCTTCGTTTGGCTCTCCATCCGCCTTCATCACACTGTGACGGCTTCAGCCAACGACTTTCTCGCACTGTGCGCGCCTGAAAAGGCACAGAACGAAGAGGACAACGGGAGGGCGAGCACGACGCTGCTGGATGACGACAACCCGCTGGCTGCACCAGCTCCGTCCGTCCCGGAAGGTGTGCAGCTGGCTGTGATCACCATTGCCAACGCGATCCTCTCGCTGCAGAAGTCGCGCGCACAAGACAAGATATCCGACCAGTCAGCTAATGCCGCGGCGCCGCTGCCCGGTCTGCGGCAGCCCACGCTAGAAATCTGGTTTAGCTTTGTCATGAGCTTCTTACAGCAGATGTCAGCGAACGGTGCGGACGCGAAGAGCCTCTGGTCAACCTTCCTCGAGGATTCTCGTGAGGCCGTGGCCAAGCACACAGCGGCCGCGCGCCGTGCACTCTCCTCAAAGGCACCGGCGGGATCCACCACAGAGGGGCTCACGTCCGCCTCTATCGCCGCCTTGTCACTGTGGACGACAACAGTGACGCCGGCGTTGCTGGCAGAAACCGTTTTGCGCACGCGCTTCCGTCGCGCCGCTCAGCTCTTTCGCGCCAACGCGCCGCATCTGCTGACTCAGGCGCCGCATACCGCCTTTCTCGTCTCGCACCTCCTGAAGCAGTTCGCCGAGCAGTGGTCGCAAACACTCGAGCAGGAAATCCCGTTGGGGGCGCTCTCTGTCCCCGCGCAGACACTCTTCTCTGCGCCGCTGTTTGACACCAAGTCCGCCATGCCAACGCCACCCGCAGCCACGTTACCACACCCCGCTGAACGTGCCCTGTACGAGCTGGTCGCCTCGACGGCGTCCGGCCTGAGTCACTTGCTGGGGGAGAGCGGCATGCATATGTCACTCACCGCGTCCATCATCGGTGCCACGCTGTGTGCGACATGCGTCATGCCAGCCACACGACGTGGCAGTGGCGCCAACAACACGCCTCAGGGTGCGGCGGGATCATCAACTGCATCCGCTGGTCACACCACCGCCGCCACGGCGACCACGCCCACACCGGGCAGTGCAGCAGTGCCGATGCATGTCGTGGGCCGCCGTGCGACGACCTCGCGTAGTGCCCTCACGAACAGCGCGTTTGAGGACATGTTATCGAGCCACAGCGGCGCTGGTGTGGCACCGGCGGTGGAGACGACAAGCGTGGCCGATTCCAAGTTGCGGCGCCACACGGCGCTGCCGTTGGAGAACTTGGACGCGCTGGAAGCACAGGCGTGGCTGCTCCCACGCCCGGTCGGTCGACGACAGTGCGACGCGGCATCGGTTCCCGCGCGTGCGGGCCACGACGACTATTTATGCACGGAGGCGGAGTGGCGTGTTCGGCAGTTCGCACCGCTGGGGCTGGTGCTGCGGCAAGCGGGCCTGTACGCCTTCTTGCCTCCCCATCTTTTCCATTGGAGCACGCAGCTGCGGCTCGGCGTCGCCGCTGCGCACCACCGCGAGGGACGCCAGCGCTTTGCCTTGGCTGCGCTCCTGTCCGGCGTCTGTAGCATGCAGGTCGCGGTCACCTTGTTTCACGCTGCCAGTCAGCCACCTGCGACGGCAGCGGCGGGCGCGGCACCACTGCCACCGGTGTACGCCGCGTTGGGTGGCTTTACGGCGGCGATGGAGTCCTTCGTGTGTAAAGCCGAGATGGAGCGTGTGGTGGAGGTCGGCGCGGGCGGTACCGGCGCGGCGTTGGGCCTCGGCGTATTGGCGGAGACGCGGAAGCGCCAGCGGCGTGGTGCGAAGCGGCAGCAGAGCGCGAACGACGACGGCGACGCGGCGAGCGACGAGCAGGAGGCGGTGACCTTCCGCAACGGCGAGCTTGCGGGAGAGCGTTTTGTGCGCATGGTGTACCCGGAGCCGATGCCGCAGTGGACGCATTTTCTCTCGCAGAAAGCCCCTTACGCCACGGTGTCGTCGCACGCGGCCTCGTCGACGGGCACGGCACCAGCCAATGGTGGCGGTGAGAAGACGGCGGTGTCGGGTGCGCATGGCCGCAGCGCCACCGTCCTCGCTGCCGAGTGTGTGTCGCCTCTACGCTTCGTGATGGAGCTCCTCACGGCCCGTTTTTTCTCGCTGTCCGCTGCCACGATTGAATACTGGTCGTGCCAGCCCGAGCCAGTGAATGTGTTCTTGGTGCCACGCGCCGCTCTTTCCATGAAGGAGGCGGGGTCCGCTGTGAATGCGCAGCTGTTCATCGCACTCACAACGCAGCGCTGGCTGCAGCAGTGGAAGTCGTCCAGGGCAGACGACCACGACGCAGAGAGTCTCAAGACTCAAGAGCGCGTGTTGCGCGAGGAGTTATTACCGCTTTGGCGTCTTGCCAACACCTTCTGTGCGCGGGCTGACGTCCTGTCCACACTACTCTCCCACCTGGTGGATATGGCCACAGCGGCCACGGAACTGCTCAACGCCGACAGTGACGTCTGCGCGGCGACGGCGGCAGGCAACGCCACTCGCGAGCACGGAGCGGAGGAGTCCGATGTATGCAGACAGGTGCCACGACCGCGAGCGAGTGTGGTGGTGCTCGCGAGGCGTGTTCTCGCCACGACGGAGTTGTACGTCATGCAGGTCGTCTTTCCCTGTCTGAGAGTGATGCCGCCTTCCCCGGTTGTGTACGATGCGCTTCAATGCTTGCTCACGACCTACGAGGCGTGTGACTGGCGTGTGCGCTACGGTGCAGATCTTGTGCGGCCCTTGCACATTGACGCCTGGTTCGATTACCTCCTGGCACCCTTGCCCAACACCCCCGCGCGGATTCGCGAGGACGCCTCATCAAGCACCGCGCGTCACTGTCGTCGGTACCCGCACGACATCCTCCTCAGTAAAGAGCGACAAGCCTTGTTTGTGCAATCGTTGAAGCGCGCCAACGCGCGCACCGTGGACTACTACCGGCGGCTGCTGCGTCCCGTCATGTTCGCGGACCCGCTGTTCGTTATTGATCGCGTGCTCTCGCAGGCTGTCGGCTACGAGAACAACTTTTTGGCGCAGCACACGCGTCTCCTGCACGCGCTGCCGCCACCTATCCTGCTGCTGCTGATGCACCGCGGGCTTGCCTTGATGCACCTCTATGTGACGAAGGAGAAGCTAGAGTCCTCTCCCGGTGAGGGTGGGGCTGCTGTAAGCACCACTCGAGTGGGTCTCATTGCCTCGTTCTTGTGCTCGGTGTGGAGCGACAACACGAGTCGCATCGACGGGGCTCTTCTGCTTCGTGCGGCCGAGCTTGCCCTGCGTGGCCAGACCCGCTTCGACACCGTCCTCGGGCTTGAGCTGCTGAAGGCGGTGTTCTTCCAACTGCTTCACCGCACACTTGAGCACGAGGAGCAGTACAACGACGTGCAGTGCATGGCTCTCGCGACGGCGAGTACCACACGGCTGTTTGCGCGTGGGCAGATGGAGTCGTTTCGTGTGGGCCGGTGGAGCGGCTGGATGACGCCGTTGCGGTTGCAAGCTGGCCACACCGCTCTGCAAGCTGCCCTCATGGCGCCGCTGGACGTGCCCATTGCCGAGGAGGACGAAGACGAGGACGAGCAAGAAGGTGACAATGCACCGCAGGCGCCGCCGACGCCACGGAAAGTGTTGCGCCTCAGCGTGGGGCAGCACATGCTCCTTCACCTTGCACGTCGGCAGGCGCGTATCTATGCGCTGCAGGCGGACCTGGACGGCACAATGGAGGCGATTCTCGCCACCTCATCGCGGGACTACAACACTATCACAGATCTGCTCTTCGCCGTCGAGGAGCTGCTTCCAGAGGGGCCGCCGGAGCGCCTGCTCCACCGCGTCGCGCTTCCCCATGTGGCCATGCGCTTGTCGGCGCGTTTTCGTCTCAAGCGCTGTCGTGTACTGCGGAGCCATTCCCCGGAGAGGCCAGAGCAATTGGCATCTTCTCCGCCAGCGTACGCTCTCAGCACCCTGGAGGCGAGCATCCTGGAGGTGCCGCCACTCCACGCCTCTTCAACCGCGGTGGCGGAGAGTGCCGCCGTCGCGGCGTATCTGGCGGGGCAGGACGCAGCATGGGTCGCCGAGGCGGACTCCTCGAATGCCGCAACGGCTTCGCCGGACGCATCCAAGGTCGGCCGGTGCCCGGCGCCGCTCTCCTACACACTTCTGCGCGCGCTTTCTTACTTCTCCGTGGCCCACCTTCGCTTCGACGAGGCACCGTACGCGGCCGCGTTGCGAGAGATGGAAGCCTGCCGTCTGCGGATCGGCGGCGGTGGCGGGAGCTCGGGCGCGGCAGGCGACATGGATGACTGGCTCGATGAGAAGCAGTCACTGTACCAGCTGGAGAAGGCTGCCCACGAGCGGCTCTACGTGCAGAGCGAGTCAGCACGCACAGCGCTGCGGGAGCGGCTGGAGAGCGAGGTGTTTGTCTCTCTTGACGCGACCTATGTGCTGGGTGTGTCGCACCTGCTCCCTCGTGCGCTGTTGAGCTTGGAGGAAACAACCTTCGTGGTGGAGTTCTTTCGTTGGCTGCTCGCTATCTACGTGCCGGACGTGACAGCCTCTGGGGCAGGGGCGGTGGACGGCCAGCTCAGTCGCAACTACGCGGAGCGGGTCGTGGACATGATCTATTCCATCATCACGCAGGCCGCCACGCTCTTCGTGGGGCTGACAGACGGCGAGGCGAAGCGTCTTGGGTACCTTCTCAGTCGGCTGATCAAGGTTTTGCAAGAGGTGGAAGTGCGGCAGTGCGCGGGCACGCCACCGCCTGGTCTGTGTCATACCCTCTCTCCCATCGCGGCGGCTCTGGTGGCAGAGTCGGAGAAGCGCGCGGCGGCGGCGGCGGCGAGCCGATCCGCAGACGACACCGTGGCAGGCCATGAGTCCGCGGCCGGTGGCAACGGCGGAGAGCCGTCGATAAGTGCGGCTGTCGGCGGTGGTGGGGGCGGCCGCGCGGCGCTCGCGCTGTCAGCCGAGGCGTTGTCCGCGGCCTTTGGCTTTCCCGAACAGCCAGTGAAAGGAAACTCCACAGAGGCGCCACCCGCTCACCTTCTGCTGGAGGCTCTCAATGAGAGCACGGAGAGCGGTGTTGCCACCAACGAGGAGGGCGAGGGCAGTGGAGTGAGACCCGAAGAGGAAAGCGGCGCGGCAGGCGCGGACCACTCTGGGCCAGCCTCGGCGTCCCCCGCCTCCCTGCTGCAGCTCGAGGCTTTCCTGCTACGCTTCTTCACCACCGTGCTACGTGACCAGGTCAATGTCCCGCCCCACCTGCACCGTCATGTCTTTCTCATTCTCGAGCGTGTCGACAAGCGCGCTTTTCCGTCCACACGGCTTGGCGCGGACCTGCTTCTGCGCGCGGTGAAGCCTCACAGCCACGAATCAAATGTGAACTTTGCGTCCGCAACGGCAGTGCTGAAAGGACTGCGCGATGCACTTCGGCAGAAAAATGCGATTCTCAACGTGGTGTCTCGCTATACAGAGAAGTCGGTGCTGTCGGAGACTGTGCCCGCCGACGTCAGCGGCGGTGGTGCGGGTGACGTGCGGGTGTCGGCGCCGATCGACGTCGTCGTGGCTGGGCACACGCGTTCTGTCTCGCCGGCTGAAGCCACCGCGGCCATGCAGGCGTGGGGACGGCAGTGGCGTCTCCGAGAAACCTACCTTGGCCAGCTCCTCGCGAGTGAACTGCAGGCTGCCGGCATGACCGGCTCGGCGCAGGACGGCGCCGACGAGGAGGAGGACGAGGAAGAAGCGTCAGAGGCCAATGACGGAGCGGAGGCGGATGCCCACGACGATTCGGCGCCGCCGCCACCTGACAGCGACTCGGACGGTGATGGGCCCGAAGCGGGCCCGGAGGAGGACGATGAGCAGCCCGACGCGGAGCAGGTGTCTTCGGACAGCGACGCGGAGAGCCTGTCTGATGATGAAGAAGGAGAACCCGAAAACGAGGGCAGCCTCAGTGCCGACTCGAACGCCCCTGGTTCGAGCCACGACGACGACAGTAGTGGTGATGACGACGACGGCAGCGGTGGTGGCGATGAGCGCACCACACGGCGTCGCCGTCTGGAATAATTCCGCGGAGGGAAGTTGGAGTGCACGAAAGCTCGCTTGATGAGCACGTATTGCTGTGACCGTGTGCGTTTGTGTGTGTGTGTGTGTGTGTGTGTGTGTGTGTGTGTGTTTTGTCCTCCGTCTTCGGTATCTGTCAATGATCACGTAATGCAATTGAACATGATTAGGCCACGTGAAAAGTGTCCGAAAGATCTGTCTGTACGAGCCCCTTCATGGCGTGCATTCTGTGCGGACGGAGAAGATTCAGGGAGTGGGGAAGAAGGCGGAGACTGTCAGAGTGTAGCACCGCACAGTCTCCTCTGTTTTTCTTGATTCTTCTACCCTCCTTTTCTCGTGTTTCACTGCCAACCGGACTACGCAGCTCGTTCGTCGACGTGTGTTACCTCCGTGTGAGTTCTTCTCTGCACTTCAATGTCGTCCCTTTCCTCGACTCCTACCGGTCGCACACCTCTCTCTCTCACTCATCCACCCTCACAATCATCGTTTACATCTTCTTTGTCTTTTGGCGTATACGGCGCCCTTGCGCGGTGATAGGTCAAAGGGAGGTGTTTGTCATGCAGGCTCTCATCTCGCTTCGTTTTCCGCACTACCGCAAGGATGTGCTGGTGCAGGTGTTTGTGCCGCTCCCCGAGCAGCGCCCCCACGCCGTCGCGAACTTTATTTTTGCCATCACTGGGCAGCTTCCGCCACCAGACATGCTCACAGCGTTGCGCCTGGACGCGGCGCAGGCCATGCCAGTGACGATGGCAGACGCAGCAGCGGCCCGCGCGGCTGGTCTCGTACCGTTCGCGGACACCGCCGTCGTGCGCGTTGAGAAGGGAGGTCTTATTGAGATGGGCAGCAGCACCACGAAAACGATCTTTGGTGGATTCCTGCGCGACGAGCCGGTTGAGCTGCCGAAGGGCCCAGCGCGAGGCTCGCTCGCGAGTACGATGATGCAGCGGCCGGCAGGGGTCATCCTGTGTGGAAACATGGGCATGCCAAACACACAGGCCAGTCGGTACTATGTCTTGCTCAAGGCGGCCGCCGACCCATCGCGCACAGCCGAGCAACGTGAGGAGCTCCAGTCATACGCCCCGTTGGGGATGATCACGTCCGGCCTGGATGACCTTATCGCCGCTAGTGAAGTGACACAGGTGCACGCGCGCACCCTCGCACCGACAAAGAAGGTAGAGATGGTGGGCTGCCGACTGGACTTTGACTATCGCGGCCTATCGAGGAAACTGCGTGAGACTGGGTTAATGGGTGCGGTCGGCACCAACACTGTGGGCGGCGCCGGTGCCGCTGCGAGCCATCAGCGCACCGCCGGTCGCGTGCGTGGTCGCGACGACGACGAGGCGACAGCGGAGGCCAACGCAGACGGCGATGAGACAAGCGGAGGCTTTTTCCAGTTCAACGTTCATTTCCCAGAGCGGTCTGCTGCGAGTGCCGTGCGCGGCAATGCCAAGCGACGACGCGCGGAGGCGATGACGCTGGACGAGGACGGGCAGCCTGTGCTGCGCACCACGGCCGTGCATCTAGAGAACGGCGTGCCCGTCAACGGCGATGAGAAGGGACAGCGCCAGTTCGACTACTTTGGCTCGCAAGACGCGGTGTTCTGGAATGACATTGACGAAATCAAAGACCAGCAGACGCTGCGGCACAACCGCCACGCCAGTCGCTCAGCCAAGTTCTCCAAAGCATCACAGAGGAAGCAGATCATCTCCGGCAGTGCGGCGCGGCAGAAGAAGAAATCGTCTGACGCAGGTCCCAGTGTGCTGGGGAAGGTCAGCACAACCAAGAAGAAGCGTCCCGCTGGCAAGCGGTACTGATTGCACGGTGTGCAGCGAAGGACAACACACACACAAAAAAAAAAAGAGAACCGGGGTTCTTCTCTTCACGATGTGCACGTTGGATTCGGCGTCTGTTCGCAAACAGGGTTGGCTTAACACACGTGAATAATTCTCGATTAACCCCTTCCATGCCCCTCGTCCCCTTCTTTTTTGTTTCCTGCGTGGGCATTAGCGCCAAGAGTTGAATACACAGGTGCGCAGGATGCTCAAGCAGGGGTGGGGTGCCTTTGGAGCCGGGGCAACAACAACAAAAACAGCAGAACGAAGAAAAAAAAATAGGATGCCTGAGGCTCGAACATCACGATTCGCATATGAGTGTAGCGAGAGAGGGCCTCCATGCGCGGCGCACGGCCTGTGCAGTGAGTACCCAACGACCGATGCCGCGTGGAACAAGGCGGAAGTAGGCGGAGCTTCCCCCCTCCCCTCTCTTCGGTGTGATATCTCGACGTTGTTGGCGCCATGGTGCGGCCGCTGATAGTGGTGCAATCCACATGCATGAGCGTGTGTGTGTGTGTGTCTCCTTCTCACTCCATTTCATTCCATCTCTCTTTCTTCGCATCCGTGTCTTTCCACGCTCCCCCTTTTTTGTGGTGTCTATCGTACGTGCGCTCCATCGCCATCCCGCGACCGCCTTTATCAGAGGAGTTGCCTTTCTCCTTCTTTCTTTTTCTTGTTTTTTCTCTCTTCTTTTCTGCTTCCTAGTGGGCATTGTCATGACTTTCCGCACTGTGACACGGTCAGGGGCACTACGAGGCTGGTTCCTTCGATCAGCCAGTCACCCACGCACCCAGCTTGGCGCCTTGCGTGGTCTCTCAAGCGACGCGGCTGCATCTGTGGAGAATGAAGCTACACACCAGTGGGCCACGCCGTCGGTGTCCGCAGCGCCGACGAACAGCAGCGGAAAGCGGTTGTCGGTGGTGCGGCCCGACCTGCTCGACGACTGGATACCGGAGATGAATGATGTCGACGTGCAGACAGTGCGCTGCAGCAGTCCTGTGCGTGCGTGGTGGCACTGCGCACGGTGTCAGACAAATTATCAGGCTACCGTTAAGGAGCGACTGGCGAAGGAGGCGGCGTGCTGCCCGGCGTGTCACGGCCATGGCGTTGACACGGAGCCCTCAACTGGGGTCGTCTCCTCCTCCGATCACGTGATTCCACTGTCGGAGTCACATCCACACCTCGTGGCGATGTGGGACAGCAAGCGCAACGGCAACGTCACTCCACAGCAAATCACCGCAGACAGCACGATGGATGTGTGGTGGGTGCGCACGGTGCCGACGCTGCCCACCGGTGAGGCGCACTTCCGCCGACCAGTTTTCGCGATGGTACGCGACGCTGACAGCCCGCAAGAGAAGCGGCTCGCTCAGGCCAGTTTCGAAGAGGCGTGGCTCCAGCGCATTCACGACATTGCTCACGTGGAAGCGGCCGAGCCGTCGACGATGTTGCCGCGCTCATCACGACTGTTCGCATCAGACAGTAAAGTACTCGACGGAGCTCTGCGCAGTCTCCCTTCGCGCGCGTACGGCGCCTGTCCGGTTTCCCCCGGGTCTGCCCTGAACCTGTGGAAACAGCGCGTGCTGGGAGAGCAAAGGCCGAGTGCGCGGTCGTCCGCCACGGCGGGTGCAGATGGCGCCTCGTCCAATTACCACGCTGGCCACATCGTGTTCTATCACAGTGGCACCATGGCAGACTCCGATGTATGGCGCAAAAGCGCACGCGTGCGCGAGTCTCTGCTCGGCGCCTACGATGAATTTGTCCAGTCGCGTCGTCACGCGTCGAGCCGGCCACGAGATGCACCGGCACAGCCGGGCCATGAAGGAGAATCTGACAAGCCCGCCGAAGACTGGCTGGAGTACTTCCGGCTCACCGAAACGCAGGCGCGTGCGCAGATGCAGCCAGGTGAGGATGCTGCGGTTCGCCTTGGCTTCCAGCGTCTGGCGCGTGCGGCCCCGAAGCCAGCGAGCATCGCCTCGGCCTCGCCGGCCCCCGCGCCGTCGGTGGTGTCAATGGACTGTTTGAAGAACTACCCACGCCTCCCTCAGCGTGGCGGCTCCGTCCCAGCGGTGGGTGTGGAAGAACCAGCCGCAACAGCACCGGCCGTGACGACGTCTCTTCATTGTTCTCTACACCACGGGTGTGGGCGAGCGGAGGCGGCGGCCAGAGCAGTGAAGGGACTCGTCGAGCCACCATCGGTGGTCTCAGTCGCCGCCGTGGATGGCGCCGTGCGTGATGCCTTCGTGGAGGCAAGCAGCGGCCATCCGCCCATAACGGCAACGTCCCCGCTGCTCGGCATTGCGAAGGCCGCTGAGGACGCCGTGGCCTACCAGCGTGAGCAGCAGCGCCAGCGCTCGCACAGCGCACCGTTGGCGTGGAGTCCCGAGTTACTTCTGAACGAGTCTCTCGCCGCGTCCGCCGAAGCGGGCTTCCGCGACACGCCCGACAAGCCGCGCCGTGTGCGACGTGTGCGTCTGCAGCCGCCGCCCGAGCTGCGCGATGAACAGCTCACCTCGCATGCCCTCCTCGCGCGTGTGCAGAGGGTGATGCGCGGCGCGCGCACGGCTGACCACACCTTGTCGAGGTCCGTCCCCTCACATACGGCGCCGCTGCCCCCGCAAGACGCAGTGGACCCTGTGCCGACCTTGTCCGCGCCGAAGTCGCCACGGAAGGTGGCGCGACCCACGCGCAGGTCACACACGACGCCATCGCCATGAGAGGGAAAGAGTGAACGACTGTATCGCTGTCGTGGTTCACGCTCGTTTTGCATCATTGTGGGACAAGTGCGAGAAATCTTCTTTTTTCTTTACAATGTTTCGTCGAATGTGTGTTGACTCAGTTGAGAATACCAGTGGGCACGAACGATGGTTGCGGCTGGTGAACGCCAAGCAGACAAAGAGTACAACGTGGCCGCGCGTGGATGTGGATGCGCCGTTATGCCTCATTTATGCGTGCGTGTGTCTCTGTGTGTTCAGTAAGCGGCGCCAAAGAGATCTCCGCGGGTCCATTGAGGATGCTCCGCTCTTTTTCTCCCCTTTGCTCTCCGGCTCGCACTGAATATGTTTCCTGACCTTCGTGTGTGGCAAGCCGCTCGTGGTTTTCCACTGATTGCGCTCCGCCTCCTCCCTTTTTGTTATTCCCCTCCTCTTCTTCTCCGTTCCCTCTCGCCCTAATGTCTCCTCGTGTCGTCGTTGTTTCACACCTCGTCCAAAAAAAAAAAAGAATCTGCACTAGTAAACAAGTTGTGAACGCAACTTGCTGTTGTCACCTCATATACAGAGTGGTGTCAACAACAACAACAAAAAAAAAAAAAGAACAAAGACGACTACTCACCATTGCTGGAATTGCTGCTTCTTTGCGCCATTGTCTCCATCTTTTTTTTTTATTTCCACGCTTTTGCTTTTTTTCTCTCCGCTCTTTTCCTCTTCTCCCATTTTACGGTCTTTCTCTTCTACTGACCGCAAGGGAAAAAAAAATTCTCGGCTGCGAGATAGATCTGTGCCTGTGTGTGTGTGTGTGTGTGTGTCCCGTCGTCGTCGTCGCGCAGTTCACGTTATCTTTGGCGTGTGGTTCCCTTGTTCCTTTTTTTTTGTTCTCACTTTGATTGCCCTTCTTTTTTTTCTTTCTCTCTTGTTGTTCCGAGTTCATTTGCTCGTTTCTTTCTCTCTCTCTCTCTCTCTGACTCATCACCCTCTCTTCCTTTCTATTAACCACAGCAACAAAAAACAAGCTCTTGTTTCTTCTTCTCCTTTTCCCTTCGTGCCTCATTTTCCCTGTCTGGATCTCAGCAAAATTGGTGAACAACGAGCTTTAAGTTCGACTAGACATCGATTCTTTTCTCTCTGTTTGAACCGTGCTGCTGCTTTCCTTTTTTTTTTCTTTCAGTGCGTGTGCTCCTCTACGAGTCTAGACTGCCCGCTCACTTATTGCTTTGAGTGCTTTACTCGTCTGTGGTGGTTGGTGTCACGTGACACGCATCCTCAGTGAGGAAGTCTTGACGTGGAGACTGAACCGCAGTAGGCACATCCTACAGCACGTCCGGACAACGGTAGCGGAGGAAATAAATGGGCGTTGTCAACAGTGTTCAAGAGCGACTTGCGCCAGCGGGCGGAGCGGGCTCTGCGTCCTCTCCCACGGCGACCGAGCACCCCGGTGCGCAAGTAGCGAGACAGCTCGCCATCAACTGGAATGCCTTCGATCATGAGTTGGAGACAGTGCTTGTCGAGCTGATCAGCCGTGTCCTGTGCACGTCCACGGATGACGTAGACACCACGTGCGGTGGTGGCGCGTCCACCGCGATCTCTCACTCTGAGAGCGGCTGCAGCGTCGGTGCACCGCAGCAGCTGGCGACCGCCTTGCCGTCCAGCGCGTCTAGCCGCCCTCTGTTTTCTAGCTCACTTCCCATGCACAGCGCACGCGGCACCCCCGTGACCGCCTGCGGATCCTCCTCGGGGCCGCGGCCCTCTGGGAATGCCACGACGGCGGCAGCAGACAGCGCCGTCACCTCAGCCGATTTGGCAGCGCTGGCCGTGGCGTTTCTGTCATTGGATGCCGACGGTTGCTCTGCGCTGGTGGAATCGATGGCGTACATTGCCAGTGGACAAACACGGCGCGAGCGCCTAGAGTTGCAGTGCGGCACCTCATCAAGCTCCGTCGCACTGCAGGGTGTCACCTCGAGCACGGTCACGGGCTCCGAGGCGCCGGCGCGTGTCCCACTCAGCGCGACGAGTGGGCGTAGCGGGTCGTCTCAACGGACCGCCCCACACTGCACGCCCGGCACAGCGGGGCAGGGCACACCGATTAGCCGAGGCACCTCCGCCCCCATCACACCCGGGGGCGGCGCCGTGTCATCGAGCAGCCCCAGCACGCTCAGCAGTCTTCTGCTTCATCACTCGACGGACTCGCCGTCCCGCATAACGGCGGCGGTTTCACTCAGCCAGCTGCAGCGCCAACAGGATCAGCTGCGGCTGGACCCCACTGCCTTTGGCGACCAGGCACACAACAACACGTTGCTCATGAGCATGAGCCGCCGCAGCAGTAACTCGGATTTCCACGGGCACGCCCACCAAGACAGCCGCCAATACAGCGGCGTCACGCTCGCGTCGTCGCGCAATTCAGGATCCGCCTTGACGGTCCCGTCGCGTCACCCGCATCGTGGGTCCTCGCTGGACAACCTGTACACGACGGCGGGCACCCTTGGTAGCCCGCACACGAGCCGCATGCTAACCCCGCGCGCACCGTCAACGTTCCTCGGCTCAGCGACCTTGGCACCGCAGCCGCTGGCAGGCAGTGCGGCAGCTACCTCTCGCCCGACATCGCGCCGACCCAGCTTCGCCTCTGGAATCCGGCCAGCGCTCAGCACCCTCGCGGGGTCGACGACGTCCATGAACAGTGTCGCCCTGGCAGAGCTCCCACAGAGCCACCACACGGCCGCCGCATCCACCTACGTCACTTCAGACCACATCGCCCACCTCGACGACAAGTTCGCCGGACACACGCCGTTGGCCGTTCTCAAATCCCTTAACGCTCTCCTTGCCCACCTTCACATGCCTGCCCACGCTGTCGCCGCGCTGTGGGTCTTGTTCTTTGAGGTGGTGTGTGATGTGCAGGAGAGGGCCCAGTCCAGATCTGCGCAGGCCGGTGCATCGCCCGCACAACCCAGTACGCGTCTCGGAACCAGCAGTCACTTCGCACTGCAGCCCGTGGCGAACACGACCTCGCACTCCAGTGCCGATGACGTCGTTCAGCTGAGTCCGAGCCTGCAGCTGGTCGGGTCCTCTTCCTCCACGACGGCGACGGCAGCAGCGCACGTGCGACCAGCCGGTGCCTCTCCCCACGCGACGGCGTGTCGGCTCGCTGTGACACCAGTCATCGAGAGGTGGGTGTTGCCGCACTACCTGGACGCCTGCGCGGTGCTGCGCTTCGCCTCTGGCTGCACTGCCCCCAGCATCTTCCCCGTCCCTGAGCTCACCCACGGCAGTGAGAGCGACAACTGGCGTCCAGCCACCGGCATCAACTCTGAGCCCCACGTGTCGACCACAGGGGCGGCGGCGGAGGAGAACGTGCTGCGCCACTCCCTCACCGGTGGGCTTCCCTCCCTCATGCCTGCGCCGGGCGTGCGCGTCACGCGGCCTTTTCAGGCTCCTTCATCGCACGCAGGCCACGCCGCCACTTACGTGTCACCCACCTCCCGGCCCACCCAAGGCCACTCTTCGGTGGCGCCGCGGGGTCGTGATCGGAGTGGCAGCGTGAGCACCGGCCACGTCGGCGCCCTCAAGGGGCGAGGCGGTGAGGCCGCACTGACAAGCCTCGCACAGCAGTACTTCCGTGAAGAGTGCACCATGCTGTTGGGATGTGGCAGTGGTCACCCGTCTGTGAAGGCGCAGCCGACAGGGGTAGCCGCGTCGACGTCAGCCACCAGCACGTCGGTGCCGACGGACACATTGATCGCCGACCCGCTCGTGCAGAAAACCGCGTTTGTGCTCCACTACGCCGAGCACATCGCCCTCCCCCCACAAGACGAACGCGCGGAGCGGCCTGCGTCGCCATCAGCTCCTTCCGCCGTCAGCTTGTGGCAGATGCGCACGCGCCTGCTCTCGATGCGACAGCACTACCTCTACGTGTACGACGCCATGGCGAGCACAGTGGCCCTGCTGCGCGGCGACCTCTCTGCAACGGTGGCACCGCCCTCAGCAAACGTGGAGCTCAACGCGCCGATTGCGCTGGTCGATTTAGCCGGTGCCGCGGGGAGCGATCTGCGTGTCGTGAGTGGGGCGAGTGACGCGGAGGTGATGCCGGTGCGCGGCTCCCGCACCTCGCGTGGCCGTCCTGCGGCATCTGATCCCTTCTTCACCCCGGACACGTACCACAATGCGGAGTTGCTGAAGGGCACGCGGTCCGAAGACACGACGGTCTGCCGCGTGCAGAACGAGGACGGCGAGCTCTTCCTGCTGGTGCTTCCCTCCGCGACGCGCCGAGCAGGCGAGAGTGTGGAGCAGAGCGCGGTCACGCTGGCGGCCGCCGAGCTGGAGCAGCGGCTGTCTCGCCCTGGCGTGTTGTCGCTGATGCCGACGGACAGCGCGAGCGACGGCGCTGCCCATCCACAGAGCTTTACGCGTGTGCAAGGAGACGAGCACGTTGCGCTCAGCGTGCACCCTTTGCGCATTCTCTACCACGGCGTGCTTCATCACTTCTTCTTCCAGAACGCCAATGTACGAGCGCAGTGGTACGATCACATCATGGCCACGGCCACGGTGCTGCGGTCGCGTCGCCAGCTCGCGCGTGTTGCGGCAGCGCCGCAGGACCTCTCCCAGTTTCTCCACCGCCGCGTCTCGTACCCCGTTGGACCTGCGGCCTTTGACTACCTCGACATGCTCGGCGTCGGTGGCTTTGGGCGTGTTCTACTCGTGCGCCACAAGCTCTCGGGCAAGCTGTTCGCCATGAAGATCATCCGCAAGTTCAAGTTCCATGGCATGCGCAACGTTGTGGAGGTCAGGCGTGAATGCAGCACCCTTCGTAGCGTGGACTGCCCCTACGTGATGCGGATTCACACCATCTTTCAGACTGATAGTCGCGTTTACATTCTTCTCGACTACCTCTCAGGTGGCGAGGTGCTGGTGCACACGCAGAAGACAGACACACACCACTTCGACAACGACACGGCCAGATTTTTTATCGCCGAACTCGCCATTGCGTTGGAGTCACTTCGTGTACAGGGCATCGTGCACCGCGACATCAAGGGTGACAACGTCGTGCTGGACGCGGATGGCCACGCTGTGCTCACAGACTTTGGTTTCGCTAAGCGAATCGTAGAGCCTGACCCTGTCGCGGCGCAAGAAGCGCGCGCACGGGAGGCGAGCGGCAACATCGGGCCACGTCACGCCGAGGACACGTGCCATATACAAGGACGCATCCGATGGCAGCACTCTTCCTGTGGTACCCTCGCGTACCTGGCGCCAGAGGTGCTTCAGCGCACCCCACCACGCAATGGCTACGGCCTTGAGGCGGATTGGTGGAGCCTCGGTGTGGTCTTGTTCACCATGCTCACCGGTTACTTCCCCTTCCTCAAGGAAGACAACGAGTCCACCAAGCGTGCCATCGTCTCGAGTCCACTGCAGTTCCCACCCAAGGTACCTCTCTCTGACACCGCACGGGAACTGATGCGTGGCTTGATGGAGAAGGATCCACTGAAGCGCATTGCCACCCTCGCACAAATGAAGGCGCACCCATACTTCTCTGGGTTCGATTGGGCCGCCTGCGAGGCACGACGGCTACGCCCCCCGGTGCTGCTGCACAAGGACATGTATCAATCGCCATCCTCCGGCTCCTCGGCAGCCCGTCGACTGCGTGCCACCGTCGGTGCGATCCTCGAGCGCGAGCGGGCATCGGCCCAGGCAGAGGAAGGCGCGGGTGTGGAGGCACTTACGCCACAAACAGAACGAGACTCGGACGAGGTGACGCTGTCTGTGGAGCCCGTCTCGAACAAGAAGTACGCGCGCGAGTTGGAGGAGGAGATCGAAGAGCTGCGGCTTGTCGAGAAGGCGTTTGGTCCTGATGCCATGCCGGTGCCAACGACGCTGGAGGGTGACGTGTTTGGCCCGCTGTACAGCTACCAGGAGGCGTGTGGCAGCGACCGCGAGGACGTGCTCGCTGACCCCAGCCTCGACTACGCCCCTTCGCGCCACAGCACCGCGCAGGCCGGCGGTGAGGCAAGCACCGGCCGAGGGCTGCTGCCGCGCGTCACAAGCACGAGTTGGTTTGACCCGTGCGATAATAGCTACATCCCCGCAGTCGAGTTCGCACTGCCGCTCTCACCAGCGGGCCTGCGTGGCGGTGTGGGCAGTGGCGCGCTGCACCGCGCGCAGGAGCGTGAGAATGCCCTACTCAGCGATAATGCCTCGTTCATGAGCCAGGATGCGCTGGCCGCGTCGACGTTCGACGGTGACTTCCTGCCCATCCTCAACGACTTTAATGAGGCGGCGTACATGTCGATGCAAGAAGTGCAGCCCACCGACGCACGGCTCGCCTCTGACACAACGGGATTCTTTCGGCCGTTGATGCCAAGCTCATCGTAGGACTGACTCATCCTCCCCACGCCACGTGCGCGTCTGAACAAGTGTATGCGTGCTCCCATTGTCTCTCTCTCTCTCTCTCTGTCAACCTAAACATTTGGAGAGAGTCGACGGTCACTGCCTTCACTGTATTTTGAGTTTTTTGTTGTTGTTTCGTGTGAGGAAGGGAGAACAGATAGCACAGAGAGAGAGAAATAAAAAAGGTAGCTGTGCTGTCTTCCCTTATGCGGGTTTCCCCGCCCATTCCCCGCTTGTTCTTTGATTTTTTTTACTTTTATTCTGTAACCGCGCAGGTATCGTCTGCTGTTGTTCTTCGTCTACCACATGTCGTCGTCGACGTCTCGACTCATCTTCGCTGAACGCTCCAATTCTCGCGTCTACGCTTCGTCCGGCGAGTGCACGCAAGAAGGGGAACATGTTTAGTTGTGTGCGCGTGGACGTGAACCACTGTGGGAAGCGAGTCGAAGAAGAAAAAAAAAGGAAACAACGGCAAGGACGAACATCATAGTCACATCACCTCGCTTTATGTGCTTCTCTACATTTTTTTGTTTTTCGTTGTGCACCATGGCGCTGATATTGTTCTCTCTCTCTCTCTTTGCTGGAGAATGGGAGTGCTGAGCTCGAAGGCGCTGCAGGGGTCGCTCAATTGTCTATTTTGAACCATCACTTCCCCCCACCACCACACACGCACACTTGACGATTCCTTTTTTTTTTCACCCCTTTATTTCTCTTCTGTGTTTCCCTCCTCTCATGTACGTCACTGTCAGCCCGAGAGGACTCAACGAACCTGTCGTTGACCGACTGTGAGGCCGGTCGCATCTCTGTCACCTTTTTTTCTTCTTCTTCTTTTCTTTGACACTCGCCGAAGGTCAACAATCGCGCTCTGTTCATGTTGGTAACTCTCCATCCCTCCTCCTTTTCTATTTTCCTATTCTTCATTTGGCTGCATGGACGACAAGAACAATTGTTCTGATGCGAGCGCGTTCTCGTAGTTGCCAGCGGCAGCTTTTTTGTTTTGTCGTCTGCGAATGGCTGATGTGGTTGTTGTTATCTCTCCTCTTTTCTTCTGTGTTTTCTTTTTGCATTTTGTGTGGCCTTCTGGAGAGAGCTTGTCTCTCCGCGGAGGTGGCAGTCACATCACTGTACACAATGTTCACTTTTTTTTTCTTATTTCTCTTTCCGCACCTCCACTCACTCCTCTTCTTCTATTCTGCGACATGTGGTCACTTTCCTTGTTTTCATGTATGCGTCACCGCAGCAAGAAGGCCTCTTTTCCTTTTTCCTTTCTTCTCCCATTTTTCGTGTCCGCCGCTCGCTATCTCTCGTGCATGCCTCTCTCAACAGCGGCTGCCCTGTACGCCCACGGCAGGACAAAGAGCCCTGAAACGCTCAGGCGTGTGAACGAGCTCGCCGCGCCGTTGTTTTTGTTTTCTTGTTATTTGTTTATGTGGGTGGCGGCGACAGGATGCGCGTGAAGGCCCCACAATATGTGCTTTCTGGTTTATTCTGGTGTGCGCGCGTCCTGCGTGTGTACGCGTCTTTCTCTCTCTCTCTCCTTTCACCTGCGGAGCCGAGGTCGCTCGCAGGCTCTTCTTCCTCCCCTACTTGTTGTTTGCTTCGTGCCTTCGCTCATTCCGGTCGCAATAACCAGCTTGCAGGTTCACGACCCGTCGTTGTTGTTGGCCTCAACACTATTTCTCGTAATCCCTCCCTCTCCTTTTCTCTATTCAAAGCTGGTGTACGCACATCCGACGCTTCGGTCGTGTGTACCTGCTCTCTCTCTCTCTCTCTCTGCCTGCATACCAGAGAGAGAGAGAGAGCTAAACGCAACAGAGGTCACTCGTCTGAGAGGTTTGCCCCCGCGCTGTTGAAAGGGGAGCTGTTTGCCTCGGCATGAACAGGCCCGATGGACCTTGACAGCGAGTGAGGTCGCGCGCACGTTGGGTGTGCCGGACGTATCGTCCTGAAAGTCTGTTCGTCACTCTCCCTCTCACACACACTCTCGCTCTCAACCTTCTCTGCTGACTGCTTGTTTGTTGCCTTGATACTGACTGGCGTCTCTCTCTCGTCCCAGTTTTTTTTTGTCTCATCACGAACAAAGGCAGGTGCTTGTGTTCAGCACAGATCGTTCAGGTAAATCCTCCTTTTTTTTCTTCTGGTGTTGATCTACACCCGCTAACACGTTGTCTGCACGCTATCCTTAACTCCCCTGTCGCGGTGGTTGTTTTCTTGTTTGTTTGTTTGTGTGTGTGTGTGTGTGTGTGTGTGTGTGTGTGTGTGTTTTCGTCTGTGTCACTCATTAATTGGTCTGCCAGCGTTCACTGGGTCCCCGGGATTCACACACTATTCACAGTCGTGTTCTTCTCTCCCCCTTAGGTGTGGAAGCACACAGTCAAACACACGCGTATCCGTACAAGCTGTGTGACAGGCCATGAAGCCGTCGTCACCTTCTCAGCAAGCTGAGGCGGCCCAAGCACGTGATCTACGCAGCAGCTTCTTGAACCTTCACAGCACATCCGATCCGTACGTGCCACAGGCACTCCAAAGCTCACCGACAGCACGCGCACGTCCGTCGGTCTCGCTGGCAGCGAGTCCACTCAATGCAGATCCCCTTTCGCAGTTTCTCATGGCAAGTGTCGCGCGGCATCCAGAAGGTGCCGTGTGCCCTCTCATCGTCGTGCGCCGCAGCGTGAAGCGATCTGCACTCGGTCTCTCCACGGCCCAAGCACAGGATGATATCGCTGTCACTATCCGAGGCGCTGAGCGTCGTCTGATAGGCGCAGAAGACGGCCGGGCAGCGCAGAAGACAGTCACGCCATCACCCAAGTCCCTCTCACTAGCTGTCACCCCGCCTTCCGTGATGCCGCACTGGTCGCAGAGTAGTGGTCTGCGATCGACGGGATTTCTCTCTGGTGCCGAGGGCCCACAAAGCGCACCACCGTCCCCTCGCTGCAGCTCTTTCTCGGCTGCCGGCGCGGTGCCGACCATCGTCACCGCGAATGCGCTCGTGGTTCGCCTTCTCGGTTTCGATGGGGCGAGTAGCCTTGTCGGGCGGCGCTTCGAAAATATGTTCTGCTGCTATCGCACGCCACAAACGATGAGTGCTGAAGAGGCGAAGCCCAGCGGCGCCGCGACGTCTGAGGCTGCGCCAGCTTCCGGACCGTCCCCACGCCAAGATCAGTCCGACAGCTCTGGTCTCCTCAGTAGCGTGTCGCGTGAAGCACAGCCGTCCGTGGTGTTCCTGGCTGTGCCGCCTCCGTCACTGCATGCAACGAGCCACGCGCGCAGCCACGAAGACAAAAATGCCGGCGGTGGGAAACCGGCCATGGGTGAGGTGCAGCTGCTCATTCCACCTGTCTCTGTCACCACCAACGATGTTCACGACATGCCAGCGGCAGTCGACGACGCCGCGACCGCCAACTCTTCCATCGCGGTCTCCCGACTGGGCGCTGGTGCGCTGGACTTGCCAAGGGTCAGCAGTATCGCCCCGGACGCGGACCGGGCGCCTGAGGTCTCCACGCCGCGCAGCCCCAGCACCAGTCGCACGCTGTCTCTCGCGGAGATTCACAGTGTCGACGATCTTTTCGCCGGCTCTGCCGTCACGTCTCTCGTGGTGTACAGCCTCGCGACGGGACGATACTACTCGGCGCTGTCCATGTGCAGAACCGCCGAAGAGCCCACAGAGGACGATCGCGTGCATCAGGACGTGTTCCTCCTCCTGCTCGCGCAGATCGCCTCCGGTGAGGACCCGGCCTCGGCCCACTCACTCCCTCTGCACGGCGGCAACGAGCAAAGCACCGACGCGCCCGTCCCTGTCGGCGGCAAGCGCACCACGCCACCGAGCCCCAGTCTGCAGTTTGCCACCCAGGCAGGTGCGGCGGCGCGACCTGTGCCGCAGGGCCACGGTCCCCAACGTGGTGGGCCAGGGCTGTCATACGCACATCCGGTGCTGGGGTCCCCTCTCGTGGCCAGTGATGATTCGGAGTTGCTTGTGTCGAATAAAGTCCAGGCGCCGTTGCAGCCACCGCGCAGCTGGTGGAGCCACGTGCGTCCCGTTGATCGGCACCTCACCAGCCCAACGCAGCCACAGGACCGCAGCGGCAGCACCACTGCCACGAGCCACGCGGATGGCAGTCACAGCGGCACGACGTCTTCGGTTCCGTTCAATGTCGCCGCGAGTCTCTCCGCTGCGCTGCCCGTGTTCAGCGGTCCGCAGTCTCTCGGCTCCTTCACACCCGCGAAGAGCGCGACGTCCGCTATGGCGAAGCAGCCGTCCGCGCTGTTGGTGCCGTCACGGAAACCCGTGGCGACCATGTCGATGACGGGTGTACAGGCGGGCATGAGCATGAGCACGGCCACGGGTGTCGGTCGCACCATGCAGTCGCGCGCCGTCGCAATCGACGAGATCACCATCGGTAGCCTCCGCACGAAAATGATGTACATTAAAGGCGTTCACCACGTCACCGTCGCCGAGGATGTGCCGCCAAAGTTTCTCACCAACTTTGTCTTGTTTGCCATGCTCACGCAGGCGACCCTGCGCAAGCTACGCGAAATGGGTTTCAAGGACATGTGTTGTTTCGTTAATATTTTTCGCAAGGCGTACCTCGCCATTGACTTCATCCTCCCCAGTGAGGTCAAGTTTCTGCGAAAGAAGCTCGGGAGCACTCGCGCGGCACGGGAGGCCATCCTGCACTCACTGCAACGCGCCTATCGTGTGCTCGAGGCGCGGCAGGTACTGCAGAGCGCGACTTCGCAGCAGCAGCAGCAGCAGTACCTGTCCGACATGCTGGCGGCGGTGCATCACCCCAGCGGTGGCGTCGAGCCCGCCTTCGATGATCAGATGGTAGGCGGCGCAACGGATATGGTGACGCCCGGCCACGAGCTCAAATCCAAGCTTGCCACCGCCCGACCGCTAACCGACGCTGAGCGACAGCAGATCCCCCTTGCGAGCTTTCTGTCTGAAGACCTGATCGAACAGATTGTTGAGAGCGACGCGGAGGTGCGTCTCTCGGCGGGCAACGGCGCGTCGATTCGCTTTCCGTTCATTACGAAGGAACGCCTGGCGCTGCTGGACGCCAATCCGCAGGTGCAGCTCTCCTCCGCCAAGGGCTTGACAGTCTTCGGCATCGCCGGGGCCAACGCCCTCACGGCGCAGGCCGCTGCAGACGCGGATGCCCCCGCTCCAAAGATCATCCCTTTGCAGTACGATCGCGCAGCAGAAGACTTCAACCGCTTTCAGGCAAGTCTCTCCACACGTCCAAGTGCCTTCAGTGGGACCTCAGCCTCGCCTTTCGCAGGCCACCCGGCCACTGGCACGTCGTACGGTGACAGCACCACCGTCAGCCACAGTCGCGACTCAGGCAGTGTCGCGCAGTTGAGCGAGGCAGCGGTGGCGGTCACCTCGGCATCGTCACCAGTTCTCATCGACGTAGCCTCCCCAGACGCACCCCACCTGGTCAGTGAGTATATACGACCGGCTGCGCCGAGCAGCGTGCGCGGGAGTCACCGCACGCCGCCGAGCTTGAGTGCGCCGCACGTGGACAACGTGCCGACTCGTGACCCCACGCCGACAAAGAGTCCCGTCTCCCATACCACCGCTCCGACTGCGCTCGCACCTGCCATTCTGGAATCACCAGGTGACGACATCGATTTCTTCTCGCCGTCACCGCACTACGCATCATCGTCCTCCTCCTCCTCTGACGACAACGGCGAGGCCAGCCGTGCGCACCGCAGTCAAAGTGAGAGCGACGTTGGGGAAACGGAGCTGGTGTCCTCACTCTCGTGCGCAGAGGAGGACGAAGGTAGGCCGAGTCCTGTGCAGAGCAAGATAAAGCGGACCACGTCAGGCCGACGCGGCCAGGGTGCGACCACCACCACCACCACCACAGACACTACAGGCGCAACGACCGGCACATCGAGTCCGACCGGTGGCCTTCCCACACCGCTGACGACTCTCCCTCCTCTCGCGGTGCCGTCAGGGCCCGCAGACGGTGGCGCAGCACGCTCACTAGATGACAAGAATCGCGCGAGTGCGCCGCACCTGAACAGTCACAGCGATGTCATGGACGCGCCGATGAACACGACTGAGCTGCCACGCGTACTCGAGGACACAACAGCGACAGCCACGCGGTTCGTGGGTGGTGGTGGTCCCGCGCTGCCACTCGCCTCCGCGAAGAGGCGCCCTGGCGGCAGCACCGGAGGGGGGCGCAGGGAGTAGTCTCAACCTCACCGTCGGTGTTCTTCATGTGCCCGGCTCAGAATCAGCCTCGCAACTGCAGCTTCCACTGACGCAGACGCAGGCGACCGCAGGGGCCGCACATTCCGCCCACTTTCCCTCCGCGTCCAACTCTGTACCGCGGCCTGACACGGCACTGCCGTCGAGCCTGATGGATGACAGCAAGCCACTCCCGAGCTTCACACCGGTCGGTGCGCTGACTGGTGGTGGCGCAGCGGGCGAGACAACCACAGACATGGGGCAGTTCAGCAGTCTGGCCTACACGGCGACTGTGACAAGCGCGCTGAGTCACGACCTCATCAACGGCAGCAGCGCATCGAGCATCCCTGTGGGGCGTGTCATGGGTGCGACGCAGATCGACTCCGGACGGTTTCCCGTTTACGGGCGCGAGGCCTACTCCTTGTCAGGTCTTGCCGGCAGTCGTCCCGTGACGAGCAATGGCGCGGTCCCGCTTGTCCCTGTGCGGCAAGCGCTCCCACAGGGCCACGCGGACCGGCTCAGTCTCTCGCCGACGCTGTCGCCCTCGGGAACGCTACCGAGTGGGTCTAGCAAGGTGAAGGCCATTCACAACGGCAGCAGCGCGGGGCGCGACATGAGTGTCCACAGCAACGTGGATACGCCATTGGGCACTATCTCAAACTCCAAGGTCACCCCCCTCTTTGGTGGTTTTCAGTTCAACAACAGCGCCACGGACCTGCTCGTCCACCTCAGCACCGCCATCCCGAACGAGAACCCCAACAGCACCACGACGACCACCACCACCGCGGCGACAACAATAACGGCGGGTAGCGTCACTACCACCTCGGCGCTGCATCAGGCGTCGGAAGGCAGCACGCAGCGCTCACCGGCTCTCATTCCCAAAGGCCCTGTCCCTCCCCACCTGGTGCCCTCTTCACAGCTCACCACGGCTGACCACACCGTGCGTCTGCCACGCACGATCGCGACTGCAGAGCACGCCAGCTCCTCGACCACGACCACTGCGGCCACACATCAAAATCTGACGAGTACCAACGGCACCACGCTCGGCTGCAGCTACTCGCCCGCCGGCGCGTTAGTCGACCTACCAACTGTGCATCCGACGACGACCAATGACGACCGACACGACGACCGCGCCGTGCTGGGGGAGAAGCTGGCGGAGGTGCTGGCGCCGGCAACCAATGTCGCAGCCGCCGCGGCACAGCCCGCTCCTCGGCCCGCACAGAGCGGTAGTGGCAGTCAGCCGCGCTACGCCTCCATCATCAGTGGGAGTGGCAGCGCCGTGCAAAACAACGATTCCTTCGCCGCGGACAGTCGGTTCGACGTGTTCAGCCTCACCAGTCCGCTCGACGAGAGCTCAGTGGCGGTCGGTGAGCGTGGTGGTGCCCACTCGGCGTCCGGCGAGACCACCATCATGCGGCGACGACTTCACTTTGTTGTCTACAACACCGAAGAGCGGGAGGAGCTAGAGGAGGTCTTGGGGCGCATCGGTCACAGCGTTCTCTTTATTACGGAACCCACTCGCATGGAACGCTTTCTGCGCGCGGGCATGTCGTGCTTCGACGTGCTCATCGTGGAGTGGTGCGCGGCACTCATGACGCCCGAAATTCAGCAGCTCATTCTCTCGCGTACGATGGAGGAGACGGTGGTGTTGTTCCACATCACGGTGCATCCGAACGGCCAGCACGGCGACCTCCCGTTTCCACAGACAGACAACATCAGCGATGAGGCAGTGGTGTGCTCGCGGGACATTGTCGAGACCGCCTTCAACAGCCTCCTGTTCGAGCGTACGCGGGTTTTCATTCGTCGTCGGCGTCTTTTGCAGGACCTCCTCGACGTCCGTCTGCGCCACTCGTATCAGATCGTTCGACAGATCGGCAGTGGCGGCTTTGGTGATGTGTTCGAGGTATTCATGTACGTCTCCCGCGGCCATCTGGCGATGAAACGCATCTTCTTGAAGAACGTCAAGCTTGGGGTACTGGAGCAGTTGAACCGTGAGGTGATGATCATGAGTTCGCTGGATCACCCGAACATCATCAGTTTTTCCCACGCACGCCTAGAGGAAAACACCTATTCGATATTCATGGAACTCGGCGACGGAACACTGTCACAGCGTCTCCGACAACCGTTGGAGACGGCTGGATTCGCTCGTAGGCAGTCGGGTGGCTCTCGCGGTCACAGCGAGTCGGGTGATTTGATCGCCTCGGCCGGAATGCAGCCATCCGCTCTCCGGCAGAGCATCGCGGCCTCCACCTCCGCCGCCGCCGCCGCCGCAGCGGCAGCTGCAGCGGCACAAAGGGCATCGCCTGACGTTGACCCGATGGTGCTCCTCTCCCCACGAGAAGCCATCCTCATCATTCACGATATCGCAAGCGGCGTGGCGTACCTTCACCGCAAGGGAATCATTCATCGTGATATCAAGCCAGACAACGTACTCTTCTCCGGTGGCGTCGCGAAGATTGGCGACTTCGGCACCGCTGTCCGTGTCACCGAGAAGCAACGGCTGACGAATATGCGCGGCACGCTCTCGTACATGTCGCCGGAGGTGATGCTCGGCGAGCAGTACAGCAAACCGTGCGATATTTGGTCACTCGGCTGCGTGATTGCAGACATCATTGGGCTGAATCTCGGCCACTTCAGCGGACTGCACGTGCCGGCGATGATCGAGTTGTATCGATCACTCGGTGAAGACGACTGCCTCCCACTCACGCTCACCAACCGCGTGACCAACTCTCATATGGAAAACTACTACACGGACCAGATTACGCAGTCTGTTGGCGCCGCGCTGAAGGATGCCGCGTCGTTTGCGAGCCTTGAACGCGAGCGCAGCGGTCGTTACATCAGCACGTTGGGGCTTGATGCGACCCGATCGCATGCCAAGACGTTCTCCCATCCCCCAGGCGCCAATAGCGATACCTGCGGAAGCCCACTACCCCAGGGTCACCCGTCACTGGCTCAGTTCGAAAGCGCCGCAGCGAGCGAGTCAGTCTCTTCGCAAAACAGCCACCAACAGTGCAGTCATGTCTCGCAGCGCCGGGAGTTGATCACGATCCTGCCGACCTCGCTCGCCCCCACCCCCGCCATCTCCACCGCTGATCGTGCAGGAGCAGGGGCCGCCGTCGTCAGCGGGGCCTCCAACCACAGCGTCAGCGAGAGCACCACGGCCACCACCTCGTGCATGAGCGTCCCTCACGACGAGGATGCCGTGGCGAGTCGAGGCCGGTCCCCACACGTACATCACCTGCGCACCCCTTCCGCGCCAGATAACCCTTCTCAGGCCGCGGCGGACGAGAGCGCTGGCGCGACGGCGAACGGGCGCACGCGCAGCTCCGCGTCTCACCAAGATGCACAGCGATCGCGCACAGTCACTTGCATCAGCACAAGCAGTGTGGCTGTGCTCGGCACGCACACCGTACAACTCCCCGCCACCCTCGTCGAACTCTTTGAAGGTATCTTCTGTCGAGATCCGCATCGCCGCATGACCATTGATGACGTGCTGAATCACCCCGTGACTTGGGATGTGGAGTGGATGACCATGGTGCGCGCGGAGCTCGCTCATGTGATGGAGACGTGGCCCGACCACAGCGGTGATGCCGACGATGAAGAAGCTCAAGATGCCACACTCTTTTCCCTCTCTCTGTCATCCGGGCTCGACAGTGGTAGCGACGGTGGCAACGAAGGGGAGGACAATAAGGAATAAGCAACGGCGTGAAGCGGCAGTGGTGACGGCCCTGTGTCGGGGTGAGGCGTCCGCGAACACCTTCTGCAGCGCGCAGCCCACCACGCGTCGGAGCACAGGTCACAACGACAAAAAAAAGAATAACAGCTTCTCGTTGAGATCTTCATGGAGCGGTGGTACCAAAGCGGGAATGGCGCGAAGGCGTTGACACTCAAAGAGTTGGTAGAGCCTTGCAGCGTGGGCGTGTCTTTCGCTATTCAGTGTCTTGTGTCGTTGGCACTGCTCTTTGTTCTTCTGATTTTTTTTTGCTTTTTGGGGGATTTTTTATTCTATTTCTCACGTCGCGATTATTGCTGTCGGCCTCGATTTGGATGTTGCCTTCTCTGATGTTTGCCCCCCCCCCCCGAGAATGTAGATGTTCGCACGCGCGTCGAATCAGTTTCTTTCTTTCTTTTGCGAATCACTATTTATACACATGCACCCACCGATGTGCGCGCACACACACACACACACACATGCTTATATACACACACACACCTATACACATTCACATGTGCTATGTCGCCTCTTTCCCGTTCCTTTTGTTTTTTTTTGCTTTTGTTTTTCATTCCGACACTGTTGTCCCTTTTAGCGAAGGCTGCTCAAAGGCACATTTGGTAGTTCTGTTATCGTCATCTGAGATGAACGCCGCGCGCACACACACACACACACAATGCTTGAGCTTCGTGTATTCCTACCATGAAGGAGAATTCCTTGATGCGGTATGCGACGAAGCGTAAATCGCCTTCCACTAACAGCAAAAGGCAGACAGGCATCTGTCTATAGCATGTTCATGCCCGCAGAGATATGCGATGTTGCTTGTTTGCTTTCGTTGTGCTCTCTCTCTCTCTTTGTGTCGCTTCCACTTCTGCACCTTCCTTCTCCCTTCTTCTTTTACGCACTCACCCGCTCTCTGATTCTGTGGTAACTCAAAGTAAACTTGCCTACCCTCACAGTTACACCTTCTTTCTTTCACGTCTGCCACCCACACAAGCACCTACTCGCACATTCGCACTTCTCTATTAAGCAGAACAATGTCTGATGCGTGGTACATCGCCGAGCAGCTTTCACAGGATCAACGTGAGGAAAACCGCCTGAACCCCAACGTGCCCGGCAACTACGAGAAGCTCGCGGAGGTGGGCGTCTTCTACCGTCACTACAATCCGGATGAAATCAGCGACAACGCCGACACATTCATTCGCCCCTTCATGGAGACGATCCACTACGAGCACTACGACATCTGCGAGTTGAGCGAGTCAGCCCTCGGAAAGGAAAAGTTCGATGATCTCGCCAAGCAGCACTTCGTGGAACACCTTCACGAAGACGACGAGGTGCGTCTGTTGCTCGCCGGCAGCGGGTATTTCGATATCCGCGACAAGGAGGATCGGTGGGTGCGTGTCTTCGTCAAGGCAGGTGACGCCGTGGTTGTGCCAGCCGGCATCTACCATCGCTTCACCACCACCACCGCCCGCTACACTAAGACCGTGCGCCTCTTCAAGACTAACCCGAAGTGGTTGGCCCTCGAGCGTGGCCCCGCTGCCGAGGCAACAGAGGCTCGCAAGAACTTCCTCAAGACCATCAACGGCCCGATGGAGACTGCCGCTGGCCCGGCGCTCGGCTTCGAGAACAACATCTTCGCCTTCCGGTTCCCTGCCGCCTTCGACGAAGAGGTGACGCCTGTTCTGAAGCGGTTCATTGCCGAGCAGTTCGCCGCCGGCACTAACGACAAGGCCGTGGTGCTGCTCTTCATCTCCGGCAGCAAGGATCCCTACACGGGTAAGTCATGGTGCCCTCCGTGCGCTGCCTCCAAGGATATCATCAAGAACAGCGTCAGTGGGCTCCGCAAGAAGCACGGCGAGGCGAGCACGCTCTACATCGAGCTCCCCGTCGAGCGTGCCGGCTACCTGGGCAACCCCGACTACCTCTACCGTAAGCACCCCCTGCTGCAGGTGCCCAGCGTGCCGACAGTGCTGGTCCTCACCCCCACCAACAACGCCAACAGCAAGGCGGATGAGGCGGGTGTGGTCTGGTACGATCTCTTCGACGTCAAGGTCCGCACACAGAAGCCGGAGTTGGAGCTCCTCACGAGTGCCTAAGCACGGTCGGTGGATGCACCACGGCGCGAAGGACGCAGGCCGCTGGAGGCGACAATAACAAACAGAGAAGCGAAGAGAAGAGGAGCCGGCACGTGTCACTTCAACGTCAGACGAATGATCGCAGAAAATCCCCGACGGAGGCCGACGACGAAGGGTCAAGACGTGGTTTGGCGCTCTCTGACATTCTTTCCGCGCTGCCGGCTTTCCCGTTGAGGACGGTGACGGAACGAGTGAGTGGGAGGAGATTCTTTTCGTCCACTGAGTCGCACCGCCTTCTTTTTTTTTTTCTCCCTATTTTACTATTTCCCAAGTGACCTTTTCTTACTCTGACGATGTGCATCGGGACAGTGTCTGACCGCGTTGTAAGACGTTGTCGACACGCGTGCCAACCAACCAACCAACCTTCTCTGTGTTTGTGTGGTTGGCTTGTTGTTGTTGTTTTCTCTCACTCAATTGTTCGTGCAACGTCATGCCTTCTCCGTCGTCTGTGATGGACGTTGGCCCTCCTCCTTTTTTCTTTTTGTTTTTCCTTGTTTGTTTGTGTTTTTCTTTCTTTTTACTATTTCACGCTCCAGCCGCTCAATAGGACGGATCATATTTCTACTGATTGCGTACTTTTACTTTTTTTTGTTTTATTTTTGCTTTCTTCAACCCCCTTTCCCACCTCACCACTTATTTGATAATACAAGCAGTTTTCTACTGAGCTGGTGTGGAGAAGACTGGCGGCATCGACCGGCCGCTCGCTCAGTGAACGGCAACACGCACACACACCTTCTCTCGACAAGGAAGCCGCACACGATAAACTGAACATAAAAAAAAAAAGGACGTCGTCACAGGCAGACAAATCAAAATGAGGCGCGTCCATCATATTGTACACACACATCTATATGCACAAGCGCGTATATACATGTGTTCGGCTCTTTGCTCACTTATTTCGGTTCTTCTTCTTTTTCTCTCCGTTTTCTCCATTGCAACGCACCTCCTTGGGTAACCACGTCGACGCGCCGTACCGTGTGTGAGGTGTATTTGCGTGCCTTGAGCCAGAAAAAAAAAGCACAAAGAGAGAAACCACTCCTGAGAAGAGGGCAGTCGTCACACACGCCATGGGCAATGCTGGTGCCGCGTGTTCAAGGCACCCCCCTCCGCTGCGCCTTCTACGGTAAAAAGACAAGGGAGAGCGGTAGAGACGCGGTGTGCGTGTCGTGGAATGCATGGATTGCCAAGTCACCACACCCGTGGCCGTCACTCACCTGTAAGTGTCTGTGACCGAGTTGTTATTCAGCTGATCCCGCCTTTTTTTTTTCGACTTCTCTCCTCTAATCACTTTCCTGTTCATCCTTCCTCATCCCACCACGCATTTCTCTTCCTTCTCGCCGTTGGTTGTTCTCAGTGCTTTGGTTCACTCTGCTTGGCGAGAGAGGGAGACGTCAGCAACGCCCGTGCTCGCGCCATGCTACACACGTCGTACCCTCGACTAGCGACGGCACACGCGCTGCGGGGTACGATGGCCAGTGTATCTTCCCTCAGCGCGATCACTGGCACCGTACCAGCAGCGCTGCCCGCATCATCGGTCGTGCCCGCTCTCTCTATTACCTGCCGCACCGTTCACGGCGCTGGCGAGGGCAAGGGCCGACGGGTGGAGGCTCTCGGTGGCGGTGGGGCCGGCGTATACGAGCCCCGCCCGCTGCCATCCACACTGCGGCGCCGTGTCTCCGCCACGCCCGACCCGGCGGCCCGTACATCACGCGCAGAGACACAGCCGCGGCACGACGGCTCTTCCCTCCCTCAGGGAGCAGAGCATAGCCCCTCCTCCTCTTCTTCCCCCAATGAGACCCGCGCCGACGCCCGCTTTGCGCGCCCGCTGCCGGACGTGCCGTACGGTCTGCCTGAGGACCACCTTTTCGAAGCCGAGCGAATGGGCCGCTTCCAGAAGGATTGGCTCAGCACGATCGTGCCGACGTGGCGTGACCGGGTTGCCCAGACGCGGTACTTGCCAAACAAGGATGACTGGTGGGCAAGCCCGCCGCACGAAGCCTTATTCGAGCTCGCCGCGCGCGGTCAGCCATATCATGACACGCTGCGAACCATCATGGAGCACAGCTACTTCTTCCTGTTTGAGGCTGTCATGCTCGCCAAGGACGCACCGCTGCCGCACGTGATGTACGAAGACTTCATGAAGTGCCTCACCTTCTCCTCGCTGCAGAACGTGCCAGAAGAGCAGTTCGCGCTTTCCACGCAGCTCGTGAAGCACCTGCTGTGCATGGCCGCGTGTACCTGTACGGTGGACACGTACTACTTTGCCTCGGCCGAGCAGATGTTTCGTCGCATAGAGCAGCAGCAGCCGCAAATGGGGTCTGAACTGCTCTCCGCGTGGGTGTACGTGTGCACAGCGGCTGGGCGGCTGAGTGTGGCACTGGACTATGCCGAGTACATGGCACGCTGTGGGCTTCGGTTTGACCCTGAGGTGTTCGCCTTGATGATGCACCCGTCTGTCAACGTGCTGCACATTCTACAAGGCAACGTGCCCAGCGTGGCCAAGGGACTTGTCGTGCAGCAGCGTCTCTGTGCGCGACTACAAGCCGGCGCGCCCGTCACCACCACGACGGCCATCACCACGCACACACAGTCTCGACAAGACATGACGACAGCCAGCATTGCGCTTCACGCCATGTTCGTCTACCACGTCCTGACTCTGCAGCACGCGAAGAAGTGGGAGCTTGTGCGGCTCGCCACCCAGCCTGCGCGCGTCGTGCCGATGCTGCCGCGTACTCGCCAGCTCGCCGTGAGCTTGTTCGCCTCCGAGAAGGGTGTTCGCTGCGGTCCACGCAGTACAAAGGCTCTTGTCGCTCAGCTGGTGATGGCAGACGATGTGGACCAGGCGCCATCGGCGGCGGCGGCGGCTGTGCTCTATGTGTTGCTGCGCACGCGCATGAACGAGACACTGCCTGCGTTCGCCGAACTGCCCCGGACGGCCTTCGTCGACACCTTTGACTACGCCGACCGCGGTGGTGAGGCGCGGCCCGAGCGTTCGGAGGCGCAAAGGCACGCGCACGACGACGACGCGACCTTTGTCCTTCAGCACATTCACCGCATCGTCCGAAGAGGTGGAACGGGCCATGCCGCACGATCGGCACGTGTCGGCGATCTCTCCGATCACAACACGCACCGTGCCGAGGTCTCAGAGAGTAGCACGGAAGAAGACGAAGACGACGCTGCCCGCGTGTGGCACGTGGCGGCTCCAATGATACAGGCGCTTCTCCGACAAGACGGTGAGGGTGCCGAGATGGTGTCCCGTGGCGACGATGTGGTGAGCACGCGCGCACAGACGCCTGTCCAGCAGGACGTGCCGATGATGCCTTCACTGCAGGGCCCCAAGGGTGTGATGAGGGCGCTCGCCAAGTGTGCTGATCCGCGCTCACCGTGGTCATTGGCGGTGCTGCCCGCGCAGGAGCTCCGCCGCCGCGTCGCCGAACTGGATGCGCTGGCGGCGCCCCATCAGCCGACACACGCGCGCGGCACGAAACACGCGGCCTCGCTCGAGGCGCTTGTCGCGCTGTCAGAACGGGCGGCGTCTGCAGCCACACGCCGCGCCGAGGCCCTGCGGACTGATGGTGCCTCGCATGATGCAATGGCTTCGGTGGACGGGCACGACGCGGCGAGCGAGCTGCAGCAAGAGGCGGAGAGCTGGCGCGACCTTGCCGCGCTCGTGCACGCGGCAAAGGGAGAGACAGCGTCTGCGGCGTCCGTCGCACCCCCACACGCGATCCACACTGGCGTTATCTCAGACGACGCCGTGCAAGCCAGCAACGAGTACTACGCGGCGATGAACGCAGCCGAACAAGAGAGGGAACAGTTCGTGGCGACCTTCGCCGCGCAGGCGTGGATTGATCCCTCTTCCGGAAAAGGCTTCTCCGCGTGACACACGACAGTGTCGTCTCGGTTATCGGTGCGGCGAGGTGACAGCAAAGGCGGAAGGTGCGAGGACCGGTGCTCACGTCACCGATGGCCGGAGAAGAGATGAAGCAAAAGAGATGGAAACGAAAAAGACTTTTAAGGAACGTCTTGTCAGCGTTCATTTGCTTTTTTTTATTGTTGTTGTTCACAGAATCACACCGAGCACGTAGACGGATTTGTCGACAACAAAAAAAAAACAGGTTTAACGGGAGCGGGTGCCCCCTCTCTTGCGACAGTGGTTGGGGGGGGGGGGGCTAAATGCCGCTCAGCCCAGTCGTCTGCGCTAGCCGCCACTTGTGTCTTCCGGAAGAGCTCTCTCTCTCTCTGTGCTCTGCGCGCGGTGCATGTGGTGCCAGCGATCTCCTCCCCTTTCTCCTTCTCGCTCTTATCATCCTCACCATTCTACCTTTGTCTCCTGTGCGCCACCTTTCTATTTCACCGTTGTCTTGCAGCGAGACTCAACTTTGACTTGGTTGCTGGATCGCTCTCCGCAGAGCAAATCACGTGTTTGTTCAACGGTTCTACGTTGTCTTTTCTAGTGCTGTGCCTATCTCGGTGGTCTTTCGTTCACCGCAGAGCAGCCACAATTTGCTCTCCCTTTTTTCTTTCTTCCTTTGCTTGCTTGCCAACATCTGGCTTCAGTTATCTTCTTTTCCTTCTCTCTCTCTCCCTCTGTTGCTCAAAAGATTAAAATTCGTTTTCCTCCTCTACTCGCGCTTTTCATTTTTTGTTTTGTTTTAGTGTGTGCGCTTCTAGTCAACTTGGGTGTTGTACGTGTGCTGACTTCATTCCCTGCATGGGCATCGGTAGCACTAGCCACACGTCATTCGGCACTCCTTCGTCGAAGTCGCATCTTCAGTTTTTGTTCTCTCCTCGCTCAGAAAAGCTGCCGTGAAACGCGCACCGCTTTCAGCTTGTAAACAAACCAGAGTGATCACCAGTCCGTGCACGTGTACAGCTCGTCCAAAGCGCACACACACACACACACACACACACACGTACTTCCACCGTTGCGCACGCCCCTCACGCTGAGGATGTCTCTGCCAACTACATACCCAACGTTGGCAGATACGGGAGCTGCCTTGGCATCTCACGGTGGCTCCCTCGATGAGGGTCTTACGGCGGCAGCGGCGGGGGTCACAAAAGACAATAAACAACCGTCGTCGCGATGGGTGGCCACGCGCACTGCCACTGGTGCCGCCACTGTCGCCGACGGAGGTCATCTCGCGAGCAAGCAGGTCACTCCCGCGAGACCGCTCGCCCGTGATGTCGCCGGCGTGGACTGCGCCTCGCCCGTGCTTGTGGCGGCTTTGGGCGACCCCACGAGCTCGTACCAGCCCGCGCACATCAGCGCAAGCTTGGGTGGGGCACCGCCGTTCGTATCGGTCCCCGTGGCGCACCGAGGCAGAGGCCCGAGCTCCGCCTCCTCCGCCCCCATGACACGCGCCGTCGCGCCACACGGCGGCCCCTCCGCCCACGCACCTGCTGTCGCGGAGAAGCCCATGCTGCTTCGCCCGTGCCGTCGCAGCGCAATGTCCCCTTGGGCCTCACTGTGCGACACGAGCAGCGAAGAGGGCGTGCGCAACTCGCTGCCGCATTCGCTGTCACACAATACCAATGCACACGCCGCCACGACGGTAGGTGCATCGCGTGTGCGCACACGGCAGGTCGGTGGAGCGGCACGGATCTTCTCGCCCTTCGCCACACCGCTCACAGCACAAGTACACAACACTGCAGCCGGCACATACCATCCACTTCACGGCACTGCCGCCGCACACGACACGGAGCCGGATGCACACGCCGCGGCAAGCCATGCCGCGCCGGTGGACCTCACTACTATCAAAGCCTTCGGGGCGATGCGCTACCCTTTAGCCAACAGTGTGGGGTCGCGTGGTGCGGTGTTGGAGCCCGAGGTGAGCGACGCCTGCACTACGATCGCCGCAGCGGTGCCGTTGTTCGTCTCACCTCTGCGCCGCGCTCAGCTCGTGGAGAGGCGGCAGGCGGAGGAGATGGCGCAGCGTACGCGGCAGCGCGTCCTCGAGTACCTCGATGGGCAAGTGCCACCCGCCGAACAGTCCACCGCTGCTTCCCTGTCGCTCTCCGCACCCAGCACACCGTTCACACGAACCACGCTGTTGTCTGTCGGTGGCGGTGGGGCGGGCGGGCTGCGAGACCCGTCGTTTTACGTGTCGAGACTCAGCTCACCCGCTCCGCAGGCGCCGGGATCACTGCCGCGTGACCTCTCCTCCGCCGTGCACCTCGGCGTGGGTGCCACATCATCGCCGCACGCGAACAGTTTTACGGGGCAACCGTTCGCCGCGCGCACACAGGGTGAACTGCCGCGTCGCTCGCCGTCCTTCACCACGCTGTGTAGTGCCCAGTCTGACAGTGCACCAACGCATGGACTGTGTGGGACGCGATGCCCTCTTTGCCACGAGCTCGTGCACTTCTGCCCTCACGGTGTCAGCGTCGACCCAGCGGACGGTGCGCAAGACAAGGCCGCCCGCCACGTGTCGACCCTCCTGCACGCGCGAGGTGGTGGCGCCGATCGTGCAGCGCGCAGGCGCGGTGGTCGTGTTGGGGCACCGCTTGCCGCAGCGCCATCGGGTTCAGCGGCATCTGCCAGTGAGGCGGCCACCATTGACGACGTCGTCAGCCGGTGCGACGAGAGCGTGCAGCACTGCAAGCGCCTACTGGTGCCCTTGGCAGGCAGACGTCTTGCCAACGACGAAGAGCGGCTGTGAGCTGGCCAGAGGAACCCGAGTGGCTGGCCGCTCGCACGCGTGCGTCCGTCCCTACATTGAGATCGCCGAAAGCTCCTTCTTCTCTTTGTGGACGTGTGTGTTCCTTCTTGTTGTTTAATTATCATCGCTGCCGTGGTTGCTGGTTTCTCTCGCGATCTGTTTTTTCCCCCTCTCTTTGCTTTTCTCCATAATTTCGTTGACATTTTTTCTTTTTTTTTCGAAGCAGATCGCAACAGCAGCCGCGCGCCTATTCGACCTTTGTTTTTCCTCCTCCTTTTCCTTCCCTCTATCCCCTCCCCACACCGTGATGAATCTTCCGTGTTTCTTGTGGGGCTTGCCGGAACACGTTTCCCTTTTTTCTTTTTTTGTACGCGTCTGTGACCCATGCACTGCTACGGTCAATTGTCACGTTTATTGTTCTTGTTGGCGTTGTTGGCGTTGGCTTTTCTCTTCGCGGACAACAAGCACGCTGTGCCGCACACAGGCCTCCTTTGTCTCCTCTCTCTCTCTCTCTTTTACCCTCTTCCTGTTGTGGTATGTGCATGCGTGTGTGTGTGTGTGTGTGTGTGTGTGTGTGTGCATTGTTGCAGATACGCACAGGCACACCTGTTCTACACCCGTATTACACAGGCCAGCAAAGCAGTCACCTCTGTTTGATTGTCAGTCCTGTGTGCTCTTTCCTACTTTTTTTTTATTTTTCATTTTTATTCTCAAGGCGAGCCCATTCGGCTCTGACTCTCATCTCTACCGCATGTGAGTGGCTCTCTACTATTTGTTGTGGTGGTCCCTCTGCCGTTGTTGGCGTGGTGGATGACGTTGTTTGTTTGTCGTACGTTTGTTTTCGTTCGTTTATTCATTATCATGCTTGTCTCATCGACGTCAGCATGCCTCTTTTCCTTGTGTTTTCTCGTTCGTCATCCTTGGAAACATGTCGTGTGGGAACACGCCATGGCAAGTACGGAAAGGACTCGGAGACGTTAGCCATTGAGAGACGAAGAAAAAGAAGCGCGCACGATTTGCTTGTGTGTGTGTGTGTGTGTGTGATGTACACTCTGCTTCCCGCAAAAAAGAAAAAGGAGCGGAGCGGCTCTTTGAAGTGTGATGTGAAAGACTGTTTTACGGCGTGCACGCTGACATGCGCTGGGTGATCTCCTCTGCGCAGCTTACCCCAGCGTGAAGACCGTGTTTCCTCCTTGTTGTTTGTGTCCCGGCGCTTGTGTGAATGCTCTCACGTAGCTGTGTCGCAGCCGGTCAAGCGCAACATCCAAGTGGAAAGAACAAAATGAAAAGGGCAATGAACTGGGACACCAAGTGAAAAAGAAAAACGGCTTGCGCGACCCAAGATAAGATCCGCTGATGCATGTTAAGTGGCAGATCTTTCTTGTAGGGAAGAGCACATCACTCTCTAATACATGCGCCATCCTCTCTGCGCCTCTCCCCCCCCCCCCTCCCGCTCGGTCAAACCTAGACGAGGGTTTCCCTAGCAGCACGGATGCTCCCACCGAATGACGTGCTTGTTTTCGCTGGTAGACGGCGATGAAACACTGTCTTTGATATGCATCACTTCACATGGGCGCTTCAGCTCCGCCGCTGAAGGTGCTGCCATACAGATACCCCCTCACCACACAAGCCATCTCCCATTCTTTCTTTCTCTCTCTCTCGGTTTACTTTTAACTCAATGTTTGCGTGGTGTGTGCAGAGTGGTGATCCGTGACGTGACCGGACGTGCGCCACACCGCGGGGCTCTTCTTCTTGTGTGTCACAACAATTATTCTTCTTTGTGTGTTTTTCACGTGTTCCGCGATTTGACGAATGCAGCCGCGCCGTTTCTTCTGCGGCACGCCTTGTTGTCAGTGGGTGGTCTCGTTGTCGGTGGGGCGGCGGTCCTACGGCAGTGGCCACGCCTTGCTGGCACCCACGCAGCGTCGCCTGTCACCCGTTCAGCGCAGCCTCACGGCAAAGAAAGTGTTGGCCACGCAAGCGGAAGCCAACGCCCTCGTGCAGCGCTGGTGTTCGCGCAGCACCCAGTCTACGCTGCCACCCACAGGGTCGGAATTGGTTCTGTGCGTGGCTGGTGCGCAGATGGCCTCTACGACGGCGTCGGATGCGGCGTCACTGGCCTCGCTCGTCGCGCGCCTTGCCGAAAGCGTGTGCCGCGTACGCGATGGCCCGAAGATGGCTGTGGACCGCTGGTGCGCGGACGTCGGTGCTGGCACAGTGAGCGGTGAGAGTCTGCTCTTCGCGCTGCAGCAGATTGAGGTGACACTCGCCCACGGCTACGGTGCCGATCGGCTGAGGGACAAACGAGCGGTGCTTGAAGACGGTCACGCCACCGCCGCCACCGCCGTATCAGCGGCAGAAGCAAAAGAACTGGTGCTGACGATACTCGCCACACGCGTGGCGCTGGAGGGTCAGATGCTTGACATGGTTTCGGCGCTCCCTTTCCAGGCACACGTGCCAGGGGCGACGAAGACAGCGACGACGGCAACGATGGGCGGTGGTGGTGATGGTGTGGTGGTACCCATAGCAGGGGTGGATGAGTACGCAACCTCGCTGCCGCGGCTCTTGAACGCTGTTGAGCACCTCTACTGGTGCGTCTGTGCGCCGCAGCGGCCCGGCGAGTACCCCATTGACACACCACCGCTTCACGAGATCGCACTCATTACCGACGTCCCGCTGGCCCCCGACCGTCGACAGTGGTGGGTGTCGTACACACGCTCCATGGTCAAGTATGCGCTTCGACCTGTGCTTCTCTCAGGTCTTGAGAGGCGCGAGCCCTCCGCGTCGCAGGCCGTTCGGCACGCGGACGGTGAGCAGGCTGTCGAGGACCTCAAGATGACGGTGCACACGCTCTACGGGCTCTACGCCAGCTACTCGGCGCTGAGCCTCTCGCAGCGTGTGGACTTTGCGCTGCGCGTTGTCGGGCCCTATGTGTGCCGCGATGCCACCTTCCTGTTACGCGCGTGCACCGTCGGCCGTGGCGGTACAGCCCATGTGGCCGCGCCGCACACGTCTGCTCACCCGCAAGCGGCGAAGTCACCATCTGAGAAAGCTTCCTCGTCCGCTGCGAGCGGCGCATCGGGGGTCAAGGTCGGCTCGGCGGGTGGTGATCGGCACAACAAGGTGACGCTCGTCGTGCTTGCGGTGCTCGTCGCGCTCGCGTACGTGGCTTCCCTGGTCACGCCTGCCAAGGACACCAGAGAACCCCTCGTCAAAGCTCAACACTCGCCGCAGGCCGACCAAACGCCTGCGGAAAAGGTCGAAGCCACGCGCACAGGAGTCAGCTATCAAAAACTACTGTCAGACATTAAAGCTTGATGCGGAGGGTGGGGAGGGGGGGGGTGATGGTTTGGTGTTCGTATCACTGTCGCTGCGTTTCTTTGCCAGATTTACCCTTTTCTTTTCTTCCTCCCGTTCAGCGCGTGTGCTTGTTGTGTGCACACCACTATCCATCACACACACACACACACACACACACACAATACTCACTCTCAAAAAAAAAGGAACGATGTGTTAGGAAAGGACCAGCCATGACGCTAAACGAAAGACAGTGAGACAGTGCCTCTCTATCCACTGTACTTGTCGCAGCCGCAAGCTCGGATGTCGCCCCGCTGCTGTCGTGAAGGGGAGTTGGTTGGCTGCGCGTCTAACAGGCCACTACGGAGGCTAGGTGTCCGCTTCTTCACTTTCTCTCTTCTTCCTCATTTTTTCTCTCCTTCTTCTTTCCTTCTCTTTGCCCGTGCAGCGGTGTCGTGAAGGTGTGCGCAGGCTCGACGATGTGCAACGACCTGCGGTGATGTTTGTCAGAGTCCCGGATGTGTGTCCTGTGTATGTGTTCTACGTGTGATGAGACAACACTTTTGAATCCTAACAAAACGGCTGAACAGTGTTCATTGATGAAAACAAAAGCTATTACACTCTGATGTCGGTGACTGTTGCGAAGCTTTGGCAGAGGCGGTGTGCACCTCGCCCCTGTCTGTGTGCCTGTGTGTCGGAAGCTGTGTATGTGTGTCTGTTCTGCGTGTGATGAGACAACACTTTTGAATCCTAACAAAACGGCTGAGCAGTATTCATTGATGAAAACGAAAGCTATTACACTCTGATGCGTTTACGTCCTTGTCTGCCGGGATGTCAGACTGAGCAGTGTGTGCGTGTGCACGTGTATGCCGGGAAGGTCCGTGTGCTGGTGTCGCAACCGTCTTCCTTACAGGCGTCTGCGGTGGTGTAGGTGATGTAGGAGAAAATTCCCTCTGAAACAACGATTCTTGTCTCACGACTCAAAGAAAAAGAAGAACGGAAGGCCTGCGGTGTACTTTGAGGCAAGATTCTCTCGCTTCCAGGGATGTGCACACACTCCTTTTTTTTTTCTTTTTTCCAGTTGGTGCTGCCGTTGTTGTGCACTCAAATCAGCTGGTTGGATCCCCCTCTCTCTCTGTCTCTCTCGTTTGCACCGTCTCACTTCCCCTGGCCCTCCTCGCTCCCCCTCCTTGCTCTCGTGTACATCAGAAAGAAACGAGGGAAAAAGAAAAAAAAAGCATCTGTGTGGGGCGGTGTTTCTGTGTCTACGACGGAATTGTTGACCACTCTAGCTTTTCAAGCCTTGCCTAGGTCATTGTGTGTGTGTGTGTGTGTGTGTAGCGGTTCTCAACCCAGTGCGCACATAGTGTTGGAGGAGTGTTGTTGATCATGCCACGGAAACCACGTGCACCCAAGGCTTCACGGTCCAACAGCGTCTCGACCATCTCCGAGGGGCGGGAAGCCGAGAACGACAACCACTTCCAGGTGGACCTCCTTGACGCTTCCCGCGAAGGCGGAGGTGTGTGCAATGTGCTTTTCTGTGGGAAGCAGGCGCGTGCGTTCAACAACGTGATCAACATTCGTGTCCTGCTCGGCGCGTCGCAGTTTTACCTTGTCGAGCGTATCCCACAATCATCACTGTTGGCCGAGTCAAAGGCCGTCACTGAAGGCACCGACGTCGGCAGTGATTGGTTCCAGCTGTGCAGCTCGGAAGGGTTGCCGAGTGGCTGTTTCTGGGTCAAGGAAGGTGGTGAGTACTGGGTGGCACACGGTGACCTGGTGAGTGAGGAAGACAGCACACTGCGCCGGCCAGAAGAGAAGAAGGCGAGCGCGCGCGGAACTCGTGATGGGCATGCACACAATGGCGAACCAGCCAGCACGCGGCGGAAGAGTGGCGGCGCAGCAGAGAAAACGGTACTCGAGCAGCTCAAGCAGAGAAAGAAGGACGGTGGGGATGTCACCTCCTCTCAAAGCAATCGTGCGGCGAATGCCACACCCGCAGCCGTTAGCAAAGGGAAGCGGTCAAAGAGCGAAAAGGCACCGAAAGGATCGCCGATGTCAGACAGTGGTAGGGACGCAGCGGCGGACGATGTCTCTCCGCGCGTGCCGACCCCACGCGCTGGGTCAGAGACGAAGCGCACCGAGGCGGCCACGGTGTCTGCCTCCCGCCTGCTCGCCACAGGTGCGAGTGACATTCCCGTCGATACGCGCCAAGCTGAAGACGCCGCGGAGGCGCAACGCCAATTCACCCGAGACATCTTCTTGACCCCGCCAGCGTCGCCTCCGCTCCGCGCCTCTCAGGGGTCGTCCAAGACGCCGACAAGGACGACAACCACTCGCACCGTGCCGGCAGCTGCCGACGAAGAAAGCACCGCCGCGGTGACACCACAGCAAAGCGACGAGAAGAAGTCAAAAAAAGACAAGAAGGATAAGAAGGACAAGAAGGACAAGAAGAGCAAGAAGGAGAAGAAGGAGAGAAAGGCCCGCGACAAGGCGAAGGACTCGGACTCGGAGCGCCTCGAAGAGGCTGAGCACGATCGCGACGCCGAGGCCCACGCACGCCACAAGAAGGAGAAGAGCGAAAAAAAGGCCCGTGAGAAGCGTCCGCGCGAGGAAGTGTCTGAGGAGACAACGGCACGCGAGCACAGCGGTATTCGCACCCGTGGCGACCTCGACTCTGCAGAAGTTGATGACGCACACATGGACACCAAAAGGCACAAGAAGGATAAAAAGGACAAGAAGCACGACAAGGGGGTGGGTCCGTCTGCTCGCGCCCCTTCACCCGCTTCGTCCGTGTCACCGGCACACACGGAGGTGCCTGAGACGGCAGTGAGTCCCCCTGCAGCGGTAGACTCCCCAGCGCTGCCACCACCACCGGCGGCCCGCACATCCGCGAGCGGGTCGACGGTCAGTCGCCAATCGCCGCAGCGGAAGGGTGATCGTCGCCAGTCACCGGAGTTGGCGTACTCCAACGCACCGTCACCACGTCAGCAAGCGGTTCGTTCACCGGGACTGGTGCTTGCGCCTAGTCCGCCGCTGGCAAGCCCCGCGCTTGGCTTCACGCCTGTTGTGAATTCACTCGCCGAGGAATTCAGTTTGGACAATCATTCTCTCTCTTCGTTCAGCACCGATTCGGAGTACTTATACGAGTAATGTGCTTCGCCTCTCTCCCTCTCTACGCGTACGCACCGGAGTGGTAGATGACGGCATGGTGACGCCGCGATCACTGGGCGTCATTCTCTGCTGGTCTTGTTTTTTTTTTTTTAGTGAGGGCCCTCCTCGGTGAAGCAGGCGTGCCTTTGTATACGCGGTGTTGTGATGGTGGTGGTGGTTATCGTGGGTAATGACCTGCCTGCTTGTATCCGATTAACACATAAACACAATCGTCTGTCGAGGAACACGTCACGAAGATCGTGTAGTCCCCTATTCTCTCCCTCCTTACTTTGCTCTCAGTGAATACGAAGAACAGGAGACAGGTGGCAACAGAGTCGCGCACAGCGCCACATCCCCGCGCGGCCTCCTTCTTTCCTGGAAAAGTGCTGACGCATTCATGGCGCACTCACCGCTTCTGTACGGCTTCATTTCAGACTGTGTGTTTGCCACCAGCGCGCTTTGGGGACACGTCGCGTGTGTATTCTCTTACACCTCTCCCCGTCCTCATCCTCTTACCCTATTTTTCTTCGTCTTCCTCTCTCTCTCCCCGACTCAGCACTGACTCATTGTTGTTGTGATTGCGGTGGTGGTGTGTATTTTTGTCCCATCGTACTGTGCACTAGGAGAAGACAGAAGGTGCACACGCAAGCTAGCCAGCGAGCAGCAACCACAAGAAGGAAAAGTACATTAGGCACCATGGGCAGCGTTCTGGATCCGGCCAAGGCTCCCCAGTTCTTGGACAGCATGCTGCGCAAGAACCGCATCGTGCTCATCTCCGCCACGTACTGCCAATTCTCAACAAAACTCAAAATGCTCTTCATTGAGCTCAAGCATCGCTTCGTGTCGCTGGAGATTGACATCATCCCCAACGGTCGTGAGGTCTTTCAGGAGGTTGTCGGTCGCACTAACGTTCACACTGTGCCGCAGGTGTTCCTCAATGGCAAGTATCTTGGAGGCTACGACGACATTGTGGCGATGTACCGTAAGGGCACACTCTCCACAACGCTGGAGAAGCGTTAACACACACGCACACACACACACACACACACTCGCAAGGCGCTACTGGTGTGTTGAACCATGAGAACGGGTCGGTGGTTTGCCTTTTTTTTTATGTAGGAGGACAGTTCTTGCGTCACGTCACGTCGGCGCGTGGGCAACGGCGTACCTAGGCCAGCACGGGCACTATTGGATTCGAGGAAAGGGTCGTGCCTCACCTCATCACACACACACACACACAAATATACAAATATACACACAGCGACGGCGAAACATGCGTGCGGTGGCGGCGGCAGCGCTCACGATGCATGTGTTTTGTGGGGCGAGTCAGGTAGGTAAAAGACAGGTACGGTCGAGCGACATTTTTCCTCCGGCTCCCTCCACCTCCTCCCCCAACGAGCCGCAGACGCACACAGTCTGCACCGTACCCCATCCACGTTTGTGATGGTGTGATCGTCTTGTCGCATTCCCCCACCACCGTGCGCACACACGTATCTCGACACACACACCCTGCACGTTATCTGTTTTATTCATTTATTTACCCACCATACACGCACACACACACGCAGACACACACACACACACACATCTCCCTTACTCCCCGTCTCTTTCCGCATATTCTTCCTTCGATACCACGTTACCAACAAGGTCAAATCTCTGTCTCCCTCTCTCTCTCTCTCTCTCGGACGTGTCCGCTCACACTCACTTGCCTACGCGGTGCCCCACGGCGCTCCGTCGCGACACTCCCGACAACACCCTTTCTTCCCCTTTCCCTGTCTTTTCTTTCCGCTTGTTTGTCATCTGTGGGCTTCCCTTTTTTTTTTTGATATTGTTTCGTCACCGCGGCAAGGCCCCACAGTTTGGCGGGCCCGCCTTCTAGAACGCGCGCTTTCTTCTAGTTTAGTCGTGTTTCTTGTCACTCCCTTTTCCTTCTTCTTGTTGGTGCTCTGCAAAAGAAGTCGAGAGAGACCCGTCTTTTCCAGATACCTCGCAGGCGCAGAATTCTTTTCTTTTCTTTGTGTGTGTGTTCTTGCAACACTCCTCACGGTGGGTGCTCTTGTTTTCTTCTTTGTTTTTCTTTTGCACTTTTGAGTTCTTCGTGCACGTTCGTGGCCACTGCCCCTTTTTTTCTCTCTTAGTTTTCACTGGTGTCATTCATCCCTGTTTTTTTTTTCTTGCTTGCTTCTCACTTTTTTTTTCTCTTCTTCTCTCCTGACATTTTTTTAGGTGTTTGTTTCGGTGTTGCGTGACTCCTCTCTTCTTCTTTTTCTGTCTTCCTGTCAGTCTTCAGCAATCAACTCCTCGCGCAACGCCCGACTAGCGGCACGACTGCACTCACCATCTTGATTTGTTCTGTCAGCACTTCGCGGATTTCAAACGCCGCGTAGCACACTTCAGGGTCGCGTGTAGCCGTGTGGCTCCCTTCTTTTTTTTATTTGTCGTTGCCAACAGCCGAAAGTAGAAGCGCAAAGTGCTTTGATCTCGGCTCTCTGTACAATATCACTCCTGTGTTTGTTTTATTTTATTCTTAGCTCACCCCTGTCTACCGCTCGTAAGGTACGCGTATAGCGCTGAGAGCGACAACGACAGCCGGCAGCACGGCGAGATGTCACAGTATCACAGCTTCAAGGATGTTCGCCGTGGTGACTCCTTTTATGATGCCATCGCGCTCATGGAGTCTCCGGGGAGCTCGACCTCCGCGTCGTTCGATAGGAGCATCAGCTCGTCTGGGCTGATCGGCCGGCAGAGGGCGCCGAGTCGGCAGAGCGGAAGGTTCTTGTCTGCCACGGATGAGTGGCTGCCAGTGACGGGCCGCAGCCGGGGCGGTTCACCTAGTCGGGCTCACAGCACGGCACGGTCGGCCTCTGTGTCGGCCGCGCACACGGCACACCACATCCCAGCGCGACGGAGTGTTCACAGTACGGCCATGCGGTCGTCTGTGGCACAGGTGAGTGACGCGCCAGCCGACGACTGGTCTGTTCTGTTCGGCTCGCTCGAGGAGGCGGAGCGCTACTTTGCCAGGCACAACCTGCCGACAACGGCCCTTCGCCAAGGTCACGGCAGCGGTGGCAGTATCATGCACGACAGCGAGAATGGGGCAGTGACACAAGAGGCGCTCCCACGTGTGTGCTCACGTAGCGAACTGCGACGTCGTAGCTCCTCAACACCTCTCCGGCAGACATCCACGTCGTTCACGGGGGAACAGATGACCCTGGCGGCTTCTGACGTGGCGTGCAATCCACTGGGCCCGCTGCCGCCGACGACGAAGCTACCGTCGGCGGCAGTGAACGGTGGCCGGTCCGGCACGCCATCGGCCAACGACACGGAGTCGTGTGCCGCCTCACTGGCCAGTCCCACAAGCACATCAGTGACGTCGTCAGCGTGGCGGGAAGTGGGTGGTGCCGTCAGTCTCTCTTCCGTCGTGCCACTGACGGGCATCCGCACTCGGTCAGCGACGCCAGCGCCTTCCGTGACGATGTCGGCCCCGGTCGTGTCATTGGTCGCAACGGACGTGACAAGTGCACTCACAGCCAGCACCGGCCCCGACAACCGCACGAGTGCGCCACCTGCGAAGCGGCTGCGCGCGGTGCGACTGCCGGAGTCACCGACGGAGAAGCACCACCACCGGTCTTACTCCACCAACTACACGGCGTTGTCGACCTCGGCGGCCACACCCACATCACTGGTATCGACCGGGTACATCTCGATCGTTTCTGGTGAACCACGCCGCGCCAACGCGTTTCGGAGCGTGTTGCCAGAAACGAGGCTGCCTGGATGTCAAGCACATCTCGCTCCCTACCGCACATCCGTCGCGCACGCGTACCAGTCCCATTCCATGGGTGCGGCGATGGATGGGGAGTTGCCAACGACGTCCTCCTACCTGTTGACACCGTCGGCGCTGCTGTGCGCGCCGGTGTGGCAGGACCCCGCCTCACCGAGCAGCCTCTCCTCCACCAGCACAGCCGCCGTCGTGTTCGTCGGTGAGTACTCGATTCGGCATGTGATGTGTGCCTCGACGCCTCCCAAGTACAACGCCGAGGGTGGTGGTCGTGCGCTCGGCACGCTCCTTGGCGGTGACCCCGCGTCGGGCCACGCAGAGAACAGCCCTTTCTCGCACAGGTGGGGCACGTGGCTGGCCGCACCTTCGCGCAGCTTCTCGGAGGACACACCGGTGAACAAACGCGGTGCCAACGCGGACGGAGGCGCACTAGGTGCCTGTGCCGCTCCACCGTCTTCACGGCAGCGCAGCCAGGGTCACCAGCTGTTCCGCATCGAGTCTGACGGGACTCTGTGTGAAGAAAACGGTCAGCTGACGCGCCGCCCCGACATGGACAATGACAACAATGGCGATGATGACGCGAATGGCGATGGCAGCACCTACCGCGCCGCGTTCATCCCAGCGAAGCGCAAGACTACCATCTTTGGTGGTGCCTGCACAGACGAGCGGCGCGTGCATTCTCGCAGTGCATCGGGGAAGCTGTCGCGGAAGGCGAGTCGACGTTCGTCAAAGCATAGCTCATTCAAGAGTACGTGCAGCAGTCACCACCGCCGCCGTAGTGACGCGCCTGGTTTAAGTCCAGCTGCCGGTATGTCAGCGACCGCGGAGAGGTGCGGTGCCGCGTCCCCCACATCCCCACTCTCTGGATACGCAATGACGTACGAGCCGGATCGTCTCACCTCCGCACCGCGTGCCTCGACGGGCTTTCACACATTTTCCGCCGAGCTTCTCGTCTTCGGTGGGTCCGCACCACCGCCGAGGCGCTCGTCGTCTGAGCTGCAAGACGATGCGTTGCGGCAGCAGCAGCAGCAATCAGGTGATGGTGAAGGCGCCGCCGCGGCGCTCTGTGCAGGCGAGGTGTCTTCCTCAGCCGGGTCGACGTTCGCGCCGGCTGAACGGGCTCGACAGGGGAATCGTGGCATGCTCGAGCGCACACTGCACAGCACCCTTGGCATCATCCCAGCCGGACACACCGGCGAGGACGACAGCGTTGTCGGCCCGAGCATTGACATTTCGAGCAGCTACGCGCTACAAGGCGCGACCGTGCGCACGGAGACCCACCTGCCGTCGCACAACGGAAGCTCGCGGCGACGCAGCATGCTCTCTCTCACGGCGACTGCCGCACAATCGCAGACCTGGTTCGGCGGCAGCATTCTGCTCAGCGGTGACAACGGCATCTCCCGGCCAGATCGGGCAAGTCCAACAACCGCGATGTTACCCGTGCCGGCCCCACCAGTCAACGAGATGGAGCGGCGGACGCCACTGCCGCTTCAGACGCTTCACTTCACCACGTCATCCCTGGCGTCGTCGGCGAAGGACGCTTCGGGTGTGCCAGAGACCAATACGGGGTGGCGTGGCCTGGCCGGTCCGCGTCTAAGCTTTCGTTACGGCCCGGTCAAGAACCCCTTCGCCTCCACCTCGGCTGCCACACCAGCCGCGGCGTCACCGCTCATCGAGACAAAGACCATGATGGCTCCCTGGCCGACGCTCGCCTCCTCCGGCCTCGCAAGTCCCCTCTGCAGCGGGCACTCCGAGTGTGGCAGCTGGTCGCGACCGGCGTCGATGACCTCTCCGCCACACACGGACCACGTGAAATTATTCAACGGCAGCCGGCACGGCGAATTTTTACCGGTCGCGGCCCTGAACGCCTTTGACGCAGAAGATGTGGTCGCGGCGATGGCACACACGCCATCACGCACGCAGGCGGCACACGCGCCATCGTTGTCGTCCCCCTCCTCGGTGGTTGCCGCCGTCCTGAACGGATCCGCGGCGTCCTCGGCAGCGCTGTGGGACACCAGCCTCCACAGCAGCCCACACCACTCGCCACGTGGACAACTCAACGGTGCCGCTCGCACCACGCCATCGGCGACCTGCGTCGTCACTCCGCTCGCAGGCGTTGCCGCGGCCGCCTCTGCACACGCGATGGTGTCCGGCACGGACAGCCATGCGAGTGCTGGTGCCGTCAGTGTGCGTGTGCCGTCGGTGGCGAGCTCCGCGCCGTGTGGAGGAGGGCCGCGGGAAGGCACCGTGACGACCGAAGGCGGCGAAGGCATCACGTCCCCTGAGCTCAGTCCTGCGATGTCTTCCAACGGGTATGACACCTCACTGCGCGTGCATGACGAGAGCCTGTGCAGCCGCGGTGGCCGCGCACACGGCTGCGTCCACACGCCCCGTCACCGGGTCCACCGCGTCGAGTCGCCTGCGACCGCCAAAGGCAACAGTGCGACCGAGAACACGGTGACCTTCGCCCCTGTCGGTGAGGCGGCTCCCGGCGCACACGGACCGCACGACGCCGGTGCGTCTGTGCGTGCATTCGCTGCCGACAAGTGCACGGCGGATCACGTGCAGCCGACGCTGCTTCGGCATCGATCCAGCGTCGGCCCCAACGCCTTCACGTCTGTTGTGAAGGCACCAGATACATGGCGTCCGCGGGAGCGGGCAGACACGCTCGACGGCGCGTTGTCGCCTGCGGGCTCGGCATCGCCGCGAGCATCGTGGGCCCGTGGTGTGGCATCGGCAGCATCATCCTACGCCAGCGTCGAGCGTCCACGCAGCGTGGTTATTCTTGACGACGCATCCCTTGCGAGTGGCGACGGCGCCACGCCCGGTCGGGGTGAGGCGCGGGGGGAGGTGCCTGCGTTGGGCATCTCCGGTGCCTCGTCGCATAGCCAAGACAGTGCAGGCTCTCACCACACGGTGTCTCTCATTGGTCTTCTTTACGAGGTGGATACGTGATCACATCGTCCATGTGCGCGCACCGTGGGGGAACGGTCCGAGAGAGAGAGAGAGGGGGGAAAGGATAGACACAGCGTCTTTTTTTTTTAATTTCGCCTGATCCGCGTGTACCCCCCCCCCCGCACATCGCCTCGTGCATGTGACACGAGTCTCTCTCTCTCTCTCACCCACACCCTTGGCAGTCGCAGGCGTCATTGGCGTGCGCTTCTTCTTTTGTTGTTGTTGCTGTTGTAGTTATTTTCTTCTTCTTCTGAGGTTGCAAACAATTTACGCGCGTCATTCTCTGCGGCAATATCGCAAAAATAAAAAAAGTCTTTGTTTTGCGCACGGCACACTGAGCGTTTGCATTGCGTGCAAACCATCGGCATTCACCAAAGGTTCTCGTGCCGGCCACTTTGCAGTTGTTGTCTCCTTGTGCACTTGCATACAGTGTCGTTCACCTATATCCTTTTTTTTTTCCCCCTACCTGCTAAGCTGCACGCACTTGGGCTTTTTTTTCTTCTTGCTCCCCCCCCCCTCCCCAGCAAGGGAGTCCGTGACACATACACACAGTGCCCGCGATTCTTTTTTCCTTCTCTCCCTCTTTCACCTCCCCAGTGCGCCTTCTGACTGTCTGGCATTCTGAGGGTTCTTTTGACAGGCACTCGTGTCAGTGTTGTGCGCGTGCGTGTGTTTCTCCGTGTGTGTGACCTCGTCGTTGCTTCACGACAGCAAGAAAACAAAAGCACATGCACGTACACACCGCCTTGTCAGCTTTTCACATGAACCTTTGTGCATGAATGTCTGTTTGTCGGCCTTCTACTTCAGCCTCACACACACACACACACACGTTCTCTGCGCGTGGTTCTTGCTCTTGATACGTACGATGATGGCTCTGCTCGTTTTGAGCTTCTTTTCTTTTTATTTTTCCTTTCTTTCTCTTTTCCCTTGTCACCGAGAGCCGGGAGGGGGGAAGAGGTCAACAACGTTGACGAAGAAGGTTTGCTTGATGCATCACCAACTCCTGGGCAGTGGAAAGCGTCTCACCAACTCTCTGCATGCGATAGGGAAACAGCCTCGAGTGCGTCGGCCTTTGAGCGTTTCTTCTTTCTCTTCTTCCTCTCTCTCGCGCTCGCTCTTTCTCTCTCCCTCACGCATACATCTGCGAGCGTGGATGTGTGCATGTAAACATATGTACTTGATCAGGCGAGCTAGTATTAGCGCGCGTCACCCAGAACAGCTGAAACGAATAAAACGTAAAAAACTCCATGCCAGCGCAAGAGAAAAAGAAAAGATTAGTAGTGCCTTGACTGTGCGACTGAAGGTTCGAAAGCTCGAGGACACCGCAGAATGCCTGCCGGCGCTGGTCGACCGTTCTAGTTGGGCACCGCCCCCCCCCCCTCCGTTGGGCGCCGTTGCACAGCTGTGTTTGGTTGGCAACTCTCTGTTGACGGTAGCGTGTCCTCCCGTTTATGCCTTGACACGTACTTTACGAAGCATGTGTGTGTGTGTGTGTGTCGTGCAAGCGGCTTCATTGTATTCCTCGATATTTCGTCATTCGCCTCTCCTCTCTCTCTCTCTCTCTCTCACTCTCTCTCTCTTCTTCGCCTCTTACGCGTACACCCTCCAAAGAGGATAAACAGCGTTGTGTGTGTGTGTGTGTGTGCGTGCGTGTGTGGCAAGGATTCTGACGGTGGCGGATTGGTGTCTTCAGCGGCCGAGAGGTTAACAAGTCCGAGAATCGTAGAAGAATAACGTCGTGGACTACACCACATTTCAGTGGTCTTCTCTCTCCCTCTCTGCACAACCCCGCGCGCATTGTCGCCCGAAGCTTTGTCGCCTCCGCACGTTCTCACATATTACTTTCACTCTCCATTCAACAGTGACGTCTTTGTTTACCGCCTCATCTAACTCTGTGTTGTGGTCATCTGTTGTTGTTGTTGTTTTTTTGTTTTTGATCCCATCCCCCGCCACCACTCGTCGTGCCATTCTTCCTGATTCTGTGAACAATTATATCCTTCTTCTTTTTTCTTTTCATTTGTTTCGCTTTCATTCCACCGGGCTGGCTTCGAACCAGGATAATTCTCGGTCTGTGCGCATTGTAGTTTTACTGTGAAGAGTAAAAGAGAAGAAAAAAGATTCTTGCTCATTTTTTTTTTCGTTTGATTGCCCTTTTTTTTTTCTCTCCCTTCTTCCCCGTGTTCATCACTGTTGTCTGTGAGTCAGCGCGTGTGTTCGTGTGTGCTTTGAGCTCAGCAGCGGGGCTTTCACAAGAGTACGTTACTCGAGGTCAACAATGTTTGTCGATGACGATGAGTATGGACTGGAGTCTTTCTTTCCACATCAGGCGGTAAGCAACGGCCTCGGTGGGTATTCGGGTTCGCGTCTCAGTGTCTCCGCAGTGGTACCGAAGCCGTCGACGGCTAGCGCGCTACACAGCAGCGAGCTCGGCCGTGCAGCATCGAGCACGCAAGCCATACGCACGTCGCGGCCAACGCCACCACCACCAGCACGTGAGCGTTCTTTGCCGGCGTTTCCCAGCTCCGTCAACATGCACGTGCCTAGCGTCAGTCGCACTGTCTCACCGGCAGTGCTCTCTTCGACGGAGGTGAAGCTTGTCATGAAGCCTGGTGGTGGCAATGGCACGATGTTGCCTCTCCCGAAGAAGCCATCGGTCGTCTCCGCCACGCCAGGGCAAACAGCGCCGCTCAACAGTGGTGAACGCAACCGTGTGCCGTCACGCGGGTTGGAGAACCCCTTGGATTTGGGCTATAGTGGTTACATGCTTGATCTCGGCCTCGCTGAGGCGCCGCCTCCACGTGCTGTTAGTCCTCGTGCTGGCAGGTACGGCAGCCTGTACAGCGTCAGCTACGATATGATGCTACCCCCACGCAGTGACATAGCCGTACCCTCTCGCGAGAACTCCGGTTATCTGTATCCCCAGGCTGCCTCCGTGAAGATCACGCCAGCTAGCCGTAAAAGCAGCCGCGATATTGTGCCAAGCACCAAGGAGACAGCCAGTGCTATGGAGCACACGTCGAGCCAGGCGCTGTTTCCGGGTCACACCAATAAAAGCTCGTTCTTCACCCGTATGGCCGCCCTCAACGCACACGAAGGTTCGAGTAGTGACGACTCCAGTGAAGAGGCGGAGGATGACCGTGCGCGCGACGGTGTGACGGCAGAGGCCGTGAGCGCTGCCAGCCCAGGCTCACCCGCTACTGTGGGGCCCCGCGGGCGTGATGCCTCGAGCTACGACGGCGCCTCAATTTTCCAGGACATGAGCAGCACCGGCAGCAGCAGCAATGGCGGTGACGATGACAAGAACGGCTCTAGCGGTGACGACAAGGATGACCTCGACGATGACCGCATGAACAGCGCTGACTTTGACTTTATGGCTCAGGAAGCGGTGACAACAACACACGCGTCTTCGCACCAGGAGAAGGACCAACCACGGGCACGTCGGCCATCAAAGCTCACCGCGCCGCGCAGGGATCGAAGTGCCAAAGATGGTGGCCAGGGCGTCGGCGTGCAGCGCAGGGTTAGTGAGGAAGGCGAGAGGGGCGTACGTGGTGCTCGGCGCGCGGCTCCCGCCGCCCACGACACTGAAGAAGAGCACGACCGAGGCACGCTTGCTGGTGCGGAAACGGTGGAGGGCTCACCGGACCAGCCGTCCTTTGCCGTGCAGACCCGCAGTGCCGCCGACGGGGCCATGAGCAGCTGCCGTGAGTCGGAAATGGATGCCTCTCTCATGACGGAGGTGGTGACTGCCCCGGGGCGTCACAACGTGAACCAGGACCACGTGGCCCACCCGCACGCACTGCAAGATGTACAGCTCATGAATATTCTACGCCTCACCGACGAGCACCGTGAGGACGGCATTCGCCGCAGTGGTGGGGTCGATCCGCATCGCCTCTCCGCCTCTGACGGTAGCGGTGGCGGTCGTGTCGGGGCTGCCGATGACGACCTTGACGACGGGGACAGCCAGGCAAGGGCAGCTGTGCAGCGGGCGAATCACCGCGCACTAGAGGGCCGTCAGAGCGCCGAGGACACACCGCCTGGTGGAGTGCGTGCACAGGCAGGTGGACAGCGCCGACGACTCGCCCGTCCGGCACCTGATCGTCGCCTCACAGAGCGCAAGAGCCGCGCCGCCGCACTGCCCTCTGTCCATGACTCTAACGAGCGCTACAGTGCACACACGGTCGCGCCGCCGTCCGCATCCCCGCCCACGGCGTCGCCGCCGTCCAGCCACTCACCGCCCTCCGCGCGGAGGACAGACAGAGACACGGCGGGAGCCTCAGCCTCTCACAGCCCACCACCGCTGCCGCCACACCCGGGCACCGTGGCGTTGCGTGCCGCCCCTGGCGGCGCTGCTGCACGCTCCGGGCGCGGTGGGCCGCCACTACAGCCGCAGCTGATCGGTGCGGCGGCCCCAGACGGTGGCATGCACCCGATGTATATGGGTGGCCCGGGGTACGCCAGGTTCGGCGTGGCGCCCGGCCACCCGGCGATGATGTCAATGTCCCCACAGCACCGCATGGCCGTCCCAGGCACCAGGCGTGCCTCCGTGGTGAACAGGCCACCCGCGATGATGCCAATGAGCTCTGCGGGCTCACCTCGTGTGCCGGGGCGTCGGCGCGCGGACAGCGAGGCGTGCAGCTCATCCGACGTCGGCTCGCGTAGTCGAGGCCACTCTGTGGCGTCGTCGGTGCTTTCGTCGGTGCCATCGCTGCACGCGTCAGATCGCTTCGACGCTGTGGCAAACCTGCGCCAGTTCATCGACCGCCAAGGCCCTTCACCGGATATCGAAGACCTCGATGTGCTTGTTGGCACACCCACGCGCGCATCTGCACTCCCCTCCGCCATCACCCCGGCATCTATGTTCACGCACGTCGGTGATACGTGGTTCTCTGAAGTGGCCACGGTGATTCACTGGGTGTCTAGTCCGAACCTGACGCCAGACTCACGGCCACTCCTGTAGCACACGCACTCAACATCGTCATTTCTGAGCTGTTGTTTGTTTGTTTGTTTGTTTGTTTTGCCTTTTAAACGAGTCCGCGCGTCAATGACTCCTATCCCGGTCACTCGTTGTTGTTGTTCTTTGCGTTCTGGATGCCCCGCAGTGACGGCTCTGGCCATAGCGCACTTCAAACGGCAGCATACCTTCAAGCGTTCGCTTTTTAATGCCTGATTGAGCCAGTGACTAGCCATGAAAAGTAAGAAAAAGCAGCAAGGCTATCCCGCGTACCCCGGCGCCACGTCAATCATCAAGGGATCAATTTAATGAACACACACACACACACACTTTCGTTCGCACGGCCCGCACACACACCCCACTGATGAGCATACCCATCTGCTTATCGCCAGTGCCTGTGTGTTTGACGATTTGTTTTTTTTTTCTTCGTGGATGTGTATGTACGTGTGTGTGTGTGTGTGTGTGTGTGTGTGTGTATGTGTGTGACGCATCCCATGTTCATGTACGCAAGTGACCATTCTTCTCATGTTTACAGGAAAGGTGTTGCTCCGCTGTTCATCGCTGCAACCCCCTTTTTTTGTTTGTTTGTTTTGTTGCTTGTTTGTTTAATGTCAGTCGTGTACCCTTGTCTGTTCTTTTTTTTTAATGGTGACTTCTGACATATTCGCGCACCTACTCTCCCTCAGTAGAGTCATCCACTCGAGTAGTATGCTGCGACGACTTGCTTGCTTCCTCTTTGTATGTGCATTTCTATCTATACTGCGCTCGTCGTGGCACCACGCAATCGAGCTGCGGCGCTGCCGTGTCACATCGTTTCAGTCACTCTCTCTCTCTCTCTCTGTGTTTTTGTGGGTGTTCTGTGTTCTTTCTTTTTTTTCTTTTTTTTTTGCTTTGTGGTTGGTACCACGGCAGTGTCTGATCATCTGTTTCTTTTTTCTTTTGTTTTCTGCCACTCACACTGACATGCACAACCGCGAACAACGGCACGATGCATTTCTAGGCTCATGTACTAAGGGCAGTAGAGCGCGCTCGTGCACGTCAATGGAAGCCATCGTCTTCTGTTTTCACTTCTATTTTTCTCTTTTGTTCTTTTTTGTTTTTTTGTTTGGAATTCGGCGCTTTGTGCCCACATCCATGGTGACGGCTTCGTTATTAGAAGTTGATTCTTTTCTTTTTTTTTTTCAAACGCGTACGGCATACCTCCGACATTCTTCGGTCTTTTCATTTTTTTTTTCGGTTGCGTTCTTCCGTGTAGTTGTGGCTTGGCCTCTCTCCTTCACGCATTCGCATGAGTGCGTACGCGCCGTTCTTGTTCGTTCGTGCCCATGCGAGCGAAAGGTCGTGGTCTTCGGCACCAAGGCACAGATGGCAAAGCTGTGTGCGTGCTTGGATGTGTTTCTCGCATTCTTTTCTCATGTGTTTCCCCTCACTTTGCAGGCGCGGACCGTCCGTTGTGGTTAACTGTGTTTCCTTTCTCTTTTCTGGATTTACTTTGATATCTGTCTTTGTCGCCATCTATTTCATCTCTGCCCTCTGAGAAAAAAAAAAGATAAAGAAGTCGTGAGAGAATAATAGTGTGCTGCTCGTTAGCCACCCAGCTCTCAATGACCCAGAAAGAGAGTCCTGTGAGGGAGTTTTGTGAGCGCCCCCCCCCCAATCCTTTTCCATCACGTCAGCGTGCCACGGATCTCACGCGCACGAGCGACTTTACGGCACTTCCACCACACGTCCGTGGGGAGCACACGCGGTGGAAGTGGTCCGCTCGCCGCTTTACCGCACCAGGTGTGTTCTTGGCTCGGCGCCTCGACACGTACCGACACCTTCATATCTCGCGCTCTTCACCTCCCACCCTCCTGTCATGTGTGCGCTTGCATGTCGCCCCTCTCGTATTTACGTTTTGTCGTTGACATCACGGCGAATGACGATCAAGTATCAAGGAAAAAAAAAGAAGTGGCGCTACCACTTTCCTTTTTGGCTTCGTAGAGTCTTGCGCGGTGGTGTCTGTTTTTTTTTTCGTTCTTTCTTTCCTCCTTTGCTCTCTTGTGCTTTTTTTTGCCGTTTGTTGGCGCGGTTGCGTGTGTTCACTCTCACCTTCGCACTCGTTTCCGCTTTCCTTACGACATTCTTTTTTTTTTCTTTGTTTCTTCTCTAGTCAGTGACGACGATGATGACAGCACCGCAGAATCGTTCGCCTTCTCCTCAGCCAATGATGATGGGCCCACAACCAGGTCGCTGTGCTTCTCCCCAGCCACGGATGATGGCTCGCCTGAACGGGCCTTCATCCCAGGCAGCGGTGGCACGTTCACAGCAGATGCCGCACGGGTACAACATGACGCCACAAGGAATGTCTCCCTCCGGAACGCCGGTGAATATGAGTATTAATTACGAGAGTGGCCTGCGCAGTGGCGGTGGCGGTCGTGGTGGACAGGGCAGTGGGACCGGCTCACCCATGCCACAAGGGTACTTTCAGCCTAGTGCCAATGGCAGTCCCAACAGCAGCTTCGCACCGCACTATGCCTCCGGTGCCTCCTCCGCCTCTCAGTTTCGCCCATCACAACAACAGCAGCCGCCGCAGCAAGGGATGATGCTTCCTCCTCGTCCACCGGCGGGTGCAGCCGCGAGCAACGGTGGTGGCGGCCGCTTTCACCAGCCTCAAGCGTTCAGCGGACCAGGCGGCGCCGGCTCACCGCAGGCGTCCCCACAGTCCGGGCACGGCAGCTCGAATACCCCGAGCAGTGGCGGCGGCTATAGCGGGCCACCGCGCTCACTGGTGGGACCCACGCAACCGCAACAGCAGTTCGTGCCGCGTCCTCCGTCAGGGCCTCCTCAGGGCGGGCCCTTCAACGCCCGACCCAGCTCAGGCAGTCCTCGTATGAACCAGGGCGGTCGGCCACCGCAGCAAAATCACTACGGCTCCCAGCAGTCACAGATGTACGCGCCACAGCAGCCGCAACAGCAGGTGGCGCATCGCGGCAACGGAAGGGGTATTTACGGCCGAAGGCCTGTCGCCCGGGGTCCGCAGCCGACGGACATGACTGTCACACGCGGGCCGGACGGCCGCCGAATCAAGTCGGCGCAGCGGCAGCAAAAGGAAGCGGAGGCCAATGAGGGCAAGCAGCCTCCGCGACTGAGTCCGCAGCTGAACGGCAAACGAGGTAAGGTGAACAAAGAAGGTGAAGTCGTGCACAAGATCAAAACTACCGTTGAGAACGATGAGACGTGGGTACAGCCACTTGTTTACTCAACGTGGGTGGACTCACCAACACAGTCCTTTGCCGGCGGCGGACGCAGTGACGCGGCTGGTCACTACAAGCGACAGCCGAATAAGAAGACGCGAAAAGACGCTGACAAGGCCAAAAACCGCGCACGCAACGAAAATAATAACAACAACAGGGGTCGCGGTTCGAGTGACGACGAACTTTCCTCCGACGGTCTCTCGAGCTCTTCGAGCCAGCCGCCGAAGCGGTCCAAGTTTGTTGAAGCACTGCGTGGGTTGTTTCGCTGATCGCGGCATGGAACGATTCCGTCAACCTTGTTTTGTTTTTTTCCCCCACGTGCGTGGAAGAGAAAGCGGTTCTGGCATATCCTCGTTGCAAGCAGCCCATCGCCTTCGCGTCGGGGGCCCTTCCTTCCTTTGGGGGCGAATGGGCTGTGCTCGGTGCGCCGTTCTTGCTGCCACCCAGTTTTGTTTATGTGCCTCGCGCGAGGCTGCGCTTGCTCCTCTGTGGTGGTGGTGGTGGCGAGCGAGAGGTAGGTGCGTGCGCAGCCGCTACGCGTGATGCGGGACTGTTGACTCACCGGTCACTGCTGCACTGCAAGGGAGAGGAAGGGTGGTGGGGGTGGGCGTGCGTGCCTGTGTTTTGTGGGTTGACGACAATTGAGTAGCACCATGTATCCGTTTCTTTGACTGTCGTGTGCGTGTGCCCCCTTCTCCATCCCACCTGCTTTCGCTGTGTTGTGTACTTCGCTTTTCCCTTGTGAGTAGACACTAGGCTTCTCGCCGCACATGACTTCGCTTGTCGCCGAGCGCTTTCACCAGATTTGGCGTACCTTTCTCAGCTCGCACGTTTCTGTTGTTGTCGTTAGTTGTGCGCTTGCTTCTTCCTTTTTTTTTTCTTTTATGTGCATTCATTTCTTTTCTTCGCGATCACTTCTTCTGATCCAGTTTGCTTCCCCCCCCCCTTCCTCTTTTCTTCTTTTACACTTTGCACTGCGTGCGGTCACACGGTCCGATGCCTCGGTTACCCCCAGCTGCTGCTGTAAGCTGAAGCGTTGATGCACACGTCATGCTCTCGATCTATGTTTCTGTGCTTGACGTCAAACCGCAAAGTTGTCTTGACAAGACGACACGCATCTGCGCAGTTTGGTGGTCAACTACTCGCTCTCACGGTCGAGCGGTATCGCCCCGTTGTGTGTGCTCATACGCACGCACACACACACATATATACAATTCCAATCACTGCCACACATGTGATGTACACGTCGGGTGCGGCCTGAGGGGGGAACGCAAAGTGTTCAGCTACGATTTTTAGAATGTGATGGCTTTCTGGGAGAGGGGAACGGGAGGCCCACTCGCCGGTGGCGGCTGCACTCGTGTGCTCTGTTCGCTTTCCTCCGTGTCGTGTCGCGAAGTGTTGCGGCTGTTGTCGTTGCCTCCTATCCCAGTACCTGCTTCAACCACGAAAACCGTTGAGCAGCATAACGTGTGAGCCTTCAAGGCACCTCCCCCCACCCCCCGAAAAGAGAAAAAAAGTGAGAGGGAAGAAGGGAAGACATTGACCTTGCCTGATCTTCCTATCGAATGTACTGTCCACTTGCCTGGCCTGTGAGCACCCCCCCCGCTCTTGCGTTTGTCATTTATTTGCGGCACTGCTCAAGCATCATTCATTCATTAAACCCTTGTGCTTGTCATGTACACGTTCGAGCACTAGTTACTGTTGTGTGTGGTGGTTGTACCACCTCTTTTTTTTTGTGTGTCTGTGTCTTTCTTTTTTTGTTTTTGTTTTTCTGTTCATGTTTTTGCGTTACACTTCAATGAGTTCGAGAGTGAGTGTGTCTATGTTTCCTTCACGGAGTGCACAGTATTGCTGTGCCCTTTTGCGTCACTTTCCCGTCAGAAACAAAAAGATAAAGATGCAGGTGTTCTCAACACTCCCGGCTGCAGGGTTGCCACGCCCTGTGAGAACTCCCACTCGTCATTAGCGGAAAGAGGAGGCACTTCCGATGGGCCGTGTTAACACTCGCGGAAATTTTGTGTCTGTGTGTGTGAATGAGAGAACTCATTCATCTCGCCTTCGCCCACCCACAGTCACGCGACCTCTCATTGCCACTGGTGTGGCAAACAGGTCCATTGCCCTCCACGAGGACGAGATCGCTTTGCGAACGTTGTGCCCTGAGAGGCCGACGTCTCTCTCTCTCTCTCTCGCTCGCTCTTCTTCCTTGCACACCACGCACACACATGTTGCGCCGAGACTCACTGTTCTACGACCAACTCACTCACTTGTCCCTCACCCTCTCACTCTCTCTCCTTTCCCCTCCTCTTCGCCTTGGTTCACCATCGATGTTGTTGTTACTTGCTTTCTGACTCACACGTGCTGTGCCACACAAAACAAAAAGCGTAAAAGCAAAAAAAGAGTCACCGTTGCCGCAAGTCACAGTCATTCTTTTAGTCACCTGTTGAACGCTTAATTGCGCTCGTTGCCTTCACGTTCGCTTATCTACACGCGCGCGTGCACAGCTCTCCCTTCACTACTGCCGACAAAAAAAAAAGCTCGCTCGCTAGTTTCGGATCTGTTTCCGTCTTTGCGATTGGTGCAGGGGCTCAGTAAATACATTTATTACTGAAGCTGTGTATCGTCGTTCAGGTGAAGCAGTGAGTCGCGAAGCGCAAAGCCAGCAGGCACAAGGTTGGAAAGGTAGCTGTCGACAGCTTGCTTTCCTCGCTCCTTTTTTTCTTCTTCCTTTATTTTTCTTTGTTTTGTTTTCTCTCACGTGCACAGCAGTCATACTTGTCCAGTTCATACGTGGTTGCGTCGTCCACCGCCCTGTTCTATACACCCTTGCCCTTCCCTCGTCCCTTCGTGTAGTGTCTCGTCGTTTCCTCTGGGATTTCTTCTGTTCGATCCACTCTCTGCGTTCGCTCTCACAGGCTTCAACACCGGTGAAGAAGGAATCAAGTGAAGCACCCCCTAGTAAATAAAAATAAAGAGGGAGTGTGAAGAGTTGCGATCTCACGTGATCGCTTCACATCGCACAATGAGTCTCGCCAACTATGAAGTCGGTGGTTACGACCTCCTTAGCGCGCTTGAGGACGACACCGTGGCTGACAAGGCCCCGGCCGTATCCGCTGCGGCTGCCCCACCACGCTTCGGTCGGCGTGCCGCGCCCACCTCACTTGACCAGGAAGCCCTGTCTAGGGATGCGAGTCGGCGTCCGAGCACGATGAACATGCCCAGTGTACACTCCGTCAACGCATCACAAGATCGGCGTGACGGCACCACAGGTCGCCGTGGCACGAAGCGTCCCGTTGGGTCCAGCACGACAGAGACCGGTAGCAAAGCCACCGGGGAAGATCTCGCCCACAGCGTGAACACGTCCTCTGCCGATGTCAAGCTCCCTCAGATTCGTTCGAGTCAGAGTCGTGAAGGGTCACGCAACGGGGTGCCGAACGGTCGTCGCTCCGTCGGTGACAACAACGGCGCAGTGCGGCACTCCGTCACATCGCCCTCCGCGAACGGGCAGGTGCGCCGCGGGCTGTTCGACACCAACGGAACAGCCGCGGCTCAGCCTCCTCAGCGTCCTCAGAGCACCATGGAGTCGGCACCCACCGAGGCCGATGAAACCTTCCTCGACGATCGCGTGAGTGTGGCGAAGGGCAGCTTCACCGGCACGCGGGCGGGTTGGGTGCGTGAGCAGGCCCGGCGGTTGGAGGAGCAGGTCGCCGCCGCACAGGCACTCGCCAACTCACCGCACTCGCTCTCATCGATCCGTCAGCGCTCAGCCAACAACAGCAGCTGGCGGCAGAGAATGGAGGGGAGCATGTCTATGACCAGCCCAGACAACCGTGGAGAGGAGACGAACCGCCGTCAGTCCTCGGCGCCTGCGGACAACGCCGCGACCACATCGTCGGCCGCGCAGCTGCCGCAGCGGTCATCAGCGCCCGTGGTTGGTACCACCACCACCACTACGTCGCGCCAGTCCACCGCCACCGCCGCGATGCGCCGCAACCTGGCACCCATTAGCCCCACACCCACCGCGACATCCACGAAGGCGGCAGATCCCAAGACCGCCGCCAACGCCAAGACGAGCAGCAGCAACAACAACAACGAATACGGCCACTTCCGCGGTGGCGATGCGGATAACACCTCTCAGCGCACCCAGACGCTCACCCGCGGCGCTGTCCCCGATAGCATCCTCAGCGCTGAGTACGGTCACGCGCTTGGTACGATGGACTGGAACCACGAGTACGACATTAGTGACCTGACGGAGCTCTTCCCCTCGGCGCAGTCGCTTCAATCCAAGTTCGCCATCGCGCCGAAGCCCGGCAAGAAGAAGATTACGCCGACGGTCGCGACGAAGCCTGTCGCCGCCCCGCCATCTCGCACGGCGACGTCGGGTGCCCCGCTCCGTCAGCAGACTGGTCCGGTCAGGTCCCCGGCAAAGTCCGGTGCGCCGTCCGCGCCCTCTAGCGACTCGCTCGCCGGTATCACCTCCACCAACGCCTCCACAGGAAGTCGTCTGGCAGCCTCCGTGGACAAGAACGGCTCCAGTCGCCTCGCCGGCACGACGCCCACGCCGGTCGTCTCACCAGGTGCGAAGAGCGCTGAAAAGCCGACGGATGGCAGCCTCTACACAGCAGCGCAGCGCGCCAAGCTAGAGGCCTGGCAGTCCATTCCTATTCTCTCTTACAGGCCTGCGGAGGCAGAGCGGTACGTGGCTGACTGCAACAAGTACTTCCCCGCCAAGAAGCCCGCGACGGCAGGCAACCTCTTCAGCTTTCCTGTGGCCGGTCGTGCACCGCCGGAGATGGCTGGTGAAGCGGTGGAGATGAACTACGAAATCCACAATGTGCTCACCCTGCTTCGTCATCGCCACCGCAAGCCGATGTGGACGTACCCAGCTGTCATGCCGATCGAGCTACCCGCGCAGACTCGCCAGCGGCGCCCTCGCACGCCGCGGAGCTTCTACGGGCCTGAGATGCCGGAGAAGGGCAACGACTGGTTCCGCGGCGTCCTTGACGACGCCACACGCGTGCCTTCTCCCGATCTGACGGAGATTGAAGCCAAGGAAGCGGAAGAGAAGAAGCGCAACCCAAAGGCTCTGAAGGGTGTGAGCCCCGAGGTCGCCGTCGCCCACCGTGAGCGCAAGGAACTCGATAATGTGGACGAGATCAACAAGGCGGCGATTCCCATCCAGGCGTGACGAACAAAAAAAAAAAGAAATAGCACAAAAAGAAAACGAACGAAGACGTTTGGGGAAGGAAGGAGAGTCGAGGCGAGACGCTTTACCCACACGTGCTCACGCAATGCACAAACACGTTGGCGTGGTGAAATATATATGACGAGGCCAATGCCTAGAAACACAAAGAGAGACACAAGACAAAACAAGAAGAGAGCGGGGAAAAGAAAATGTCAGCATGAAACTCGCACACTCACAAGCACTAAAGGAAGATGAGTGGGCTTCCCTCATTGCTGTTTTTGTGTTGTTGTTCTTGCTGATGTACACTTTTCGTTTTCCCTCGTTCACTTCCATGTAGTTTGTTGTTGTCTTCTGCTTTCTTTCTCTCTCTCTCTCTCACGCGCACACTCCTTCTTTCCTCGCCCCAGCGTTGGCGAGCGTGTGATCGTCTCGGTCGCGTTGACAGCACGGTCACACGGGGAGAAATGAAAGATCAGAGAATGTGTGTGGGCGGTGTGTACCTCTCTCTCTGTCCGTCTACCTCGTCCACGTTCTGCATCGTTGTGTACGTTTTCTTGTGCAGGTCAGCTTGTGCTGCGCGATGTCGGTGATCGCGTGGCGCGCTGTAGTTTTTTTTTGTTTTTGTTGTTTTCTAGTTTGGTGCGCGTTTTCGCTGATTGCATGTTTTGTTTGTTCTTTGCTCTACGTTTGCTTTTCCCTTGTTTTTCTTTGCAGCAGTGACAGGGGCGGGTTCGTTCGTGTGTGTGCATGTGTGTGTCTTTGCGGGTGTACGTCTCCCTATTTTTCTCTCACCACGTTCTTTCGTCGCCTCGCGCTGACTTCTATTTTTCAATTTTTCTCGTTTTAGGTTCACTTTTTCTTTTTTTTTTCATGCAATGCGGTTGACTGCTTCTTTTTCTCTCATTCCGCTTTCGTTGAATTCAGCTGCACGTTGGTTCCCCCTCCCCAGAAGATCGCACGCGCACCACTGGAGAAAAGTATGAGGCGCGTTTTTGGCCAGTGATTCGCTTCTCATGTAATTCGATGCTCGTTATTGCTGCCAACGATTTCATCCTCTTTCTTCTTTTCTTTCTTTTTCCACTCCGTGTATCGCGGATTGCGGTGGTGTTGGTGTTTGGTCTCCTTGGGGTAGTTGTGCGCCTGTTTTTGCGTCCCCCCCCCCTCCCCCTTCCATCCTTTCCTGGTCATCAGAGAAGGTTCCGCACTCACCTGTCTATGTGTGTGTGTGTACGTGCTGGGGGATGCTGTGGATGCCTTTTCTTCGTGGCGTCAGCAGCTCATACGCCTTGTTGATATTGGTTACCTGCTAGTTGTACGAAAGATTCTGGTAGGTCCTGCCGTCATGCTTTTTCTTTTGTTTGTTTCCCTTCTCCCCCTCCTCCCCCCAACGGATTCACTCCGGCGTTAGTTTGCGTTGTTCCCATCTGCGCCTCACCCACATCGGTCTGGGCCCAAAGCTGCCATGTAAATCGTCTCAGCGATGGCAACGGGCACGGTGTGGTGCGCATGCGAGGCTTCTTCGCACACACGTACACCTGTTATCACATACGGCCTTCTTTTTTTGTTTTTTTTGTTACTCCCTCCCCTCACTTCTCCTGTGTTTGTTCTCTTCTTAGTTTTTCCTCCTTGCGCATTAGCTAGTCGTCTCGGACGACGGCTCTGCAGTTCGTGTGATGAGCCCACACACTTGGTCGTGAGGGAGAAGTGGGAGCAAACAAAAAACAAAATGGGTGGCGGGTACGAGTGAAGGCATCGCACTGGTGTTGGCCTGACGAGTCACGTTCTCTGACAAGAGTGAGAGCTTGGATGTGTGTTTCGCTCTCTTTTCTTCCCCCGACAGCTCCGCTGTTCGCATTGTCCGTCTTTCTTCCACGACTCACGCTTGGTTGTCGTTGTTGTTTTTTGATTTGATCTTTTCTCTTTTCTTTTTTCTCTCGGTTGTCATCGTCAGCAGTTTACCGTGTGCTCCCTCGTACTGCTCTTCCGGAAAAGTGTGTTCGGTGATGGCAGCTGCCCGTCCATGTCCGCGTGTTGGTCAAGACGACTGGCTTCTCTCGTCGCGCTTTTCTCTTCCCCTCCCCTTACCCCCACCCCAAAGCCCCCGTTGCCCGGCTTGAACAGGCCAGTCGTTCGTCTCGAAATTAGGGGGAAAACGAGAGGTTAGGAGTAGTCCAGCCGAGGAGGATCCGCGATTTTGTGGCTAAGATGCAGCTGTCGTCAGAAGTACACCGACGCTGCACGATGACGGCGACATGTTCATCCCTTTTTCTCTTTCCTTTTTTTTTTTGCTCTTGCACGTCGGGGTTTTCCTGCGTTCATAGACAGGTTGCATGTGACTACTCTCTCTCTGTTTCGGCTTTTTTTTTTCGCGTACTGGATTTGGTTCTCCTTTTTCTCACTTACTTTAGTCACGAGTGTGTGTGTGAAGTGTGCCAACATCTTTTGTTTTCTTCAGCTCACTGTGCCTTCTTTTTCTCTCTTTTCTTCCTCTTCTCACTGAAGCTCGTTCCTTTCTCCACTTTTCGCTCGTAATCATTCATGAGATGTCTCGAGAGAATCATGTACTCAAAAGAAAAAACAAGAGAGTTCATTGCCCCAACGCACCGCAAAAGTGAACGAAGAAGGAAAAGCGCGCAACTGCGACTTGGTGCGCACGCCTACTTCTTTTTCTTTTCCCTTGTTGCTCCCTCACTAGTTTTCTTTTTGTTTCCGTTTCCCATTTTTTGAAAAAGAAGATTTTTCCCCCTTCTTCTGCTCTTTTTCAGCCCGAGCCGACTTCTGGGTCATCCGTGTACGTGGCAAGTGTCTTGTTTTTTTTTAATTTTTGCTTTTGTTTTGGTTGTGGTTCTTCTTTTCTTGATTGATGTTTTTTTTTTCTTTCTTCCCTCTTCTGGGTACGTACGCTCCTGTGTATTATTGCCTACGCCCATCTCCGTCTTCATTGTCGCCCTGAGAGCACCCAAATTCAGCGATCTATATGTCCTCGTGACCCTCCTTCCAAAAAAAGGTTAATGACCGCCAGATGTGTGTGTGTGTGTGTATGCGTGTGTGGCACCACAACCGCTCGCACTCCTTACGTCACAGTGTCTTCCCCCTTTGGGTTCACATGAAGGAGTGGCCAACGGGGGGTCCGAAAAGTTCTCTTTGCGCTCTCCCGCGCAGACGCACTCACGAGCAGAGCAATGCTCTTGTTGGACGTGCACATGACTTGACCGCTGTTACATGATTGTGTCAGTGGCTTTTGACATCCACACGCACACACACATACGCAGACTTTGCATCCGACAGAATTCTTTGTCATTCACGTGTTTCTCTGACTTCACCCCACCGCCGAACTTCGCTCTGCCCTCTCTTCTCATCTATACTACTATTCGATTGCTTGAAGTTAATTCTCGCGAGGTTAAAAAGAACCAAAACAAAAAAGGGGAAAAGAGCGCGTTGAATATATAGCTTTCCCATTTAGCACCGCCAAACGTGCACCCTCGTACAGCACGCCTCGTCGCTTCTTTTTCCTTTTGCGCTTCAGCTCACACCCACTTACCTCATTGCACGCCTTTGGGCCGGCGTCTCCTCCCCCCTCTCAGGCTCCTCCCAACAACAACAACAAAAAAAAGGAAGAGACCCGATCCGTGTGCGACGTGTCAAGATGCATGCTGCACGCGAACTACTTGCACGGACGCGTGAGCGGGTGATGCGGTCGGTCGACGTCGGCACCAATAGCGCGCGTGCGGCACCCACGCGCGACAGTCGTGACACAGAGACTGATGAGCGTTCGGGCTCAGAGGCGGAGTTGGAAGAGGAGCGTAACCTTGACAGCAACACCCACAGCGGTGATGCCGGCAAAAAACGCAAATGGAAGTGGACCAATCCACTCCGCAAAGCTGCCAACGACAAGCCGGTCCGCACGGAAGAAGGCAGCCCAGACCCACGTCGCCGCAGTGTAAGCGACGGCAGCGAGGACCGACAGCGCAGCCTCGGCGACGGTGCCGAGGGTGAAGAAGCGCGAGAAGACCTTGGACGTCAGCTGGAGGCGTACACACAGGAGTACGACAACGCGGCGGAGTCACAGTACCGCGTGCAGCAACGTCCCCAGTGGCAAGCCAAAGTCACAGACGTGAATTACTGGAAGAAGGTCATGAGTCAGCCGATAAGAGTCGCAGAGAAGAAACCTGCCACGGAAAGCTGGGACGCCGGCCTGCAAACCCTTGGCGACGTCCCGGTGAGCAGCAAGTACGGTCGCCACGTGCACAGCTCTCCCACGCGCACCGCCGAGCCCCACAGTCAGCGTCGTGAGAACACGTACCGCTATTCCAGTGAGGAGGACGCCATTGAGTCGCACGATGACCGTGATGGCGACTATGGTGACACTGAGAAGGGCGCGGCAGACGACGGTGGGTCTGTGGCGGGGGATGATGAGGGCTACAGTGTGTCATCCAATGATGTCGAAGAGTACCACGCAGCTATCCACCCCGAGGACGATGAGGCGGATGAGTTCACGCACACGACAAACGGAGGATCGGACGGTCACAGCACAAGTCGCCAGCAGCGCAATCTTCGCTACTTTGCCGAGGAGGACGACGAAATGCACGCCGCGGGCAACTTTGGTCGCGCCTCGCGTCGTAGTAGCCAGTACAGCAACTCCAGCGCCATGTCCATCGGCGCGATTGGACTGCCGGCCAACGTGCAGCCGTTCCGCTGGGTGCCCTACTACGGCGGGGTCAACGGCTTCGGCTACAACCCCTTTTCCCCCGCTCGCCAAGCTGGATATCCGCCACCGCCGGAGGACGGCACGTTAATGAGCCCCACCCCAGGTGCCGGGGCGTATGAGTATGACATGGGTGTGGGCACGAGCTACCCAGCACAGGTCTCCCCAGCACCCCAGATCTCACCATGGCGTGACTCCGTCGATCCTGACGGCGGGTACCGGCCCGGCAGCGCACCGTGGATGGAGGACCACGCAATCAGTGTGAGTCCGGCGAACGGCTACTCGACCAGCTACCACTCCCCCTCGCCGGGGGTGGGGCACGGCAATCGACCACCCACCGAGACACCACGGCTGAGCGGTGGTGATGGCGGTCGTGTTAGCGCTGCGATGTCACCGTCCATCTTCGATCCGTACGGTAGCGGCGGTGCCGACTCGGCCATGGCGGCGGAGGCCGACACGCGCCGCATCGTCGCGGAGGGCCAACGCCGCTACGACGCTCAGATGGCCTCTGGGGCGGTGGATGTGCTCGGCATCGGTGCGGGGGCGCCCGCCACCCCCGCGCTGACACCCGTCGTGGGGACCTTCTATGGGCCCATCGGCGTGCTCGGCATTGAGGCATCGGAGAAGCGCGAAAAGCTGGAGGCTTCCACCGGCACGGAGGGTCACACGGTGCGCGCGTACCGCCTAGCCGCGGCTTACCCGGATCTGGCAAACCTGTGTGGTGATGGTGTCCTCATGATGACGCGGATGTGGTGCGACCCAACGATGCTCACTAGTGCGCGTCAGGTGCGCACGCCTGACCTTCCTGAGCTCAAGGAGGAAGATGGCGTCCCCAAGCGCGCCTACGAGGAGACCGCCAACATGCCTGTGAGCACGAGCCCAGTCTCGGCATACGGCATGTCGCCGGCAGCGGAGACCACTCGCACGACAGGCAAGGGCGGCTCGCCGTTGGCGGTGAAGGCAACACCTGCGAGGGCTGCGCAAAAGAGCAAGACCAGTGCACGTCCACAGAGTGGTGCGAGTCGCACGCCGTCGCGTGGTGTCATTGGGGCGAAAGGCGACAGCAGCAGCAATAACAACAACAACAACAGAGCCGAGCCGACTGGGCTCGTCAGCCGGCCTGGTTCGTTCAACTCGGTGGCAGGTGGTAGTATGTATCAATTAGAAAGCTCGATGATGGGAACAAGCATCGTGAACGTGGACATGGACGAGTACGCGGATATGGACGTCAGTTTCGCCGCTGGCGCAGCGGAAGATGGTGCCGATGAGGATAGCAGCAACAGCAGCAGCAGCAGCGACACCAGTGACAGCGCGACGTCCTCATCCGCCTCGTCCGACGACGACGAGTACCACGAGCAGGCGAGCGTCATCATCGGTGCTCGTCGAGCGTCTGTGTCAGTCCGCAAAGGACGCCGTGGAAGCGAACCGTCAGCGGTGGACAAGGCCGAAACACTGATGCAATCTGCACCTTCGGCGTCAGGGCACACGAGCAAAGCCTGGTCGTCGCGTGCCAGCCTCAGCGGCGCGAGTAGCACTGCCGCGCCGAAAGCTACAGCAGCGGCAGCGGCAGCAACAGCAGCAAAGTCTGAGGGGCGGTCGTCAGCAGCGGGGTCGTCCAAGGCGGACACACCGAAGGCCAGGTCCACCGCACCGGCGGCGGCTGCCACTAGTCGGCGTACGAGCATCACCGCCGCGCCTGCTGGCAAAGCGCGGGCCGCTAGTGTGTCCATGAACCGCCCCGACTACGAATACGGGCTGGATCTGTCTTTCCACGATTACGTGAATGCACCGAAGGCCTCCCCGCCACCCCAAGCGGGAGCGACCGCGAAGCCTGCGGGCGCCAAGGCATCCTCGAAGTCCAGTGTTAGCAGCACCACCGCGCCGAATTCCGCATCCACTGTCGACGTCAAACCGGCAGGCACTGTGGCCGCCAAGCCCGCGGCGACGACTGATCCCAAGCCAGTAGCCGTTGTCGGTGCCAAGCCCCCGTCCACGACTGACCCCAAGACAGCAGCCACAGCCAGCAAGCCTAGTTCAGCCAAGCCCGCGGTGCCAACGGCGGAGAAGACGCCTCAAGCCACCTCTGCTCGGGTGCCACCACGTGCCACGGTGCAGCCACCACCGGTACCGGCAAGCACAGCACCACAGGGCGTAGCGAACACCAAGCCGGCAGCCGAGCTCACCCCTGCGACTTCCCACGCCAAGGCCGAGAGCGCCGCGGCACGTCCGGCGAGCTCGTCCGCGCGCCCAAGCACCGGCAGTGCCGCTGAGAGCGACGTCGAGGAGCTCACCATGAAGCGTCGCAACTCCAAGTTCTTGAGCAATGACCTCAAGAGCAGCGGTAGCGGCACGCACGACCGCGCCATCAAGCTGGCTCCGTTGCCGAGCACCTCAACGGCTGTCAGCAAGCACAACGCCACCGACAGCGCCAAGGCAACGCCGGCGTCGAGGTGCACGACCTCGTCTACTTCCTCCATGGATGCCAAGTCGCAGACCATGCCTCGGTCCACCTCAGCGGCGCTGCGTCCTGCAGTGCCGTCAGCCTCCGTGGCGACCCCGAACTCAGCAATGTCTCCGGCCCCCACGCTGGGCTCGACACGGCCGGAGGAGCCGAAAAAGGCTGCCACCACGGCACCGGCCGCACCCATTGCCGCACCGGTTCGCCGTGTAACGAAGCCTGGTAGGGCGGCTGCACGCGCAAGCCTCCCAGCATTGCCTTCAGCCGCTACCACGCACATCGGCAAGTGATGCTTGCAGTTCTTCCCCCTCTTCTTTTTCCTTTGTTCTTTTTCTGCCTTGTATGACAGCACCTGGAGTTTTTTTTTTTTGTGCGTGTGTTGCACATCATTGCTGTCTCTGTCTTTCGTTAACTTTATTTGCACAGCAGCCTTTGCCTGCTTTCCCTTCTTTTCGTTTCCTCCTTTTTTCTCTTCCTCTTGAACTTCTCTCGCCGTCTCCCACGGCACTCACATGTATACTTGATAGGATTGTCGTGGAGAGAAACGAGAGAGAGGGAGAAAGCGCAACAGCAGTCTTTTCCTCCGACCCACACACACACGCACACATTTTACATGTATTTGATAGTGACGCGATACTGCAGTGCGGTATCGTGGTTGTTGTTGTTGTCGCTGTTTTGCGCTCCAACATTCACCCCGACGCGTACGCGTTGACGACGAGCTACTCAAGACTGCGCGGGTGAGGGAATAAAAACAAAAACAGGAAGAAAACAAAAGAGTGACAGATTAGATCAAAAAAAAAACGCTCTCTTTCTCCCTCTTGCATGTGCACTATGTCACGTCAGAGCGTCAGATCCTTCTTTTTCTCTGTTCTCTTTTCTCTCTCTCTCTCTCTCTCTCTCTCTCTCGCTCGCTCGCTCGCTCGCTCGTGTGGTGTCAAACCCTTTTTGGTGGTTTGCTCACTCTTCTTTACTTTGTCCCTCCTCTATTCCACCGCAAGCTGTGCATCATTTCCCTTCAATTCTTGTTCTTGTTTCTACATTTTTCTTTTTTGGTGTTGTTTTCATATTGGAGCGACCTCATCGACTTGTGACTACTTCCGACATGCTTCTTTCATCGTCGTCTTCAAACCTCACATGCTTGCGTTATTCTTTACGCGGCTAACTGGTAAGTAAGCGCACCTCCTTCTTCCCGTTTTTTTTTCTTCACCTCCGTCTCCACATGTTCTTCTTCTTTTTCGATATCGGGGTGTGATCTCAGTTTTCTTCTTCTCTCCACCCCTTCCCTCCCTCCTTCTCGCTCACAAACTTGTCTATCGTCCCTTTGAACGATTGCCTGTTTTGAGTTTGTTTCCTCCTTTTCCTCTTTTGTTCTCGTGCACACTGCTGTACGAAAAAAAAAAAACTGGAGTCGTCGCGGCGCATCACCCCCCTCCCTCCGCGCACACACACTCGTGTGCATGTATGAACGTGACGAGGAGAGCTGCGAAGTGTGGCCACGCAGCATGTGAACAACCCTGAGCAGCAGCGGAACCGCATTGGTTCCCTCTTTCAGCGAAGTAATTGTTTGTTTTTGTGTGTGGCTTCTCTATAATCGAGCGACAGGTCGTTCCTTGTTATTTTCGTTCTGTTGGTTGTTTGTTTGTTTCTTGCTATATACACCGATATTACCTTCACAAAAAAATGTATGTTTGTGTACGTTTGTGTGCGGGCGCGCGACACGCACGTGTCGATCTCATCGGCTATTGTTTTGCCGAGACGTCGCGAGCAGTGTCCTGTCCTTCGTGTGTGGCCTCGTGCAGTGACGGATGGAGACGCCACCTTTCCTCGCGAGCAAAACGGTCCGGTTGCTCATCATCCCCACAGGGAGCATGCCGTGGTGCGTCCTCGCTGGGTGGCGTGTGAATGTGCGTCTTGCGGTAGCGGAAATGACTTCACTCCCCCCCCCCTCCCTCTTCCCCCTTCTTGACAATCCTCTATTCGTCTTCGCGTCAGTGTGAACACCCGCAGTTCAAGAACGAAAGCGTAGACTTGCTCGCGCGAACCAAAAAAAAAAATCGGCGGGCGATCTGACGTCAGGCTCTTTGTGGTTGTTGAGTTTTTTTCTGTTCCTTGAACACTCAGTGGAACGTGTTGCGACAACACATTTTCATTTTTGTTTTTCGTTTTTCCGCGCGCACATACGACAGGTGGTGGTCCGCTCGGTGTACTGACGCACGCCCGCATCTCTACCCCACCCTTTCCAGGCTGCGCAAGGCGTGTTCGCACGTGTATCTGGTCGTCTGAGGAGCACCCCAAATCGTAGTGTGGGGGGTTTACTTCGCTCCTTCTCCTTTCTTTCTTTCTCTTTTTTTCTGTTTTCCCTGGTGAAGACTCTGAGCGTGTCTCCATTTTGAGACCCGCATGGCTTGTGGGCCAAAAGAACCATTACACGCCTGGTACGTAGCGCTTTACATATTGGAATTCCTCCTCACACACACACTGCGTGCATAGCTGAGCTGAGAGAGGTTGTTTTTTCTCTTCCCCTTTCTTTATCAAATTCAACGACATCATTGAGTTTTTTCTGATTCTTTTTTACCTCCCTGTCCTCTTTTTTTTTGTTTTACTGTGCGGCCTTTGGCACGCCTGTGATTATTATTGTTTTTCCCCCTTGTGTTTGTGCGCGTGCGCTTCTCTGCATCCGCGCACTCACGCACTCTGCGATCTGCGTTCCCCTTGTTCGCGTAGTTGTTCTTTTTTTTTCTTCATCGGTGACGGGTCAGTTGCGTCAACAAGCAAAGGAGGAAGCACACGTGGTGTTGCTGTCGTTGGCTGATACTGCCGTGCGTTACGTATAGGCACTCTGACTGTTCCACATACGTCCATTCATTCATTCACTAACTCTGACTGTGATCAGCGACAATCTCTGGTGTTGTCTTTTTTGTTCTTCTTCTTCTTTTTCTTTTGCGCTCTTCGTTTGTTTACAGACACTCCACTTTGTGATTTTTTTTATTTTCATCACTGAGTGATTGCTTGCTTTTGTCGTCGACGCGCGCCGCCTCGTGTGTGTCCGTGTGTCTGTTATAGTTGTTCTTCAGGCTCATCCACTTTGTCTTACTGCGGCAGAAGTTGGAGCGTCATCAGAGCCAGTCTATAATATATTTTTTGTGCGTGTGCGTGTTGCTTGCGTGTGTGTGCTCTCGAAGTGAGCCAAAAACTGCGTAGAAGGAAAGGTTGCACTGCCTCTCTCCTCTTTTTTTTCTCGTTTTACACTTATTTGCGTCTGTTTGTTTGTTTTTGGAGAGGACGCCCGTTGTTGTTGTTGTTGGTGTTGGTGTTTTTCTATTTTTCTGCTCATTTATTCATTGCCCTTCGCACACAAAGTGGTAGGTGCGTGTACGTGAGGTGTCAGGAGAATGTTCTTCGGAGGCTCTGGTCACACCGGCGAAGACTACTTCATCGGTTTTAGCGGTGTTCATGTCGATGATAAGGACGAGCACAGCGAAGACGATGACGGCAGGTCTGCCTCAGCCTCCCATTCAACCTCCATCAGCGCTCAGAATGTTGACGGCAGACAGCATGGGGGCGAAGACAACATGGGCATAAAGGTCGACCAAGCCGGATCAACATCACTGGGGCCGGGGCTGACGACCTACGGCACCAGTGGTGATGGACTCGGTAGCACCAACGGTGCCTTTCCATCCGAGGCGCTGTATGCTGTGAGTGATCTCTGCGCGTCAGCCTCGGATTCCTCGTCGGAAAGTGAGACGGAATCGAGTGAAGACAGTAGCAGCGCGAGCAATAATTCGTACAGCTCGGTGGGATTCCCCGGCAGCATGCAAGATCCACCGCAAAGCACCACGCCCCGTCATAACGCGTCTCAGCCGCCTGAGAGCGTCCCGCTTGGCTCCACACCGCTTCTTCAGACCAACATTGACTTCACGCCGGCGGGTGTGCGAGGCAAAGGACAGGATCTCCCTCGCTCACCGGCGTTTCGGCAGGCCATGAAGCCGACCGAGGAGATGCGCACCCTCAGGCGGCTACATTTACGCAAAGAGGGCGGGCAGCCCACTCTGCCGCTCTCCTTCGCGTCACCCACGATCACCTCTGTCAGTTCCTCCGCGCTCGACTTCGCGGTGCCCGGTGATCGCAGCTCGACGCCGTCCTCACGTAGCTGGAGCTTTTCAATGGGCGATACGACGGACGCGGCGCCGTTGGCTCTGCCCCGCGCGCCCGAGGCGAGTGCGGCGATGACGCCGTCGCACAGTGTCACACCTGAACCGGCGGCCACTGTGGATGGCGTTGCCGTGGTGGAGAGAGCGCGTCACACGCCCACGACACGCGCGAGCCAGCACCGTGACGACGGTCCGCCGTTGAGCGCATCTCTCGCGGCGCGTCTCGGCAGTGCAAGCGACATTTGGGAAGCGGCGGCCATGCACGATGCGGACGCCACCGTATCACCCACTCATCGGTCACAGACGTTCCACACCCTTTCACCCTCGCAGGCGGCCAACGCCAGCCAACACAAGCAGACACTCAAGTCGCCTGCGACGATGCCCGTGCTCCCCCATTCCTCGGCCAAGCGCGTGGAGGCTTCCAGTCGGCCCGACGATGACTCGCCGACGCGCGGTGCCTCCCAGTCTCGCTCGGCGACGGCACCCGATGTCACTCGCACCGTGATGCGTGCGAGCTCGATGAGTCGCCGTAGCTCAGGGCCAGCGGCGGTGGGCCACAGCCACAGTCGCCCGAATTCAGCCGGTCGTCGCAACAGCGGTGTTCGCTTCATCAAGGCACGCAAGGCCCCCGATCCGTTTGCCGCCACCACGGGCGGCAGCGTTCTCTCCATCAAAACTGGAGCAAACAACTTCAGCGGCTCTGACGCGGCGGATCGCAGCGCGGACTCTGTATTTCCTGTCTTGCCGCGCTCGCCGCTCGCCCCACTGCTGGCGCCCACCATGCGCGACGCCTTCAGTGTGGCCATCCCATCTGATGGGGTTGTGAAGCCATCTCGGCTGACATTCAGGGACCGCATCACCACTCAGGAGGAGTTTCAGTCAGCACGTGCGCAGCAACTCGTTGAAGCGGGGTGTTCCTCAACACGCCCGCAGGCCTCTTCGAGCGCCTTTGAAGGCAGCCACGACAGCTTCAGTAGCCTTCGCAGCCTCAACAGTGGCAGAAAAAACTGTGACGGCGACAACGACGATGACGACGAGGTCTGGTGTGCTAACGTGCCAGCCCCCGCTCCGCTCACGCTCCCAAGAAGGAGAACCAAGAAGGGTGTTCAGTCGTCTTCCGCGAACACATCGACCGAGACGGCGCAACCAGGCGCAGGTAATTCCAAACAGGATGCCGCGGGAGAGTTGGTGAATCCCGGAGACCGCACCACCACCATCGTATCTGGGGAAGCAAGTTCGTCCGTCTTTTCCTTCTCTAGCAGCGAGGCGCCGCCGCTGCTGGCTCTCCCGGCTCGCGCGGCGCTCGACACCGCGCACGGGAGCAGCGCGGTTGGCCCCGTGCCAGCGCAGTGGAAGACCACAGCCGGCGAAGCCGGGAAGGAGCGGGTCGTGTACGCTGGTGAGTGCATTCTTCCTCAGGTGCTGCGTGACCACCGCGCGCGGCAGCTGCAAGCGAGCCTCTCTCAGGCTGACGGCACGGCAGGCACGCGCCTGCTGCTCGATCCGCCGCGCGCGACGGCACGTGGGGAGGTGGCCATCATCGGGCGACGGCCCTCCCCATTGCGCGGCGTGAGTGCGGACCGGGTGGCAGTTGAGCACTGGTCGCCCATCGCACCCTCGCTGACTTCACGGCGTCCCCACTCCAAGGCAGCCACCACGTCCGCCGTCTCTGCCTCCTGGTCCACACACACCACGAGTTCGACCTCCGCCTCATCCACATCGGCATCGGTCGCGGAAATTGTCATCGCGATGCCGTCCGCTCCCAACATGCGCCGTGCTGCCACAGGGATGGCGCACGTCTTCTCCCTCTCGTCGTCGCTGGCGACGGGTGAGACGGACCCCACACAGGGAGTACCGCCAGGACTTCACACGGCTTCACTACCCCACGGCGCACAGGACACGGACCGCGCCGCCGAGGCGGTCGCCAGCTCCGGCACGCCCGTTCAGTCCCCTCTGCCGGTCGCCCCTCCATCGAGCACAAGCCGCGAGAGTGGCTCCCACTCATCACAGCGGTGGGGTGATGTGCCGCTGCCCGCACTGTCACTGCCCACCAGGGCGAGTTACGTGCGTGACGGGGTAGGTCGGAAGCCGCGGTCATAGTGGTGAGAGAGAGAGAGAAAACGACGGACACACAAAAGCATTCATGAACCCTTGATTGCTGTGGTGTGTCGTGCTCACTATGCTTCCTCTTCTCGAACTGATCTCTCTCACTCTCTTTCAGCGATATGATTGATTCTCCTTTCTTTCCTTCGTTTTCTTCCTTTTTTTTTTGGCCAATGGTTGTCATTCTTGATTCCTTTTGATGCACGTTTCGGTGTCTTTTGGTGTTGTGTGTCGTTCTTGTTCTGTTTATGATTGTTGTTATTGTTATTGGTATGCGCTTTTTTTTTTCGGTTCATAAGCGTGTGTGTTTGTGTGTATGTTTTTCTCGCATTCGTTGCGGGGACGATGCTTGTCTTTGGGTGCACTCGCTCCCCTCTCTCTCCCCCCCCCTGTTCGCTCTTTTTTCCCCGGTGTCTTGACGCGGGGAGACTCTCTCGTAGCATTCATCTTTTCCGCTTACCTTTTCTTTTTTCTCTTTCTCTTTCTCTCCCCCCAACCTATCTATGCGGCGCGATGCGTGATATGCGTGTTTGTGTGCATGGCAATGGGTATGTGTATATTGTTTGAGGGGTAAAATTTTTGTTCTGATCACGCTGTGACACGCCGTGGCATTCTGCCGGGCAGCGTTGAACAGGCTCGAGTTCAATTGACTTCATGTGTTATTCTCTCTCCTCTTCTTTGTTTTTTCTTTTGTTTTCTCTTTTAATTTTCTTCTTCTCTTTTCATTCTCTCTCGCTCTCTCATGTGCCTTGTCACCGCGTAGTGTCTCGAGAGTGGGAGGGAGTGACGCTGACAGAGAGACAGAAGCGGCCCAATCAGCTCGCAAAGCAGCACTTGTGCGTACGTACGTACGTGTGTGTGCGTGTGTGTCAATCGACGGGTACAGCAAAAAAAAAAAATTGTACCGACAGATTGGCGGAGCTGTGATGAATGGTTGTGCAAAGAGATCGATGATGCTTTCTTCTTTTCTTTTTCTCTCTGCAATTGACTTGTTCTCCTTTGTTCTTTCCTTTTTTTGTCTTTTGCTGTTCTCTCTCAGTAGTCTTGTCAGCTTCGCAACGGTGAATTCTACACTTTTCTCTCTTTCGCTTTTTTTCCATTCGCCGTTTACGCTAACTTTTTCCTTTTTTCCTCCCCCTCATGTGGCGATTCCCGATGGTGTTTCGGTTTTCCTTTCGTTAACCATTGTCCACCTTTCCCCTAACAACCGTTGTGTGCATTCGCTGGATCTCTCGTTCTCTGTCTGCACACGCGCACACGCTCGTGGATACGCATTCGTACCACTCTCTCACGTTATGGCGCTATCATAAAAAGAAAGAAATTGTTGTGTTGAACCTCCCGACGGTCACATTGTATCCTACACACACACACACACACACGCACACACACACAGTCGCATGAAAGCGGGGCGTAGTGACGCGTGCTGTTGATGTTGTTTGACTGCCTTCGCTCCTTGGCTCGACTGCGTTGTGTGTGTGTGTGTGTGTGTGTGCGTGTCTGTGTGTCTGTTTCCACTCATCGACCGGCAGGCAGTCAGTGCGTTGTCAGCCAGCGAAAGGCGTCCTCTCTCTTTCCTCGGCCCCACCCCACACCCACGGCCACCTCACCGCCACACTCATGCGCACGCGCACCATCTCTCTCTTTCTCCTCTACATCACCTTCTGTCGTGGTGTCTTTCTGATTTTCTGCTGACGATTTATGTGTCGATTTATTGGTTTTTGTTTTCTCTAGCTACACCCGGAAGCGTTGACATTCATACTTGCGTTCAGCAGAGTTCACTCTTGCTTGTGCCGTCACTCGCTTGCCACTCTTCTCTCTTGTTCGGAGTGCTCCCTGTCTTTCCGCGCTCCCCCTCTCTCGCTCCCTTCGATCCACGTGATCTACTGTGCAGTGCGAGAAGAGAAAAGGGAAGAAAAAGTAGGCTGTCCCTCCTCCTCCTCCCTCCACCACGAGAAGAGCCACGTGTGTTCTTAAGCCCGAGCAACGCGACCGCTAACGGCTGTTCCTTACGCGCTGAAGGAGCAGATTCGGAGAACGAGAATTGCACCGCTGACTGGGTCGTTCACACCGTTATTTTCTTTATTTTCCTTTGTTTTTTTTGTTCCCTTTCTTTCCTTTGCGTTGCTGAGCGTCTCCTTTTCCGCTTGTGGTTTTAGCTCTTTTTTTTTCTTCTCCCGTGATGAACGGCGGCTACCACAGCGGCAACAACCCTTTCGGCCAAATGCCGATGCAAGGGGCGGCAGGTAACGGCCTCTGGGGCGGCGGCGGCCCCGGTGGTCTGTCCGCCGCCTCGGGTCCTGGCCAGTCGGGCACATCACGCATGACGCCACAGCAGCTGCTCCAGTTCCAGAAGCAGCAGCAGCAGCAGTTCATGATGATGCAGCAGCAGCAGATGTACATGTACCACATGCAGCAGCAGAAACAGCAGCAGGCGACGGCGGACCCGAATACGCCCACACACCCCGGCTGGGCCGAGTCGCGGCCGGGCAGGACGCCGTGCAAGGACAACTGGTGGTCGCACGTCACAAAAGAAATGACGTGGATCGACAGCCCTCGGGGGATCGATGTGGACGCCGAGAGTCCCTCACGCGCCGCCGGTGGCGACGGCGAGCCAGAGGACGTCCCGGCGGCCGATGGTGGCAGCCCACCTCAGTACGGCACGCCCAGCTCGCCCAGCACGGGCACGCACACACCAGCGACACAGCAGCAGTATCAACAGCAGCAACAGCAACAGCAGCAGCAAAAGCAGCAGCTTATGATGCAACAGCACATGTACCCGCCAGCGGGCTACAACGTCGGTGCCGGTGCGTACCGCACCAACGCCGGTAGCCAAGAGCAGACCTCGCCGCTCGGGATGGTGATGAACGGCGGCCGCGACCAGTACAACATGTACGGTAACAAGCCGTACTACCCGCAGAACGGCTTCATGCAGCAGCATCAACAGCAGCACCAACAGCAGTATCAGCAGCAACAATACGGCCAATCACAACAGCCGTCGCAGCAGCCGCAGCCGATGGAAGAGTCGATGGTCGCCTCACTACAGGCATCGCCGCTCCCGGGTGCGTCTCTTTCGCGACCGGACTCCACAGGGAGCATGGAGATGGAGTCTGGTGTGACGGCAGAGGTCGGGGCGGCGGCCCGCCCACGGCGGACAGCCCACCGCGCCCCTTCTCTGTTTGATGTTGGCCCGGACATGGCGGAGGTCGAAGGCTACCAGTTGCACTCCGACGAGGATGAAGACGAGCAATTCGACAGCAGCAACGACGAAGACGACGACGAGGAAGAGGACGACGACGAAGAGGAAGACGATGACGACGATGACTCCGAATCCTCCTCGGAAGACGAAGAGGACGTCAGCGGCCGTGACATGGGTATCAGTACTGGTCCGGGGCGCTCAGTCGTGGACTACAGTGTCGTGGGGTCGAACACGATGCACCTCGGGTTCTCCAACGGCACTCCGGAAACCTCGACGAGCGAAGTCGTAACGTACCCCGAGGCTGCGCAGCGCGCCTCCAACGCACACGCCCATCCCCCCACAGGTGCCCACCCAAGCACCGGTGGAGGCCGACCGCCCCGCAAGAGCCACGCCCGCGGCTATTCCATTCCGGGCCTCTCTGGGCTGCTCTCCGCTTCGGATGTCGTTGGCGCGGCCGGCAGCGCTGGAGAGAGCAACACCCCCACCGCCACACGCGCCGCGGCTCGCCACAAGGGTCGTGGTGGTAAGCGACCGAGCACATCGGGCGTCCACAACAGCGCCGCTGCTGCCGCCGCCGCTGCTGCCGGGACGAAGAAGACGAAAAAGGAGCGTGGCAGCGGTGCCTCACCGCCACCGCACGCACCCGTCGCCGACGCTGCGTCACGTGCCGCCCTCAGCTCGCCCTTGACCGTCTCCTCGGACGCCAACTCTCGGCCCAACACCAAGTCCTCCGTCCTTGCTGGACAGTCGCTGCCTATGCTGCAAGACAACGGACCCCACGGCACTGCGCGGCACACGGGTGCCACAGTGCCCGCGGCCGCGGTGGACTCGAAGCCCACCACAAAGGGTTCTCTCAACGCGCCCCGTGGGGAATCCCAGTCACAGCCAGGGACCCTCACCAGCGCCTCCGTGGCGCCCGGCGACGCGCGCCAAGGTGGGCTACCTTCAGCTCCCACAAGCGAGCCCTCGCAGACCCCGGCCTCCGCGGTGCCTAAGGAAGAAGACACAGTCAAGGCCCTGCGGTCGTCTCGCAACAAGACGGTGCTGCCCATGCTGCCACCCTCCCGCGCCGGTGATCAAGGCCGGTCGTCGAGTGCTGCCGCCAACACACCCGCGACAGCAGGGACGACAACCAAGGTGGCGTCTGCGGCGACGCCAGCAGAGCCCAAGACCGCCGCGAAGTCCCCTGCCCCAACGACGGCACCAGTGCCAGTGGCGAAGCCGGTAGCGACCGCAGCCGCCACGGCGCCGAAGGCGCACAAGGATAGCACACCACAGACGCTTCCCGGGTCGGTGGCACGTGTGGTGGGAAAGCCCTATGAGCCATCCCCCTCCTCTGTCACCACGACCACGGGCGCCACAGGCACCACCGCCGCCACACAGCCATCGCTCGCCAGCACAGAGGCACTTCCGGCCAGCCGCCGCGCACCCGCGACGGCGGCTGGTGCGGCGAGTACCACCGCAGCGGGGCGTCCCAACGCTCTCGCGGCACCGGTGCCAGCCACCACTGGGGCCGCCAACGCCAACACCACCGCGGCAGTGGCTCTCTCCACCACAGAGCAGAAGGCACCCGTCGCCGGAGCCGTACCACACACAGCAAAGCGCAGCTCGGGCACCACGCCGTCCACCGTGGCGCGGGCGAAGACAGGGACCATGGGCACGCCAACGCCAAGCACCAAGCCCCCGGTGTTGGCTCTCGCATCAGGTGAGGAGGTGCGTCCACGTGTGCGACCAAGCAGCCGCCCCGGCAGCCGTCCAGGCTCTGCGCTGTCAGCCAAGGCCCACAAGGACGAGCACACGCAGGGGAGAAAGGCAGGTGCAGCACCGACGAAGGAGCCGTCGCACGTGGCGACGGCCAAGAGTGCCGAAAGCGCCGCGAAGCTGTCGTCCCCCGTCACCGCTGTCGCGCCGCGAAGCCTTGACGCTCGCTCAGCGCCAAAGGCCAGCGCTCCGGCCGCCCCTGCGTTGTCAAAGCCATCACCAGCGGTGAACGCCCGGCAGCCGCCCCAGCCCTCCACGGCGACGGCCGCACCGGCACGAGCTGGCTCCGCAGCGGCAGCGAAGGGCACCACGGCATCGAATCCGACTGCCGCCACTGCCGCCGTCGTGCACGGTGCGCCCGTACCACTGAAGGTAAAAAGCCTTCATCCTGTGCCACCGCCAGCGGACCTTAAGAGTGCCAACCCCGTGCCACGGCGTAGCTCAGCAACGTCAGAGAGGCCTTCCCAAGCGAAGCCAGTCACTGCGTCGGTGACGGGCGCCAAGGGTGCGAGCAGCGCGACCAGCACCGGCGGCAACGCAAACAGCCTTAGCAGCGCCACTAAGCGCAGTGACTTTGACATCAACAGCGCTAGCCGGGTCTCAGACGATACCTACGGCGAGTACGGGTTCGGCGACGTGTATAACTACTGTGCGCAGACTGGGGCGGCTGCAGACCAGAAGCGCGTGTCCACCGTGACGGATCCCTTCGACGTCTTCGGTCGTCCCTCTGCGCTACCGCGTTCCACTCAGACGAGCGCGGAAAGCCCAAATACCAACGAGGCGAAGGCTCGTAACGTGCTTGACAATTTACTGAACGGGCACGCCGGCGACTCGATGAGAAGCACCGGTGGACGCATGGAAGACAGCGGGCCCCTTGAGGTGTCTGGGTATATGTATTTTTAGCACTCTGCCTGTGCGGTGAGGATATGCTCACCCTTGTTTCTCTTGTTTTCTTTTCTTCTCCTCTTGTGTCTGTGTATGTGTCTGTGTGTATGTGTGTGTGTGTGCAACCAGTACGTACGATTTATTCACTTGAAGGGGAGAAGAGCAGGAAAAGAATGGAAGTGGCAACACCTGAACGAGGGCATCAGGAAAAAACTGGGGAGTCACGACTATGTGCAGCAGAACACATTGCTGTACAAAAAAAAAACGCTGTGTGCACGGCGTTGCTTTTCGCTTCTCATTGTTTGATCGTGGTGTTGTTGTTGTCGTTGCTTTATCGGTGTGTGTGTGTGTGTGTGTGTTTGTGTGGTACGCAGCATCCCTACGCACCCCCGATTTTTCTTTTTTTCTTTCTTTTGTTGTTCTTCTTCCGTTTTCACTGTTGGCGCCAAGCGCAGCTTCATTGTCTTGCGCGCTTTCTTTGCCACTTTGTTGTTCCTTCTTTCTTTTCCTCTCTTTGGTCCCCGTGTGCTGTCGGCAAGCTGTCGTCACTGCCTTGTCGTTTGCACCGGCAGTGTTGCTGTTGTTGATTTGTCCTTTTTTGTTTGTTTGTTTGACTTCATGTGTGGCTTTGATCGCCACGCACTGAGTTACCCTCCATGTAGACTTCTTGGGGAAGCAGGCCATTTGATGTGTGTAAATGAGGAGAATATATATGTGCTTGTGGTTACTTGTGCGAGTCACATCCAGTGCGTCGAGCGATGTGTTTCAGGTAGCCGTGACTCCGTAGGGTTTTCGCATGTGGTTTGATCGCTTCCGTTCAACGCTCCACCCTACGAGAGCCGATTGTTTGACTCACGATGGAACTTGAGTGGCCACGTCCGCTGAATCGCAATCGCGATCGGTTGATTAGCTTCCTTTTTTTTTCGCCCTTTCTTCCGGTTGATTCACCTCCTCCCCATCCGGACACGTCGTGCGCCGCAGTTTGTTCCTGTGGTCACCTCCCGGTCGCACATAAGTTTACTGCACTTCTTAATTTCCCTTTTTTTTCTTTCTTTTAGTCGTTGTGCAGCCTTACTGTGTATGTGTGTATGTTGTTGAGCCAACCATCACACACTCAACTAGCAAACCACGCCTCCACGTTGTTGTGGTTCTGGTGGTTATTTCGTGATTGTCATCTGGTTTGTTTGTGTGTTTTTTTTTTCTTCACGCGCAATGTAAGTCAAAGGAAGGCGCCTTCCACATGTGTATCAATGAGAAAATCTTGTTTTTTTTTTCTTTTCTTTGAGGAGGCGTTCTTCCGTATACGGGTAGCCGTTGTTTCAGCACTGCTGTTGCTGGTGCTGACTTTGCTTGACGGTTCGTGTACACATACAATCGCCTGTTCTACTCATATCACGTCACCTCGATATCAAGCTCATCCGTTTTTACTTTTGTTTGGTGTTTTTTTTTTCGTTCTTCTCTCTACCTTCATCGGCGCACTTTTGTGTATCAGTCTCCCTTTCCTTCGAGCGTAGGACGTTGTGTGTGTTTTTGTTTTCGTTTTTGCACCCCGCCAGATAGCACGCACGCACGCACACACACACAAGAATAACAAGGTGGATCATCATTTCTTTCTTCCCCTATTTTGGTCATGTGCAAACAGCTGAAACCACCAGATTGTGTAAGTGCGTGCATACGTGTGTGAATGTGAGTCCAGCCACTCACATGCCCGTGAACAGCTCTTGTGACATCACGGTTGCTCTAGGCCTTTTTTACTTTTTTCCTGGTTGATGCTTTGTTTATTTGCTTTTTTTTTTTCGTTTTCGTTTCGACTGGATCGTCTTCATTTTCTACTTTCCATTTTTTTTCTTTGTCTTTTTCCGTTATTATCCCCATCGATGGAAAAAACAAAAACTCGAATACTCACCTGTCTGTGGTCCTTGTTGGGACACGAGGTGTGTGTGTGTGTGTGTCTCGTGCACGCATGTGTACATGGCCGCGTACGCACTCACGTATTACGCCACACCCCACGCGGATGGCGGGAGCAACGTGACAACGCCTTCCTCTCCCGCACCCTTCCGACGCACATTCTCGCCTCACCAAGATGCGTCTGTGCCTGTCACGGAGACTGGCCTCGTCAGTGCGACATCGATGGTGCTCATCAAAAAGGAATCGAATGTAAAAACAAAAGATCGCCCACGACGAACCACATCTCCTTTTTCAATCCTCTTCTCTTCCTCTGTTTCTCATCTGTCCTCATCGTCTCGCTGAAAAGTCGTTTTGGTGCGTGTGTGTGCGAAGACACCCATTCACCGCGTGTTGTTGTTGTTGTTGTTGTTGTCGCCATTTTCTTCTGCCTATCATCGAGGCACAGCAGCTAGGGCAGTGCTCGGCGACTGAGAGAGCTCACTGTTGAGTTCGTGCCACGTCCCCCCCCCACCTTACCTTTGTCCTCCATTTTTTGCGTTTCTTTTCTTACTTTTATTTTATCTTCAAGGAAGCATGTCTGCACCGCTCCGCAAGGCCGCCCGTCGCCCCGGTGCGCCGCCATCAGGCTCAGCGCGTGACGCAGATAGCAGCCCGCCGAGTCCCTCTGGTGCGTCCTCAACCGCACCCGCAGCCTGGTCTGCCGGAGGGATCGGTGCCGCCGATCCCGCGAGCGGAGGTGCACACGGCACGGGCGGTCCGGGTGCAGGCGGCGGTCGTCTGTTTCGCCGAGGGCTCGGTGGCACCAGCCTCATCGGTGGCAGTGCCGGTGGTGGTGGTGGCATGGGTTCTGCAGATAGCCACCTGTTTGCCATGAGCGTGGCAGCGGGAGTGGAGGAGCGGGCACGGGCAGGTGATGGCGCGGCTGTGCCTGCCGGCGGCCGACGACCCGTGTCATCTACTATGGGTAGCTCTCCCGCGAGCACCACACCAGGGGCAGCCGCACCGGCCTCCGTGGGACTCGCTAGTAGCGTCCCCACACGGCACCGCGTCAGTGGATTGGCCAGCGCTAGCGGAGCACACGCACACAGGCGTGAGTCTGTCAGTACCTCACGTACGAGTACTCCCACAGGGAGTGTTGCGAGCCTCCCGTCGATGAGAGGAAAACACGGGGATGGTGGTGGTGGTGGTGGGGTGCCGGGCACAGGCGACGGCTCGTCGACTAACGTCGGTGGCTTAGGGCTGGATGGCGGCGGTGGTTCATCCGGTCCGACGCTGTCGATGGCGTCAAGCTTCGTGCCGTTGCCGACTCGCCTCCGGCTGAGTGACGGTATCAGCTGCATGGACTATCATCCCACCTTTCGGGCGCTCGCAGTGGGTGGCACACGGCAGATTCACGTTGTCGAGGTCGGCGCGAACGTGGCGATGGAGGTGTGTGAGGTCGAACGGCGGCACCGACACACCGTCGGCACATCGAGCGCGTCCTCTGCGGCCGGCCACTCCGCTGCGACGACGCCTTTGCCCTCGCTGGCGAGCGCGACGGCACCCTTCGGCTTTCGCAACGCCGGAACCTTTGGTGGTCTCGTGAAGGTGGAGAGTGTGGTCTGGTACCCCAGCGCTGCAGAGGCAACGCTGGCCTTTGTGCAGCCGAGCCGCTTCGTGACGATTCTTCTCGATGTGTTGGCCTTCAAGGCGGATGGGAGCTACATTCCGCAGCAATGGATCCGTTCGCGTTGCAAGACGCTGACAGCGCCGGTAGCAGCGGGAAGCGGCAGCACGACAACGGCAGTGATGATCGTACCCGGCAGTGGCATGACCGCGCGCACGACCACGACCAGTGTGGGGAGCGCAAGTGCTGCCTTCCCCTCAGCAGCGAACCTAACAGCGCAGGTGCCACGCGCCGCGGCCGCAGTGCCCGCCTCCGCCAGCGGCAGCGGCGGCCACAGGGATGGCGGCGCACTGCCCACTACCGCTGGTGGGACCTCATCGTCGACGTCGTCCACTACGGCACCCCCTTCAGGACCATCCGTGCAGCGCGGTGAGCAGCGTCCAAGTGGGCGCGAGCTGATCGAGCTGAACATCGACATCACCTACATGCGTGTGGAAAAAATTGTTTGGGACCCGCACACGCCTTACACGCTCGCCCTCACATCCCCACTCACCCTGTTCGAGCTCTGGCAGGTGCCAGTGCACGGCAGCAACGTGTATGCGCCGCAGCTCATCCTTCGCCCACCCGCGCACACTGCTCGCGTGACGGTGCGCGACATTGAATTCTCTCCATCAGACCCGAACCTCATCGTCGTCATGGTCGAAACAGCGAGTGCCGGACAGCTCTTGTTGTTTGATCGCCGGCAAGTTGAGATCCCGCGGCACGTCGATGTCATGGGGCCCGCGCTGGCAGCGGTGTTTCATCCTATCTTTGCCGACCTCCTGGCGGTGTGTTATCGCAAGGAGAAGGCCAAGACAGACTGCCGGATCGCCTTCCTGCGTGTCATGCAGGACGATGACGCGGGTGTGCTCGACGTGGGTGGCGAGATGTCTCTGCCAGCCGCCAACCACACCGCGGGGTCGGCGGCCGTCCTCGGTAGTGGGCGAGCCAGCACGGGCTTCATCGATCGAGGCAGCACCAGCTCACTGGGATCACCGCTCCTGGCAAGCAGCGGCGCAGCGGCGGACGGTGGCAGTAGCGCGACCTTCCACACCCCTCCGGTGGCGGCCCCTCGCTACAGTGGCGTGCCCGGCACGAGCGCCAGCCCTCTGCTAGGAAGCACAAGCAGCGTCACGGCTCTGCAAACACCCACCACCCCCGCCGCCACGGGGCCGAGTGGATGGTCCGGCGCTGAGCCCATCGCCGGTGCTACCGTGACAGCCGGTGCTCGTGGGTCTGGTGTGGCCGCCCCAGCCTATCCGCACGTACGGACACAGGATGTGTTGCCCCCGATCGATTACTACGCGTGCGTGAACCGACTTCTGTGGCGTCCGACGTCTTGCGGGCAGCTCTGCCGTTCACGGATCGATCACCCGTGGCTGACTTTCGTGCCAGACGCCCAAGCTGTGCTGCAGCCACCTACCGCCGTTGGTACCGAGACGCAGATGGGCAACGGGCACGTGGAGGCGTCGCGCGCACAGGCGCCGTCATCGACGAACGACCCGCCCACGGCGAGTGCGCTGAAGACAGCCGTGGGATACGGCTCCCACGCAAACCACAGCAGCGGCGGGAGTGGAGCGGAGGTGGATGTGAGCCTCCTCGCCTCGCAGCTCTGGTTCGCGACGTCTGCTATCGCCAATGACACGGATGTTCATGTGTGGGACGCTGCGAACGGCTACCTACCGGTCTGCTCCGTGCAGTACCCCACGCGTGACGGGCGCGAGGCGACAAACGACTTTGTTTGGATCAACGAGGTGACCCTCGTGTCGGCTGTGCGTGGCAACGAGATCGTCGTGTCAAGCCTACTCGGCAGCACACACCTCGACCGCACCGTTCAGTCCGCTCTCCAGACAGGCACCACCACAGCGGGTGAAACGGGTGCACCTCAGCGTCACTCCCCGCCGCGCAAGTCGGAGGAGGATGAAAAGACCGAGGCGGCGGCGCACGTGCCCGCCGCGCATGCGCACAGCCTCGCCACGGCGCTGTCGGCCTCCGGTGACACCGCCTCTCGAATATCGACCCTCTACGCCTTTCTCCCCACATCCTCCATCGCCGCGAGCTGGTTCGGTCATGTCATCGCGGTGCGCAACTCGGCGGCGACGGTGCGCCGCCACTACTCGGGCATCATGCGGCGCGAGTGCGTTTGGTTGATTCGGCGTCTTGTCATGCAGCTTAAGCATGAGCACCGCGCGCGCCGGCTGGAGTGGGAACAGTACACCCACCGACTCGCGCAGCCGTCATCGTCCACCGCCGGCGGCGCTGTGGCTGGCATTCACGACTCTCTTGCGGTTGAGAGCAAGGACACTGCGGAAGAGTCACTTCGTGCGTCAGCTTCGTTGTCACCAAGTCCGTCCTCCCCAGTACCGCCCGCCGCCGCAGTGGCGTCACCGGTACCGGCGGCAGTCCAGACAGTGGCGACAGCAGCCAGCACGCGTGCCACCAGCACGCCGTCGTTCTTCGCCAAGTTGTTCGGCATGTCCTCGCATCCGCAGCCACATCACACGACGACACGCAACAATACAGCGCGTGTCGACAGTGCTTCTCCCACGTTGCGCCCAAGCGCCAACACGCCACGTGCCGCACCTGCACCGACAGCACGTCGCTGCTCACCGACGTTTCCGGCGAGGCGCCCGTTCCCGTCCCCGTCGGCAGCGGCAGACGGCATTCACACGGTGCCGCACAGCGCGCACACGGCAGGTGCCACGGACGTTGTGGGTCGTCCCGCCGTGAGGCCCGCCCCGCCGTCGTTGTCACCGGTCGCGGCGGCCGAAAAATCACGCACGTTCGTGTGCCTCTTCCCGCTCCTCGCCGCCCAGCAGCGTCTCGCTCAGACGACGCGTGGCGCCGCGGCTGCGGCAGCAAGCAAACGAGGCGGCAGCGCCGACGGAGCCCGCACGCAGCCCTCCTCGCCCACGCTCGGCGCCAGTGACGCGTACGGCCGCTCACCGACGCTGGACGAGGGGACGGCCACGCGCGCCAGTCTCGCGGCTCGTCCGCACCGCGGCTTGGTCGAAGGCACCACCGTCGCTGAGGCACGCCGTGAGGCGGCACTGGTGCGGCACACGCCACTCAGCCTTGGCGAGATCGGCACGCGGCGCAACATGTCGTCCCTCGCGTCCTTCTCCACGGTGGATCCTGCAAGTGTTGGGGACGTCACCGCGCTCACAGGGGCAGCTGTCGGTGGTGGCGGAAGTGGAGGGCAGGCACCACCGCGACTTGAGTCATCCGCGTCTGCGCGTGGCTTCAGTCTGGCGCGCGCGGGCATGCAGCCGAACCTTGAGGCGTTCGTCGTGAGCGACGTTGTGTGTAACTGGGCGTACACGGAGCGAGAGACGGAGCAGCTGAAGTTCATGGCGTACGCACTGGAGTGGGATATGGGCTATGAGCTGGCGTTGAGCATGAAGCGGCTTCGACGGTTCCGTGAGGATCTTGTGGAGGTGATGGCCGCCACCGCGGCGCAGCAACCCCAGTCACAGCAAGCCTCCGCTATCAACGCGATGGGTGGCGCCGACGGCGAGTGTGCATGGCACCGCGGGGAGCGACCGACCGGGCTGCCCACCTCACGCAGCCGGCGTGCACTCGCGGAAGACGACCCCTCGTGGACCTCACTACGGAAAGGCCTCCTGGCGCACACCGCTCATGAACGCGGACGTGGGCCCAGAGATCTCGGCATGGGCTTGTTGGACGCTGGTGGTGGTAGTGGCGGCTGTTCTCTCTTCACAACAACGCAGGTGGACGATCTGTTCGCGGCCATGATGCTCAAAAACGCCGCGACGTGTGCGCAGCAGGAGAGCTGGGTTGGTGGGCAGCAACGCGTGGAAGCCCACGCCATGAACGCCGCCGCACCGTTGTCCACCCGCGCCGCAGGGAAGGTGCGGGCGGTCACAAGCGACCCACGCGCGCAGTGGTGGCGCTCCGTCGCCCACGCCTGGCGCACACACAACCTTCCCTTCATCCTCGCCGTCACCATCGGACAGCTCGAGTACGCCTCACTGACGGGAGATGTGCAGTACTGCACGGTGCTCTACATACTCTTCTGTCTCTGGTGGCGTCTGCGCCACGAGGAGTCGTCCGCACCCCAACAGCCGGTCGCATCCGCTGCCTCGGCGCGCGACAAAACACCGATGACAGGCGCTGAGATGGCAACTCACGTGAGCGGCGCCGCAGCCATGGACCCAGCTGCCGTACAACGGGCGTGGACGACGCACGGTGCGCGTCTACGCGAAGAGGTGCATGAGGGGCGCACGCACGTGCTCGACGGCGCTCCCAGCGCAGCACGCGCGACTCTCACGTCAGGTGCGCCGTGTCCGCTGTGCCCTGCGCCGGATCGTCCCGTGCCGCAGGGCACCACCCCTCAGGCGATTCCGGACGTTGACCGCAGTGATTCCCGCATGGTCGGCGCAGACAGCGACTTTCTGCAGTTCGCGCAGCAACTGTCACCGTGTACACCTGCTGAATGGAAGCTGCGCGCGCTGCAGTGGCTAGGTGCCTACACGAACACCCTCTACGCCCTTCGCCTCTACGTGCCCCTCAATGAGCTGCTTCTCATTGTGCCCGAAATACTGCAAGAGCCGACCAACCCTGTGCAGCCACGCGCCGCCGACATCAGCTATGAAAAGCAAATGACGTACGTCTTCTGCGGCACGTGCCCCAAGTCAGAGCTCATCACCGCGGTGCCGCGTGGGACCGGCGTTGAGGCGCCTATCGTGGGGCGGGCGGGGGCGGGTGGGCACCGGGGTGTGGGGTACCAACGAGGTCTCCTCGACCCGCTGCGGGCAATTCGTCAGGCGGCTCTGGCCGCCCTCCGCGCGCACCGGCAGCGACGTCAGCAGCAGACGCGTCAGCGGCGGCGTCGACGTTTACGGCAGGGCGTGTACGCCCCATCACGACAGCGAGCTGCTGGTGGCGGTGGTGTTGGCGGGGTGGACAGCGTGGCCGACGAGGACGCCGCCTACTCGGACCGCTCCAACGGCGGTTCCTCGTCGTCTTCGGACTCAATTGCCGGCCGTGGCGCGCCAAGCGACGCGCTGCCGTACACCACCTCCAGCGACGATGATGAAGATGGTGTGCCGACGCCGCTTATCATTGAGTTGCCCGCCGTCGTCGGCAAGGGTGGATTGGTGGCCACTAGCTCACCGGTTCGCGGAGCGCGTGTGGGTGAGGGTGGCGAAGGGACACCGCGGCTTCGCGATTCGGCGGCCTTTGCCGCGAGCAGCCACGCGAACGCACCGTGGTCAGCGACTGGCACCGTGGCGCACAACCAGGAAACAAACGTGGATGACGCAGAGCTAGGCGCGGACAGCACCGCCATCGAAGGCGACAACAAGGACGTGGCAAGCTGGGCGTCGACGTGCGCCTCGGCCGATGACGTGCGTGACGCCGACGAGAACGTCGACCAGCCTGCGCTGACAGCTCACTCGCTTCAGCGTCTTCGTGGGAACAAGCCGAGTGGCTCTGATGACGTAGGTAACGAGAGTGGGAGCGACGAGGCGAACCTACTCGCCATTGCCCGTCCGCACGACAGCGCCGGCGACGGTATTCGCGACGACGGTCCACACGCCCTTGGCATGGAAGCGGACTATCGCAGTGGCACCGCTGTCGCTCTGATGCGTGGTCACCGCCTGCCTGAGAACGCGGTCTGCCCAACCTGCTGCGACACCCAGGCCATGCGTTGTGTGATCTGTGAGGAGGTCGTCGAAGGACTTTTCTACTGGCTGCGCTCTTGTGGGCACGGCGGTCATGTGCAGCACATGGAGGAGTGGCTGCAGTTGGCAGACGAGTGTCCCCGCTGCGGTGTGCCGGTGTCAGAGGTGATGCGGACGGCGGCGTGATGTTGTAACGTGTGTGTGTGTGTGTGTGTGCATGCGTAGCTAGTTTCAGTGTAGAGAGGGGCGAGCGTTGTGCTGCGGGGTTGACCCACCGAGTCTGTCGCGCAGGCAGTGTGGTTGTTTTGCCTTGCGCATGTCACCTGAACAAACTCGAAAAAGTCAAGAACGTCACTGATTTGCATGTGTGGGGGTGTGCTTGTCGTCCCATTCGCACGGCTCTGATATGTGTGCGGGTGATGCTGAGGCAGCTGTTCTGCGGCACATGACTTCTCCTTCACCACGCGTCGGGTGAGAAGGCATTGCCTGCATTTGCGGTTAGGGACGCACGCCCGTGCCCCCCCCCCTCCCTCCCCTCTCTCTTCTCACTCTCACACGACGCGCATCGAAGAAACGGTTACGCGTCTGTCCACCAACTCACAACTGAGATCACCACCACCACCCATCCTCTCGGTCCCTTTTCTCTCCCCGTCCCCTGTTTCTCGTTTCTCTCTTCCCGCTTGCCGTTCTTTGGTCGGTCAGGGCAGCCACAGTCGCTCACAAATTCATCACACACACACACACACACACACACACACAGCGCGCTTACCTGTCTTCCCCGCACCGTTTTTTAAACGATTGCCCACAGCATAGAAGCGATAGTCACCTCGCGCGAGGTGTTCCGACATCAAGTGTGTGTGCGTGTGTGCGCGCACAACAGACTCTTAGACGCGTGTACATAGACGTCATTCATAGAGCTACGGTGTCGGCGCCATTCACGTGGCGCGGCGACTCGTTTTTTTTTTCTGTTAAAATAGAAGAACGAACAGCGAGACAAAAGAAAAGAGAAGAAATCAAAGGCACCGAGTTCACGGAGCGGCATGCCGCGCATTTCGAAGCCACGCACCGCCTCGAAACCTACCCCGGCCGTCAGACACGCCGCCCCGAAGCCGAAGCGCGCAACACGGCAAAACGGAAAAGGCAAACGCGCTGTGCACGTCTCCTCGGCCGTCCACTACGCAAGCTCCCGTAGCAGTCGCAGCAGCAGCTGTACAGTCGACGACGATGAGGTGGTTGTACTGTCTGCTCATCACGGCGTAGCCGACGAGCAGACGCCCTCCACGCGCACCACGACAACCACAGCTGGTCGGGCAAGCACAGCCACCTCCACTGCTGCAGAGGCGGCTGGCACACGTCACACCGCCCCCAACGCGCCCTCGCGCGTCACTCCAAAGCGACTGACGACATCATCGAGGCGGCATTCGAGTCTCGATGACATTCGACTCTCACTGGAAGACGGTCAGTTGCACCACGTTAGCGACGATGACGACGATCGGGAGGGCGGCGATGCAGCGGCGACCGGCACCAACGGGCTGCACACTACATACTCCCATGCCGCGGTTCACGCACGCACATATACGCTGTTCACCAGTCTTCTAGGCCTCGATGTCAGCGCGCAGGACTACTTTCGCAATGGATTCTTGCAGACACTGGATGACGGTACGTCGCCGAATGACGACAAAGTCTTCGCGCGCGAGGCATTGTCTCTGTCGGTGCCGGCTGATGTACCGCAGAAGCGGTCGCGCAGCGGTAGTCGATGTGGTCTTCCCGGAACGAGCACCACACCAGGTCGATCACCCACACAAAGTCAGCGGCCACATCACCCCAACGACGGTGAGCATCTCCTTGATCCCGCGGCGACCTCGCTCTACCGGTTCGACCGTGCACACACTTCACGGTCGCCAACACCGGCATCGCACGACGGAACCCGCGACAGCCCGCCCTCTTCCTCCGCCACACGCACGTGGCAGGCGTTTCTGCAGCGCCAAGTGCAGGCGTGTTATGACTGCGAGGATATCATCGAGGCGGCTCATCGTCACGAAGAAACGCTGTCTGAGTGCCGTGTGAGCCACGCCGCGCAAGCCGTCTACCGTTCACAGCACCCACCGCCGCCACGGGATGCGTTGAGCCTGCAGACAGGCAAGCGGCGGCGCCCCGAGGACGAGGACACCAGTCGAGGAATGGGTGAGGTGAACCGCGTCGCCGCACCGCAGTCGGGTTCGCGCAATGCATTTGATGCGATGGCTGCGAACGCGCGTGCGCAGGCGCAGCACCGTGAGGGCATCGCACAACGCAAGAAGGCCGCAGCCGGCAATGCGGAGAAGAGCGAGTCCAGTGCGATGACGCACCCCGAAGATGGGCTGAGTGCGAGAGAGGCAGCCCTGCAAGGGCTTCAGCAGCGTTTACAGCAGACGTACCGCGATCATTGGAAGCGACGGCAGACAGCGGCGAACGAAGAGGACGCCGCACGAGGACTGCGCCGGCTTCAAGAACGGTCGTGGCTTGTCGAGGATTCTCTCGCATACGCACACCAGCTACTCGCCTTCCAATCCGCCGCCGACACGTTCGCCTCGAGTTCGGAGTCGTCAGCAACGGTGGCGGCGTCTGCGCACGCATCCGCGTCCTCGACCTCGTCGCCCGCTGACACATCTGCTGTCTCCGCGACAACGGCAACCACAATCGGTTCTGTCGTCTTTGGTGACAGCGCAGCACCACTCTACGGTCGCTACCCGCCACCGCTTTTTCGCACCTCAGCGTTCGCCGCGCAGACAGTTCGGCTGCTGAAGTGGCTGCGCACGTGGCGCCGACAAGATCAGGCAGAAGCCGGCGCCGGTGGCGCCTCGGCGAGACGGCACCGGCATCATACACGGCGTGCATCGACGCCCAAGGCAACGAAAACAGTCAGTAACCGTCACGTCAAGACGGATCCGAGAGAGGCTGCTGCCTCACTGTCAGTCGTGCAGATGAGTGTGCAGAGCTCACCGCAGGTGTCCACGACGGTGGTCGCTGCGAACAGTGTCGCGGCCGTGCGAGCGGAGGACAAGAAGCAGGTGAAGAAGCAGGCCTTTCTTAGCTTCTTTGGTGCGGCGGCCAAGGTCGTGAAGGTCGAGGCGGACAGCAAAGAACCCAAGGAAGCGGCGACCACCACCACCGCAGCCGCCGCTGCTGCTGCTGCCCAGGAGATTGGCGCACCAGCCACACCCTCCGTCACCGTCACCGCACCCAGCGCCACGCAGATGCCTGGTACACCAGCAGCAGCTGCGGCACCGGTGGCCAGCGACGCACCACAGCCTATCACTGGGGCAGCCGACGCACAGGCACTTTACAGGCGGCGCTGGCACCAGGCGGTTCGGCATTCGTCGTTCTTCACTGCGCCGCCCGCACTCACCACCACGTCGCCCCTCTCACCACCGGACGCCATCCACGGCCAGGCCGCTTCCACCACCTCCGCGCCGCCCTCACGTGCAGTCCGCAGCCTCCCCTTCTTCTCAGAAATGATGGAAGAACAGCAAGACGGCGCGCTGCTCGGGTCCACACGCGACTTCTATTGCGATGCTTTTGGGAACCGACTGCGCAGCGCGCGGCTGGCGCAGAAGGAGATTGAACGTCGGGTCGCTGAGGACGTCGCGCGCCGCAAGCTCGAGAAGAAAAAGGGTTATTTTTCCCGTGACGCGGAGACGCGCCATGGCGGCGGCGGTGTTGTGGGTGAGGGTATGGTGTGCAACGGCAGTGGCTTGGCTGCCGACGGACTGCATGCGCTGCTCTTCTCTCGACGTGTGCAGGAGCGTAAACGGCGAAAGCAGCAAAGACGAAAGAGACGGCGCGATGCGTGTCGCGGCTTCGACGACGAGGACGACGCGTCGTCGGGCACACGCAGTGATGGCAGCAGTCGCACGCACTCCAGCAGTGCATCATCTGCGCGAAGCAGCAGTGCCACGGAGAGTGGACTGAGCCGGACGACATCGAGTCACCGCTCACACAGCCCCTCTTCTATGTGCACCGTCTCTTCCGCATCGTCGTCCTTCTCTGTGCGCTCATCGACATCAACGTCCGCGGCTTCGTCCACGTCGTCGCATCGCGGCGGTCAGGCCCACAGGCGCGGTGACGTGAAGCGCGCGGGTCGTCCACGTGGCCGCAAGCCTTCGCACACGTCAGGCGTGACGTCACGGAAGTCTAGACACGCCGCGACGGGCTCGACGGCCGCTCGGCCAAAAACCAGCACCCAAGAGGCACCCGCGGGTGGTGATGACGACATTACCAACATCGCCGTCGTCAGCGGTCCGTCTGGCTCCGGCAAGACGGCATCGGTGTACCTCGCGGCGCAGCTTCTGGGCTACCGCGTGGTGGAGATGAACGCGTCCGTGAAGCGCAGTGCCAAAAACGTTGAGCACCTTCTCGCCGAGCTCACGCGAAGTCACCGCCTCTCTGGTCTCCAGCAAGGCCGCGCTGCGGTGACCGTCGAGGAGGAGCTGAGCCGGTTGAAGCGCGAGCATGAGCTGCTGGTGGAGAAGCTCAAGGCCGAGGAGGCAGCCGCTGAAGAGGAGGCAGAGAGGAAGCGGCGCGAGGCCCGACGCGCGAATGGCATCTCCGCCACGGCGGTGGCCGCCTTCTTTCGATCGGCGACGCCAAAGAACGTGAGCGACTCTGCGGATGTCACAGAGGTCGTGCAGGTGGAGGATAACACGCCTGAGCGCACGACAGCGGGAAATGGCGCGGCGGCTAGCGGCCCTGCCGAGGTCCCGTCATCGCCACTCACGACGCGTTCACCGGCGAGTGGAGTGCAGCCTGCGCGGCCATCACTGGGCCACGGGAATAGCAGCCAGCCGACTGCGGGCACACTGCTACTCTTCGAAGACGCCGACGTGCTGCTCGACGATGAGTCCTTCAAGCCCTTCTACGCAGCCATTCGCGACCTGGCGCACAAGAGCAAGGTTCCCATCGTCGTCATCGTCACGACGCCCGCGTCCGGACCGCAGACGGGCCACGGGAGTGGTGCAGGGGGGTCGTCGCGCCGGGCGGCTGGGGCTCAGCTGCCACTCTTCAGTCCGCGTTATCCGCTTCGTGTGCCACCCTTCGCGATGGAATCGTTAGAAGTCGGTGATGCGTGTGTGGGTGGCGACAGCAGAGGTGCGGCGGACGGCCCCGCGACAGCGCTGGAGGTCATGGAGGAGGCCGCGCTGCGCTTCACCGATGAACTCTCATCGCCCCACTTCACGAGCTCCACGTTCACGCACGTGCCCTTCAGTGGAAGCGCGGCCGCTAGCTTCTTCGGGCGGCAAACACCCTTTACTCAGTTCGCCTTGCCGTCACGTACCGCTCTCTTCGTGCAGTTGCTTCTCATCGGTGCCGTTGAGCTCCGTAGCCTCGAGATCGCGCCAGAGCCAGCAACGGCAAAGGCAAAAACCTTGTCACTGGCTGCCACACGGACACGTGGCGGTGACCCACCGGCCAGCCTCACGGACCTCTGTGATCGCCTTCAGGCCTTGACAGACACGGCGGCGGTGGCTGGTGGCGACGCCTCCCCGTGTGTGGGAGATGGTTCCGCCTCTGTCTCTCTGCGCGTCTCGTCAGGACAGGGGGAAGTGCGCATTCGTACGGAGCGAATGCCCCTTGTTTGCGAGCTCGCCACGCGCCTGAGGCACGCCATCTTCGGCCTCGCACGACCGCTAGAGGGCGTCGCTCACCGCTGTCACCGCGACGATAGGCAAGGCATGGGTGTGGTGTGCGATGAAGTGGTTCTCGCGGAGGCCAGCACGACTGACGTGCGGTTTTGGCTGAACCACCTTCATCTGCTCCTCCTGACACTGAGAGGGAGATCGTCGGCCGCACCGGCAACGGCGATTGCCGATGTTGGCACGCCCGACGAGAGAGCGGGCAACACGGCCGGATCGCCGGTGCTGGTCTCTGACTGCGAGGCGATGAGCGCATGGGATCAGCAGCGAGGTCGCTATTACAACTGTTTGGTCACCAACGATGCAATGTGCCCTCGTCAGCGGTGCTGGGAGCTGGGAGCACTGCTAGACTACGACGAGGATGTTCATCACGAGCTCGCGACCGTGCATCACCCAACGCTCGCCGTGGATTACGCGCAGCCCAGTGTGTTTGAGCTGGCAGCGGCGACGGCGACGCAGGCGCGCGCAAAAGGAAGAAACGCGCGAGGCCGACCGACGTCGTCACCGAACCGCCGCAATGCCACGGAAGGAAAACCGACCAAGCCTGCTAGTGCTGCCACCGACTGTGACAACCGGAAGGATGGGGAAGATGGAGACGACGTCGACCTCGTCGCCGCACCACGGTGCGCGGCGAAGCGTGGCCGTGGAAGGCCCCCAAGCACGTGCGCTGCGGTGGCCACCGCCACTGTGGCAAGCACGCCATCGTCTTGCTCGGGCTCATCCACGGCGGCAGCCGCCAAGTCGGGCATCTGGTCCCTCTTCTCCACACAGAGTGGCGGCATGGGTCACGTCCTCTCGCCGCCTCCGTGCTCGTTGAGGCGCACTGAAGACAGCGAAGGAAAGGGGCGTGCACGCCCTCGTGATGGAAAATCGTCCAGTGATGCCATCGCCGCCACCGTCGGTGCCTCCTCCTCGCCCACGGCGCCGCCGCTGAGCACGCACGACGGGCCCGGTGCGCCGACGGGCTTCGCCTCGCTACCACCCTCCCTTTTCAACGAGTGCGCGGATGGCTTCTCTCCGCTTCCGGTGGAGCTCGTGCTCCCGTACGGGCCAACGCAACGCCGGCTCTTTCCCTCTCACGTCGTCCCCGACACCGTGCCGGTCGGCTTGGCAGACGAGCACGACGAGAAGACACGGCTGCGGCGGTGGCGTGCGCTGGTTGAGGCGCGGCCACGTGGAGCGTCGGTGCGCGGCCTCACGCCGGCCGGTGCGGTGGCCGCCGAGTCTGTTCTGGGGCAAACGTCGTTGACGCCGTTCGTGCGCGGGGCCGGCACGCAAGAGACCAGCGTGGTGCAGCGAATGGCGGCACTCAAGCGCGTGTGGCGTCGTCCGCGCAAAGCAGAGGCCGCCAAGACACTCATCCCCGGCCACGGCACCGACGTCTTGGAGGATTATGTGGGCTTCGTCGACGCCCTCACCGGGAGCGATACGAGGTGATCGCCCCCGAAGATACCCGCACGAGCAAAAGGAGTGATAGGCGCCCAAGCACGAATAGCGCCACACACATCATGACCTTGTTGTTGTTGTATGGTAGAAGGGGTTGTGGGTCCGTCTACCAGAAATGTGTTTTCATAGATTATAGAACACCACAACACAGTTTCTTTGTTTTTTTCTTGTCACCTCCATTTTTCGTTATGTGCACGTGCATTTGTGTACGCGTGAGCGTGCGATCCTGCGTGAAGGTGTGGGAGTCATGCGTTTCGCGCTTTTCTCACTGCTGTTTGTCGCGCGCTCAACGATGCGCGTGTGTGTATGTGTGTGTGGAACCTCCATAAAAGAGACTGTCACGTACAAGGTTGAGTGATTATGGTGTGTTTGTTCGTTTTGTTTTGTTTTCTCCGCTCACCCGCACGCACAGTTGCGCGCGCACGCTGGCAGTCGTAAAGCCGCACCAGTTCACTGCTTGGTCTGGACGAGGTGAATCCTGTCTGACAACCTGCGTGCTATTCCCCCTCCACGCTCCCTCCTCTTATGCCTCATGAATCTGTACACCCTTGTGTGTTTGTTTGGCGACTGTGGTGGGCGAGCGTAGGCGGGGACCACTGAGGTTTTTTCTCTCACCACCGACACGCGCACACTGAACCCTGCCGCGTGTCCTGAGAAGAGCACGGCTGAGGGCACATCGCCGCTGGCCCCATCATTGCTGTTACACTGTCAATTTGATTTTTTTTTACTTTTGTGGTGTATTCATGTCCACTGAAGCCTCCACCACAGTAGCCGCTGAGGTCCCGCCCACTCATGAACGCCGCCGTGTCTTCCACCGCTACTTGCCAAGTTACTGTTCACACATCAACTCGGGTGGCGGTGTCACGTCATCATCGACGCCGACGCCAGTGGGCGAGGCGGCGCGGCAAAGTACCGACCACGCGGACGCGAGCCACCGTTCCCGGCTCACGCGCACACTGTCTCTGCTGGCTGAAGGCGTGTCCAGTCAGTTGTACCGCACAAGCACGGCGGCCACAGCGGCGACGGATGCACCGAAGGAAGTGCCAACCGCACGCTCGCAGCGGCTCGATGCCCTCTCCGCAGACGCACAATCATACTTTCATCCACTCATCCCCGATGAGCTCGTGTCTTCGTCAGCGCTGTTGTTGTGCGAGCGCGTTTACTACACCGGAACTGTGCGTGAAGTCGAGCGGGGGCTACATGTCGGGTGCGGGGACGCTGGTCGCCCACAGACCTCGCGCCTCGACCCCCACACGGCCGTCCCCGATGATGCCAATGGGCACTTCTTGCACGTCGTCTACGGTGTACTCGACGCGGACAGCTCGTGTCCTTTCGTGCCTCGGCGAAGGTCCGGCGCGCAGACCACATCCGGAACCCTCAGTTCGGTGAACACGCTTCTCCAGCCAGCTGGCACGACACGCACACCGCTCCACTTTCCGTTTCTCACGACTGACTTGCTGCGCACCGCGTCGGCGGGCGGCGTGTGCACGGCAGAAGAGCTGGTACAACCGCCGTTCACTGGTGGTGTCTTGCCGATCGCGACGGGGGGTCCGCCTCCGCACAGCGAGTCGGTGGAGCGTGTCGTGCTGCTCTGGCTCTGCACCTACCAGGGCGGCGTGGACGAGGGACGCCGACACGGGCGAGGGGTGCTCACCGTTTACGGTAAGTTTGCGCTCACCTGCATGTGGAACCACGATGTGCCTCTCGTCCAACCTTCCGCCGCAGTGTACGCGTCATGCGCCGCGTGGTGTTGTGTACTGGCGGAGCACCGCGTTGTCGTGGAGGCGGACAGCGAGCGGTCAGATGCGACAACGTCAAGGAGCAACGCACCTGCGCGGCTCGCATCACTGCATGTTCGCGCGTACACGGGCAGCACATACATGGGCAGCCTTGCCCTGCAGAAGCACAGGCCGGGCCGCCACGTGAATTCGCCTGAAGAGCCTCAAGGTGTCCCCTCCTCTTCCCCTTCGTCTGCCTCGACTACGTCGTACGCGGGCTTCCAATGGCTGTGGACAACGCAGATTCTGCCTCACGGTGTTGGGCTATTGAGGCGGCGCACGGGTAGGCGTAACCTGAAGTGCGACGATGACGACGACGAGGTAGAGGCCGAAGCGCACGTGTCAGTTTCCGGGAGGCAGTGGGGCGGCTACCTGAGCGTCTCGGCCTCGCCGTGCCTGGCGGGTGGCGCTGCCTCCCTGGCGTCTGGTAGAAGTGTGGATGCGACGCGACCTCGCACTGGGGTTCGTGTGGAGGTTTCATGGTACTGTGGCAGTTGGTCGTTGGGCCTACGGCATGGCTTCGGTGTGCTGGTGGGTTTCAGCACACGCGCCACCGCGGGCGGTCGGCGCCCGGTCTCCTCGCGCGGCGGTGGTGAGCCGTGCACGTACCTAGGGGCATTCGTGCGCCACCAGCGTTGCGGCCCGGCCGCGCTTGAGCTGGACCGCACCGGCACGCTTCTGTGCGGCACGTGGGGCGTCGACGGAATGCTGCAGTCACGCGTGCCGCACACTCTACTCTACAGCGGCGATCCTCCATTCAGTCTTCAGGGGATGCTTCTGCACCTAGATACCCCAGAGCAGTCTGCCGAGGGTCAGGTGCTGGCTGCCGCCGCTGCGATTCGTGGACGTGAGGACGACACGAGCGCGCCGCTCTTGTTCGATCAGGCGACGCTGGTCCAGTCAGCTGGCGCGGCGAACGGTGTCTGGGAACCGCTCTTCACTGACTTCGACAAGGCACTCAGTGAGCTCTACGGTACACTGCAGGGTGAATCGGTGGGGCAGGCTGCAGAGGTGGCGCCTGCACGTCCAGTTGATGAACTGCGCATGATGCTATCGAGGATGGCGGCGCTGTCAGAGTGGCAAACAGTGTTAGCGGGCTTTCAACGGTGCTTCTTTGCCCTCTACGCGCCTGACGAGGAGGACGATGTGGGCATGTGTGACTGTGAGACGCGCTCGCCAGTGCCCCATTCACTCAAGTCCCCCGCGTCGCAGTGCGGGGTGGGGGCCGCGCAGTCCGCACATCAGACGCACGCCGTGGTCTCGTGGCGCTGCGAAGCACTCTCCGCCCTTTTCACCATGTCCACACCGGCCGAGGCACGCTACCGTTCGTGTACGGCTGGCGTGTCGTCGGTCAGCGACACGCAACTCCGCACATTCACGCCTCACCGGGCACGGACCCCTCTGGCACTCCTGCAACATGCCTTTCAGCTCATGGAGGCGTTGGTCACGTCGCTGCGATTGCGTGCACTGCCGCTGCTTGCGGACCGTCCCTGGGCCGCAGACCTCCTTGTGGCCTCCGCAGTGGTGCCGGGCGATCTGGACAGTCGCCGGCACACGCAGAGAGGTGGTGGCACAACGAGTGCTGATCAAGGCAGCGCACAGCTCGCGCACGCTCTCGCCGAATTCTGCTGGACCGAGGCGTACAAGCCGATCGCACCCGTGCTGTTTCGTCTCTGCCATGTCTGTGCGCTGGAGGACGGGCGAGACGGCGTGCATCATCTTCTCTTCTCCGGTCCAGCGAGGGGGGCGCCGCGGTTGTTGTCGTCGGGCTCGTCAGACTTTGCTCCCACCGCGACACCGGCACAGCTCTTCGCGTGGGACTGGCTCACGCTGTTCAGCCCAGCGGCGGTCCGGCTCTGGCACCACAACGCCGCCGTCCTTTCACGGGCAGACCAGTACGCGGCGCTCTCACTGGCCAGCGTGGAGGCCGCCGTGGCGCGGTGCCGCAGCCTCTCGCAATCAGATTTCGTGCCATCCGACCAGCCGGAGCACACGCCAGAGGCAACCGCCCTTATCCACGAGTTCGCCAGTCTGTGTGTGGCCCCAGTGGCGCTTCCAGGGTCGTCCGTGGTGTTTTTTGCGGGCTCAAGCGGTGGTCCACTGCTTCGCTGGGGTAAAAAGAAGGACGAGGCGGGTGGGGGCAGCCGGCCAACGAGCGCCGCCTGGTCGTTGTCGCCTGCTGCCGATGCGGTGGTGTCCATCGTTCATCACGCCGTCTCTCTCTTCCCTTCGTCCGTCGCGCAGCAGCAGCGGTGGCTCACATACGCACTGCTGGCGGCAGCGAAGTGCGTTTGTGCGTGGCAGTGTGACCTGCACACAGATGCCCACGGTATCGACGACGCGTCCGTGCTTACGCGGGTTGGCTTCAATCCACTGTCCCCGCTTCTGCAACTACACGCGGCGCTTGTCCGATCTGCCGACCCGCTGCCGCTTCCCGAGCTGTCGGTGCTCCTCTTGCAGGACCTTGTGGAGCAGCTGAACCGCGACAGAGTGCAGGCATCGGGAGGGTGTTCTGACGTCGTGGGCGGCCGTGCCCCCGTGCGGCCGTACGAGGTGGCGCAAGACATGACGAATGTGTTTCACGCGGTGTTGGTGCGACTGGTGTGCGCGCTGGAGGATCTCACGCGGTGCTTTCCGGCAGTGACGCGCAGTCCGTGCGTGGCAGCTGACTCACCGACACTGTTGTCCGAGGTGTCTCCTCACGCAATAGTGATGTCCCTGCGTGACCTCAGCGCGCGTGGACGCTACGTCCTCTCTCCCGTCGCGGCGTACGTGGCGAAGGCGCACGCACGCGTCAGAGCCGCTTCCCTCCTCGTCGTGTCTGCACGCGCTGGCGGCGGTGACGAGGTCACCGTCGACGCCACCAGTGTGTGTGCCGCACTCTCGAAACCTGAGTGTGCGTCGTCCCGTTGCCTCGTCGCTGAACTGCTTGGGCAGTCCACAGAGGCCTTCGAGCTCGCCCTGTCTGTGGCTGGATGGACGGGCTCGACACCCGCTGCGACCGCCGTCCCTGTGAATGAAAAGTCAGCTCAGCGCGCAGGACACACGGAGTCACTGCCGTCTTCGGTGCAGGGGGAGAAGAGACGTGCTACGCAGGCTGTCCGTGCACTCGCCACGCTCTGGGGGACAGGCGCAGAACAGGACAAGGACGGCGCGCGGCCTTGTGCACCAGAGTGGGTGCCTGCGACCATCGCCGCAAAGCTACATTGCCAGCTGCAGGGTGTCTCTGAAGAATCAAGCGCCCCCACGTCGTTGCAGCCGCACTCGGGGGCTGCGGCAAGAGCAGCGGCACGTGTCTCGCCCACTCCCTTCATGCAGTGGGTGGCGAGCTGCGTCGCACACGCGCTGTCGCTCCCTCGGGACAACTCAGCGTCACGTACGTTTCGTCGCTTCGTGCCTCTACACAAAGCAGCGGCACGCACCGTCATGACGGCAGAAACGGGGAGCGCCACCGTCGTGCACGAGGTGGTTGGCTGGGCGGAGGAAGATGTGTGGTACGTGATACTGCTCATTTTGGCATTTGAGGAACTCGGGTGGTCTCTTTCACTTGCCGTCACCCTCTCGCCACAGCGTCCGGCAGACTCACGGAGGCCGGCAGATGCCGCCGCTCCGGTGGCAGAAGCCGGAGGCTTGGCCGGTGACGGTGGCGCGCGAGCGGCGCGCACGCACACGCTGTTTTCCTCATCGTCCTCCTCGTCGCGCACATCGTCGATGTCGGCTTCCCCACCCGTGTCGTCACCGCCGCCGCACGACTCGCCAACGCGCCGTGACGGGAACCCTCCGCGAACGAGTGTGGTCGGTGTGGGGCGTGGGCTCTTCGATGGATCCGAGTTCTGCCTCGCTGTGATGCCAAGGTGCACGTGCGCAACGTCACCCGGTGCGCAGTGGGGCGTGCAGTGGCAGGTGCTCGAACAGGCGTGTGGCATCGTTGCGGGTCAGTGCTGACAGTGGCACAGTCGTCATCGCCGTTATAGTGGTTTTGTTGTCTTTTCGCTTGCGTTCACGTCAGCAGTTCGAACTTGCTAGAACTTTCTACAGGCACGCACGCATGTGTGCGCCCCTCGTGACGACCGCTACAGCCCCAATGGGGAGAGGAGGGGGGGGGGGACTCACAACCGTCGTCTGTGGGTGGTGTGTGCCCTCTTCCTGCGTTGCGGTGCTGGCTACCGGTGCCCTGTTTTTGTGTGTGTGTGTGTGTTCAACCGTCCTCTCTCACATGCCTTGCGCTCCGCCTACCTGCCCATCTCTGCCTATGTCTCTGTCCCTCTCTCACTCTCTCTCTCAATTGCATTCTCATCAGCTCACAGTTATCGCTCAAGTACGCGTGAACTGCTGATTGTGCTTCTGCTTCCCCACCCACCTCCCCGCGTCAGTTGTTTTTGGAGATTTTTCTTTGCTTTTCTTCTTCTCAAAAAGCGGATCACCTCTTCAGCTCTCGCTCCCCGTTCTCTGTTGTTCGTGTTGTCTAGTCACTCGAAGCCGTTACCGGAACTTCGCGCTCAATAGAAGTGGAGAGAGAGAGAACAAGAAAGGGATCGATCATCACGTGGTGATTCCAAAACCCTCATAGTCAGTGCTGGCAAGGAACCTGCATTACTTGATTTCAAGCAGGCTTTCTTGAACTTCACACAAACACAAACACACGAGCACAGCGAGAGAGAGAGAGAGCTCTACCGCGCTCCTACATATACACACCGGTTGCCTCACCATGCCCGCCAACCTCTCTCACGCCAGTAACAGCAGTGCAGTGGACACCAAGGACGCGACGCTCCCTCCGCACTCGCGCAGTGGCGACCCCACCCCAGACGCGGCTTCCCGTGAAGCCCTCAACGCCAGCGAGGACTTCGTGATTGAGCCTGAACGGGAGGAGGCGGTAGCGGACGATAGTTCCTCATTGACGAGCGAAGAGGACGACGACGGTGTCATCAGCCAAACCTCATCCGAGGCGGCCGCAGACGACGAGGAGGACGAGAACCGCGGGACAAGGAGCTACGTGGATCCTTCGGTGGACGCCAGCTCCATCGCGGCCTCACTGCCGATGCGCGCGACGGCAGCGGCGGCGGCGACCCCGCCTGTGGGTGTCAGCGTCGATACGAGCGCCGCGTTTCCTGAGAACGTCTCGCAGCTCCTTGGTGCGGCTCACGCGACGCCCATCCGCCACACGGGTGGTCCGGGCGGTCCGGGCCGCGCCGCGCACATCGCCAACGGCCATGTCGCCCATCCCAGCGAAAGCTCGCAGAACAACAACGCCGCGGTGCCGCCCTCGTCAGACGGTCACTCGCCGCCACCGAAGCGGGCTTACAACTACCGCAACACGGGCGCGCTCGGTGCCGGCTCTTCGTGGGGCTACCCGTCCCGCATTCGCCAACAGTCACACAGCCGCGGGTCTGAGTCGCCGAATCGCACAGCCGTCGCTGCCGCCGAGGCCCCGCAGCGACAGGTCGCGGTAGAACGGAGCGACAACGAGTTCTACGGGCGTCCTGCGGCCACACCACCGACGGCAAGCATTCCAGCGCAGACCCGCGCCGCACCGTACACCTCCGCCGCCACTGCCCCCGTGTGGACGCACTCGCCGCAGCCGTCCTCGCAAGGCACGCCCGCAAGCCAGTCACTGGGCGTCAGTAGCGGACTTGGCAGCAATGCCAACCGCTTCGGGACGATGAGCAGTCACCCTGGCTACGCCGTACAGGAGCCTCTGCAGCCCCATGGACCCGGCGCAGCGGCTGCGCGGCCGCCAACTCAGCAGGCGCCAAGTGCTCAGCAGGCGGTCGTCGGCAGCAAGGCACTTGAGCTCGCCCCGTACCGTGCGGCGCCGCTACCACCGGTTGTCGTGGAAGAAGCCCACTCCGACAATGACGGGGATGAAGAGGCCGAGGAGTACTCCGAGGACGACTACTCTGACGAGTACAGCGAAGAGACTGCCGAAGAGGACGACTATGAAGAGGACTACTCCGATGAGTACAGCGAAGAGACAGTGGAGGAGGACGTGGAGTACTACGAAGAGCTCTACGAGGAAGAGGTCGAGGAGAGCGAGGAGAGCGAGGAAGAACCGCGCATCGACATCATCGAAGGCAACTCACATGGGCGGACGATGAACGATATCCTCTATGGCACTCCCAAGGCTGGGTACAACCACAAGGAGGCTCAGAAGCGCCAGGCCGAGCAGCGAGGACGGAGCTATGACACGGCCGAGGTGACGGCGTCGGAACGCACCGGCAGTCACACGCCGCGCTCCCGCTCTGCCACACCGGAGCGCAAGGCAGGCCACGCCGCCGGCCAGAAGCGTCCTCGCGACGCCCCGCACGGCAAGAAGGGTGCGGCGGCGAGGATCCCACGTGAGCCGTACACAGAAGGCACGTACAAGCAGGATCTCGATGCGGTCGGTGCCGACCTGGACAGCACGGAGACGCGCAGCAGCAGCGCTACAGACAGTCGCCGCCGCGGTCGCCGTGACCATGAGCCCGTCACGAGCGCCGCCAAGGCACTGACCGCCGACATCTACTCATCGGACGAGGAGCACTCGTCCAGTGAGAGCGATAGTGCCACGTCGAGTGACCGCCCGCGTCGGGAGCGCCGTGGCGAGCGCGACCGGGACGCGCGCCATGCGAAGTCGGCCAAGAAGGCCGGCTCGTCGATGGCAAGTGACGAGGAAGTGGACACGCCGGTGAAGGCCGCCACGGCGAAGCCGAGCCAGCGCCAGCGCGCCACAGCGCCGCTTAGCGAGGGTGACGAGTCCATCACCGCCCACACCGAAGACCGCCACCAGAAGGGTAGCAAGAACACCGGCAAGAAGAAGGCCTCGCGCGCGCGCCCCGCCACAACGGTCTCAGAGGAAGAACCGGTCGCGAAGCGGAAGAAGAGCAAGCACGCCGGCAGTGAGGGCTCCGCGGTCGCTGGGGACGCAGAGGCCGCTGACCACACGCTCAAAAACGGTTCCGTTGGTAGTAGGAAGAAGCCGCATGACGTCAAGGCCACGGCCTCCGATGAAGAATCGTCCAAGTCTGTCTCGGAGCGTCACTCGCCCATGGCTGCCGACGAGAAGGAGGGCGAGGGGAGCGCTGCGACGCCGAGCAAGGTCACTGAAGGAAAGGTCAAGTCCAAGAAACAGAAGACGGAAGAGGCGACTGCCGAGGCCGAGCACACCGAAGACGGCGACAAGAAGAAACATAAGGGCTTTCTTAGTGCGCTGCACCTTGGCAAGGCTAAAGAGGACAAGGCCAGCGAGAAGAAGTCGGTCAAGAAGAACGACGCGCACTCGGACGTCAGCGGTGCCGAGAAGGCCTCGGCCAAGGACGCCAAGAAGGCCGACGACAAATCGGGTGCTGCGGCTAAGAAGAAGGCCAACAAGGATGAGGCAGCCGAAGAAGAGGGCCCTGTGGCAGCCAAGGCACGCAAGGCTGAAGAGAAGAAGAACAAGGAAAAGGAAAAGGACAAGAAGAAGAGCGGAGGTTTCGCCTCCCTCTTCAGCTGCTGCGGTCTTGGAAAGAAGAAGGATGACAGCGTAGCCACGAAGGATCCGAAGGCACCCACTGCAAAGACGGCAAATGAGAAGGATAAGAAGCGTACCGCAGACGCGCCGCACTCCGCGAAGGCCGCCAGCGACGCGTCCGCCGTTGCCGCTCCAGCTGCCGCCAAGGAAAAGGAGGAGACGACGCAGAAGGCAGCATCCAAGTCAGCCAGTCCCACTGCCGCTTCCGAATCTGTCCGCGAAGGCAGCGAGGAGCTCGACACGCCGGCGGTGAACCCCAAGACACCAACGGCAGTGACTGATGACCGCACCTCACGACATTCGTCGTCGTCGTCATCAGATGAGCCCGCACTCGCGCCTCAGGAAGCTCGCCACGTCGCACATGCGGACCCCAACATCACCCACTCCCCTGCCTTCACCGCGCAGTCCACTCACAGCTCTGTGCTGGTAGACGAGTCCTTGGTCAAGCCAACCGAGCGCGTGGTCGCGGCGGCGGAGAGCGTGAAGAAGACCAAGGCCGAGGGGAGCTCGCCAGCCGCAAAGAGCTCCAAGCGGACGTCGCGGATCGGCACCCCAGCCAAGGCCTCGCCCGCGAAGCCAAAGTCTGAGCTTAGCATCGTGAAGGATTCGCAGGAGATGAGGGAGATCGACCAGCTCAGCAGCTCCGATGAAGGTTCCAGCACCCTCCCCAGCACGCCACCACCGCAGCAAGAAAAGGTCGCCGAGGAACCCTCTCGTCGCCACCGCCGTCGCTCGACTCGTCAGCCGCGCGATGACTTCGTCGACGCGCAGGAGCGGGAAAGCCGTCGCACACCACGTCGCCATCGCTCATCCCACGCAGCGAGCTCCTCGCGCGGTCATCAGCGTCGTCATCGGCGCCACAGTGGTGCCGGTGACGCCCCAAGGGAACACCATCGAGACCAGAACGCACAGTCGCTGGAGGTGCGACGAAGCTCAAGGCGCCGCTCCGCCACACGTGATGCCTGGGATGACGTGGACTAGTGAAGCGCGTTGGGGCTGCAGCCCTCTGCATGGTTGACCCCGGACGGAAGAGACACGAGGTGGCAGAGGGGCATCACAATGCTTAAAAAAAAAGCTGCTTCTCTCTGGGCCAGTCAATTCTGGTGCCCGGTTATGTCCTGGGGGAAACCAAAGGAATAAACCCGCCCCGAAGCAACGGCATGTGCTCGATACCCGGCGCCTTCTCCTGTGTGTGCAGAAGAGGGAAAGAAAGAGATAGGGGTGATATCACCGGGCACTAGTAGTGACGTGCAGTAGCCAGTATGCATCCTTTGATTGAGATGCATGTGCACACCTGTATCGTATTGTTTGATCATTGCAAACTCGACTTGTCGCACCCGTCAGCATCGCACCCTTTTTTTTTTGTTGATGTTTTTTTTTGTTTTTCTTCTTGGTTTCTGGCGCCCGGGGCTGCGATATGTTTTCCCTTTCAGCGCGTGTACGTGTGTGTGAGAGAGAGATCACCACTATGAGGCATCCGCTTTTCGTTTCCTTCTCATCCCCTCCTTTTTCTTCTTTTAGAAACTCTTAGACGTTGTTGTTGTTGTGGTTGTTGGTGTTTTTTTTGTTTGTTTTCCCTCCTCCAGAAATGTGCGAAGGTGTGTCGACCAGTAGAGACACAAATCAAAGCGAAAAAAAAATAGAAAAGCATCCTGTCCTTGCTTCTCTGTTTTGTTTTTGTGTTTCGTGCTCGCAAGCAAGACAGGTCATGTCTCGGTAGAGGCGTAACCTGTCGGTGTATCTATTTCTCCCTTTCTTTGTGTGTTTGACTGTCTGTGTGTGTGTGTGTGTGTTTATTGTGGTGGTCGTTGTTTTGCTGCGCCGACGCACACACACACACAACACACACACAGTATCGCTAGAGCGAACGTACAATTATACACGTACATGGATGCAAGCTAAACGTGAAAAGAAGTGACATCTGGCGCTGTCTGAGACGGCGGCCTTCTCAGTCAGTCAAGTCTCTGTGAGCGGTCGCCACTCAGTGATCACGGGAGGCGTGGAGCATTCCCTCGTTATTCTCGGCTCCGCTGTTGCGTTGTCGCGAACTCTGCGTCGGCACACGTGTGAGTTGGGCGCTAAAGTGAGCCTCTGTCTGTGGGGGCTGGTGCGCTCACCGCTCCCGGCACGTCTCGCGGTCGGCCGAAGGGTGTGGCGCCGCCGATCTTGCCGGTCCCCCCGCGAGGGTGGGCAGCACTCGCCGGACGTGTTTTTTTTTCTCTTTCCTGTCACTCACCTGAACCCCCTGCCCCACCATACGCACGTCTTCTCTTTTTTTTTCCGTTGGCACGCAACGTGGGTGCGCTCACCGTATCCGTGCTTGACAACACACAAAATAGAGAGAGAAAGAAAAAAGAAAAAGCTGTGCGTTTCTTGATTCATCCACGTTGTTGAATCTCATTACAGGCGCACAGCAAGAACAGCAGTGAACGGCGCGTGGCAGCAAAGAGAAAAAGTGAGAGACACACCGACAGCGAGGTCTTTAAAGGAAGTGGCACTTTTTTTCTCATCTTCACAAAAGAATCGAAGAGGATCGCTTCGCACCTCCCTCCCCAAGACGCATACTTGTCGCTTTGAGTATTCACACACACACACACACACACACACATTCACAGCGGCCCCACTCTCAACCCCGTCGCTTCCTGACCTCTCGACGTCAGGTACAACGTACACGCACACACGTGCACACGCAAAAGCAAACAAACAAACAAAAAACAAAAACAAAAAACGCAAGCGGAAGGAGGCACACAAGGAGGTTAAGCAGCTCGTGCTTCTTTCTTTCTCTTTCTTTTTTTTTCACGTGGTTCCTCTTAGTGTCGGAGGTCCATTGCCTCCTTCCACTTTTTTTATTTTCCTTTTCTCTGACATTGTTTTCATTCTTTGTTTGGTTCATTTTGCCTTTCCCTGCGTCTAGCTGACGATCACAGCGTCTTTCAACATTTCCGCATTTGGTGTACTCACACGTCCGCCACTTCTTGCACGCACACATCGCCGTCGCTGTCAGGACTGGCGCACAACGACAGCACAGGACACACAAAAAAAAAAAACAGAAAAAAGAGGAGCAAGGACGCGTGAGTCCGTGACGCGGCGCCAGTCGGCACGGCCATGTTTTGGAATAACGCAGGTGCCAGCGGTGGCGGCCCCGCACGCGCAGCACCGCCGGCGATGATGGGTCCCGGTAACGGTGCTCGAGGCGTGCCCCGTCAGGCCGGCGTGGGTCAAGGTGCGCCACACATGCGCAGCGGCAGCCACCTGACGGCTGCCGTGGCGGCGAACGCGGAGGGCTTACACTACCCGAACCAGTTTTCGTCTCGCGGTAACAGCCGAGCAGGGACCACCTACACGAGTCCAACAACTATGAACCCAGCAGGTCCTTTCGCATCACCACCACCACCCGGCACCGCCGCCGCCGCCGGCAACCCCAGCAACGCGAACATGACGACCCGCTTTGCCGCTGACCTCGGCCCCTCCGTCGCGGTCGGGCCGCAAGTCATGCATCCGGTCAGCACGGGCACTTCCACCGTCAGTGGAAACGTGAACGCATCGCCGCAGCCGGTTCCGCACTCTGCCATGTACTCGGGTGGTGCCACGGCACACAAGGACGCGCCGGCGCTCACCGGTGCCACCTCGGCGGCAGCCATCAGCGGTGCACAGCAAGGTGTGCTGGTGAGCGGGACACGTACCAACTTCACAGACGTCGGTGTGGCCGGCACCGCCTACGCGTTTGGTGTCGCCTCGCCGACAGGTGCTACGCCGACCACGGCAGGCGCCGCCAACCACCTGGAGGGCAACGAGGAAGAGGTGAACCAGCTCTTGCGAGAGCTCGAGTGCTCTGTGAATAGCCCGCACGTCCTTGCCGTGCTACGAGACGCTGTGGAAGCCATTGAAGCGCGTGGACTGTCCAGCTTCGATCCGCTGTCGCGCGACCTGTTTTTGGAGCAGCGCATTCGCGACGTCTTGACAGAACTCTCACGCTCCGCGAACGAGCGCTCACTTGTGTTGGCCATTCACTTCATCGAGAGTCTCCTGCCAATCACCTACACAAGTCCGCAAGTGAAGTTCACTCGTCTCTGCCGCAGTCTCGGTGTCGTCGCGCAGTGCGGTATTGACTGGATCGCGCGGGAGGCACAACGGGTCTTCAAGCGCATGTTGGAGTACGACATGGCGTGCAGTACCACTGAAGACCCACCGCTCAAAGGTTTCATCCCCAAGGATCTCAAGGACAGCTGTGACGTCGCGCTGCTCCAACTTCACGGACGCGTTCAGCAGCAACCATCTGGTAACCGCGCCCAGCACATGTCCATCATGCTCATTAGCGCCGCCATTGTCGAGGTCAACCCACGCTACCTCGTCGCCCCGCTTCGCGCGCAGGTAATTCAGCTCGCTTCCTTGCTGAGCGGCTCGCAGGATGACCGCCTGCGCGAGGCGGCGTATGAATGTCTGGTGGCCGTCTTCCGGCAAACGTCAGCCCTGAGACACAACGAGAACGTACTCGAGTGCCGGCGCGTGTGCGATGAATCTTTTCGCATCCTCAACGCGAGCCAACACGGTGAAAGCGTCGTCGTCTCCGCCCTCAACACGCTGCGCGCGTTGCTGAGTAGCCATGGTCTGCAGAGCATTGACCGGCAAGCACTGCCGCAGTTGTGTGTGCTGGTGACGGAGCGCCAACGCGTGTCCAAGTCCCCTCTGGTGCGCTCGACGATCTGCGACCTTCTCCCCCTCATCGCACCGATCGACATCGCCTCGCAGGCGCGGCGCTCGTCGTACGTGGCGATCATCATGGATCCGGTCAAGAACGTCCGTGACGACCGCGACAAGTCACGTGAGCTCAGCGACCTCGCCGCGTTCATCGAAAGCGTGGGCTACGGCGTGTTCGACCACACCAACCGCACCAACATCGAGTCGATCCTGCAGCGCTACGTCTCGCGCAGCGAAACGCAGGAGGCGTGCTGGGCTGTTCTCGCGGCGATCAGCGAAAGTCTCCGTCGTGAAGAAGACGCGCGTGCGGCAGAGGCACGACAGCAAGCGTCATCGGCCCAAGCCGCGCCAACATCGTTTGGCACACGGTCCTTCCCCACCACCGCCTCCGCCGCCGTTGCCACAGCAGCCGCAGCGGCAGTGAGTGTCAGTGAGGGCACGGCATCCCACGGGAAGCAATCCCCTGAGCACACGTCGCCGGTAGCGCAGAGCGGCGGGGTCGCGCAGTTTCCAACAAGGGACCTCGGTAATGCCGCCTCACACGCGGGGACGTCGGGGGCGAGCAGCCACAGATCCCCCACAACGGCCGGCACACCGTCCGCCCCAGCGCTCTCGTCGAGCGTGAGTTTCGAAGAGTTTATTCGCGGCCGCTGCCTCGACTATCTGTGCAAAGCCGCCATCTCGGAAAAGCTGGTAGCCTACCTGGAGCGCATTCAAGCCGCCAGTCCGCACCTCAAGAAGGATGTCCAGGCGAACCTTGATACGCTTGTGGATGCGACGCTGCGTAGCAGCTCACTGTGCACCGACGCCGGGGCGAACACGTATGGCCTGTGGTACGCCTCTGCCAACCTCAGCGGCCTGCCCCAAGGCATGGCCGGCTTAGGCGTCGCCAACGTCGGGGGCCTCGCTCACAGTGCGTCGACCCAGTTTCTCTCGCCGGCTGATCATGGCGGCTCGACGCTGAGTGCGAGTGTGAACGCGTTCCCAGGCGGTGGGCTCGGCGCGGACAGCCGCACCGTGCGCACGCCTCTCTCCGCCACGAGTGCTACGCTCCACTTCCCCGGCACGAGCAGTGGCGTTGCCGCTGGCCAGGCGAGTGGGGGCGGCGGTCCACCGCCTGCGAACGGCGCGGCGGGCATGGGACGGTTCTCTCGCTATTTCCGTCCAACAGACGCGCCCGTGGCGACCATGACGTGGCGCGGCGGAGCGATCCCAACGACGCCGAACACATCGCACGTGCAGGGTGGTGGGACCATGCCGCCCAGTGGTAACGCCTCCTACCAGGATACGCGCTCGACCAACAGCTCGTTTGCAAACCTGGGGGCGCTCGATCACGGTGGTGATGGCCCCGGGCGCAGTGGGCAGGCAGCGTCGCCACTGACCGGTGCGGGTACGCACGCGTGGAATGCGCGGGGCCCCAACGCCCGCAACGTCAGTCCCGCCCCCGCTGCGTCGGGTTCAGCTGTGTCCGTCAGCGCCGCGGCCTCCCCAGTGGGGTCAAGCACGGGTGCGGCGACGGCGGCGATGCGCGGTGACCTGACGGTGGCACTGAAACTCTTCAGTCGGCGCTCTGTCACCACTGTGCAGCAGCTCGATGACGTGAAGTCGATCATCATTCCCTTCCAACGCCACGCCGACACCCGTGTGCGGCGGCAGAGTAGTCTCACAGTGATTGTGTGCCTCAGTGAGTGGGTGCGATACACGAAGGAGAACAAGACCTCGAGCTACACGACACGTGTCACTGACATGCTCGAGGCGTACATCAAAAATGCTCAGCTCGAGGTGGACCCTAGCTGCGAGTTGGAGATGCTCTCGCTCATTGCTTCGGCGACAAACCTGCGCCCCTTTCTGACAGACCAGCGGCTTCTGATTCTTCTCCTTAGCTTTATGGACGGTGGGCCCAGTGTGCGAGAGAAGGCGGTGGAGCTGCTCATTGCGTGTACGCAGGACTCGTCACCTAGCAACGCTGTCCTTTCCGTTCAGCAAAGCCTCAACGTCATCATTGAGGCGTGTGTCGTGGTGCTCGAATACACCGTGGACACCCGCACGCTTGTGCGCAGTTTGACGGACCTGCAGACCTTCACCCGGCTCGGTGCGAAGCCACTCACCGCACATCTCAGTCGCATCTTCTACGCCATCCGCAAGAAGATGAACACGCCCAGCTGCCCCGACGTTGTCCTCCTATCCATGCTCAAGACCATGACAGCGGTATTCACAGCAGTTGGCAAAACGGAAAAGAATGTGCTGCTTTATCAGGACGAGGTCGCGGAGCTGTATCCCAGTGTTGTCATGGTGCTGAAGGAGGCCTCGTCACCGGCCCTCGGGCACGCCGCCGTGCACACGCTTGCGCTGATGTTCCGCATTGGTGCCGTGCCGCGTCAGCCGGACGCAACCGAGCTGCTCGATCTCATCAGCACGGTAGCTGCCCTCTACACCACTGCGGCTGCCACAAAAGTGGAGCAGGTCGGCATGTTGAACCTCCTCGGCCAGCTCGGCGCACTCGACCCGTCCACAAAGCCGTCACTGGCGCCGACACGCAAGAACGACGACTCCAATCTGCAAGACGAGGCCGACCTGGACCTCACCTTTGACTACACCGTGATCGCCTACCGCACGCTGAGTCGCATGCTCGACACGACCCTCTCCGACACGGTGAGCATTCAGGCGCTGCGCACCTTGCTCAAGCTGATCCGCTTCACGCAGGATAAGAAGGAAGCCATCGGTGGCGTCCACGCGGTGCGCGCCGTGCTGCAAGTCGCGAAGCGCGCGGTCGATAACCCCACCCTGTGCGTCGAGTGTCTGCACGTGCTTGCCGCCATCACGGCGCTGCGCCACGAGCGCGTCGCGCGGATGGTGCTGCCTGAGATTGTGGTGTTGCTGGAGCAGCTGTGGACACCGTCCGACCACGCGCTCTTCCGCGGCGTGCTTGAGGTCGTCAGCGCGCTGAAGCCCGGCAAGCTCTCGGGAAAAGAGCAGTCGGAATCGTGGGCATGGCTGTACCCGCGCCTGATGGACGTCGCGCTGCAAGACCGCACCGAGTCGAGAGAATTTTGTCTGCGCGTGGTGGAGATTGTGTTGAACGCAAGCTACATTCCATCCCACTGCATACCGCAGATTGTGCCTGTGCTCATGCAGTTTGTCCAGCAGTCCGATCAGCTCGTCGAGGTGCGCGGACAGTCACTGTGTGCGGGTATCCACATTGCCTGCCAGCTCAAAGCCGTTCAGTACGTCTCGCACATCCTCCACGCCATCTGCACCCTCACCCGCCACTGCGAGCTTAACGAGGACCTCGGCCCGCGCCTCGCCACCCCGGGCGTGCGCGAGTCGCTCAAGGTGCTCTCGGCGCTGCACCCTACCGGCCGGGCCATCATCAAAGCCCTGCGCGACCAGCTGGAACACGAGGAGCGCCACAGCGCGGCTCGCCCCAACGCTGGGGGCAGCCTCCTGTACAGCAGTGGCCCGCCAACGGGTGGCTCACCGGCCAGCACGCAGGCGACGAGCTTCAACTCGGCCTTCGGTCCGTCGGCGCCTGGGGCGAGCACAGGTCCGGGTGCGGGCATGGGCACAGGTGGGGGTGGCTTGGGCAGCGCCGGCGGTGCCTATCTCCGTCGTGCTGGCAGCGACGAGTTTTCTGGGGACGACGAGGGACCGCTGACGCTGCGTTCTGCGGCGCAAGGACAGCCAGCCACATCGGGGGCCAACGGTGCGTACGGTGCGTCTGACATCAACGTCTTTATGCGCCACATTGAAGGCGGACTGCGGCTGAAGGAAAACAAGCTGCGTGAGTGGTTCACGGAGCTGAAGAAGTACGTCTTGCTCGTTTCCCCGCACCCTGCCTTTCGTATGATGGTGGACCTCTCCGACAAGCACGAGCCTCTGCGCCGCGAGCTTTTCCATCCGTCTTTCAAGTCTCTGTACGAGGAACTCACCGCAGAGCAGATCAAGAAGGTCAACGCTGTGTTGACCGCCGTGCTCAGCTGCAACGACAGTGAGCTGGTGAACCAGTGCCTCAGCCTGGCTGACTATCTGGACCACAACCCACCAACGCTCAAGCCCCGCGTGCTGGAGGTGCTGCGGAGTATCCAGAGTGCTGACCACAGGGTTGTCTACTCATCCGACGCGGAGTCACTCGCGTTGCGACGGGGCGGCAGCAACGTCAGTGGTGTGAGTAACCCGGCCGTAGGCGGTGGCGCGGTGACTCGGACGCGCGTGCCGGCACTCGGCGCAGGTGGGCACGGAGGGGATGCCGCCGGCGGCGCCGTCAACCGCTCGCGGCCATTTGGTGCGTTTGCGTCTGCCACCGCGGCCCCGGTCACCGGGACACCACCCGCGAGTGACAACAGCCCATCGGCTGACTTCGCAGGCAGCGAGGGCAACTACACCCTCAACTCCAACTCACCCGATGCCTTCCCGCACGCCCGTCGCAGCGGCGGTGGTGGCAGCGAGGAGGGAAACGCCAGCCACAAGGACGGTGCGGGCACGACTGGGGGGCAGAACAGTGATGGTGTGCGCTCTGATCGCGGCGTGACGCCGCCACTGAGGCCATCCACCGAGGGCGGCGGACGTGCCCGTTACCAGGGTCACCCCTCACTGTCCGCACGCGCGCAGCAGGGCGGTGGGAATGCTGAGAGCGAGAGGCGACATGGCGTTGCCGAGAGGGGAGATGGCAGCGAGCCGGTAAGCGGCAGTGGCGCACGGCCGGCCGAGGGGTGGGTGCCGCACGAGTCGGCGATCCCGAGCGCGCCGAATATCTTATTCCCCACGGAAGACATTGTGCGGGCGGCGGAGCGCACTCACATGAGCGACAAGGCCTTCAGCTACCAGGAGAACCGTCTCCGCGCTGTCTTGGAGGCCTACCGCTGGTCGCGTGTGCCGCGCGATGTGATTCAAAAGGTGGTGTGGCCGCTGGCGTGGCTCTACCGGCAGCGCGACATGCAGGACTCCGTCGTGGGACTCTTTCGGGCTATTCGCTACGAGGGCGAGAACAGCGATGGCCTCGGGCTGGAGCTGCTGCGGCGGTGGGACGCCGCTCAGCGTGTCTACGCCAAATCCGTGACACCCACCGCAATTGAGAAGATGACCTTGTCGCCGGCTGAAGGGGAGGGCTATGTGCGGACCCTGTGCTTCTGCGGGGAGTGGGCGACCGCGCTCGCCGTGGCACGTCAGTTGTCTCAGTCGCCAAGCAATCTGTACCACTCCACCACCGTCGCCGGCTGCGGCGCGCTCGCGGCGTGGATCCTCGGTCAGTGGGACCAGGTTCGCCTCATGGCAGAGAGCATCTCCGCGACGGAGCGAAACAGCGCAGCGACACGGCTGTTCTTCCTCAACAGCTCCATGCTCCACTCCGTCATTGAGGACGGTGCGTTGGCCTCCGCGGCAGGTCGCACAAGCAGCACCGGTGCCGTCACGGGGGCACCGCAGCCCTTGCCGGCGTCGGCGGCCTTGGACACGCTCCGTCACTCGCTCGTACAGGCGAAGCTGTCGCTCGACGAGACGCTGCGGACGCTGTTGCCGATTACGTACGGCCACGCGTACGAGTCGCTCACGATGTTGCAGCACTTCACAGAAATGGAGGAAACACTCGAGTACGCGCAGTGTCGCTCTGCCACATCCCGTGCGCAGCTCCAAGAACGCTGGCGCGGTCGCTTCTTCCGACTAAAGCCCGACGCACTGGAGCCGTGTCTGCGCTCGCTGATGCTTCACTCACTCGTGTTGAATATGCATGACTTGTCACCCATGCTGCTGCATTTCAGCGACGTGCTAGGAACCGACTACCCTCAACTCACGCAGTGGGCCATTCGCTGGCTTGCGAAGGGTGTTGAGAGCTCGGCGAAGCGCGCTGAGCGCGGCACGCTCGATGCGACGTACACCTCCTCGTCAGTGCCCGCCTCTCATGTGATGGCCGTCTCGGCAGCCGAAACGGACATCGGCGACCTGCTGTTGCGCGACAGTCACGGCCAGGGTCACCGCGAGGGCGGGTCGGCGGCCACCATCAGCGATAGCACGGCGACTGTGTTGGTGGGCTTCATCAGCTACACCTGGCGAAAGGGCGACCGTCGTGGTGCGGTGAAGCAGATGGAGGCGTTCCTTCACACGTACGGCCCGGCGCTGGTCGTGCAGAACGCCACCGTGTACGGCAACGCCCAGCTGCGCCTTGGCACGTGGAAGCAGGAGCTGCACGTCGACTCGTTCTGGAAGCGGCACCACCGTGACGAGGACCTTTACCACCTTCACCAGGCCATTCGCGCCATCCCCAGCAGCTACGAGGCGTGGCACAGCTGGGGTCTCATGAACTACCGTGTACAGCAGCGCGAGAAGCTGAGCAAGGAAGAGCTGCGTCCCTTCGTCGAGGCGGCTCATCAGGGCTTCGTCGCGGCCATTGCACGATGCAAAGACTCCAGCGAGGCGCTGCCCGGTGTGATGCGACTGTTGCAGTTGTGGGTCATTCACAATGGCGTGGAGCTGCTGAAGGAAACCGTCGCTGACAGCATCAGCCGTATCTCGGTCGATCACTGGGTGCAGGTGATCCCGCAGCTGATCGGCCACCTCGGCAACGAGAGCCATGATGTGCGTGAGGTCATCAGCATGATTCTGCGGCTGCTGTGCGAGAAGCATCCCCAGGCGGTGGTCTTTCCGCTCCTCGTCGTGCTCATCACAGACGACCTCGAATGCAACAACCGCAACCCGCAAATCATCCACAAGCGCCAGCTCGTTCACACCATCATCCAGCACGTCCCCCAGCGCATTCGCACCGAGGCCGAGAACGTTGCCCACCTCCTCGTGGACGTCTCCAGCATTCCCATTGAAAAAATCCGCGAGAATCTTAGCCAGGTCGCCACCGCATGGAACCCCCACGCCGAGTACGAAGAAGACCCTGAAGAAGTTCAGTGCCGCCTCGAGCTCGCATTGAATCTCTTCGTCGCCAACCGCCGTCATCTACTCTACACGGTCGGTGACATTGGCCAGTTCGTGCAAGTGGTCCTCGAAGACCTGCGGCGCGGTGACAGGGAGAAGGCTGCCGGCATTGTGAACCAGTTGGTGGATGAAATGTCCAAGCACATCGCGGACAAGCTTGGCAAGGAGCCTCAGAAAGCGATGGACCCGCTGCTGCGCCTGCGGAACATGTCGATTGCGGTCTTCGGCACGTACGACATCACCTCGCCTGATTACCCCACCATTGCCTCGTTTTGCTCTCGATTGGACGTCATCCCGTCGAAGAAACGCCCCCGCCGCATTCACCTCAACGGATCGGACGGGTGCGTCTACTCGTACTGCCTCAAGGGAAACGAAGATATTCGCATGGACGAACGTGTCATGCAGCTCTTCTCGATGGTGAATGTGCTGCTGAGCCACACGCGGGTGAACACGAGTGCTTTCATTCATCGCTTCCCAGTGATCCCCATCAGCTCCAACGTGGGCCTGCTCGGCTGGGTGGAGAATGCGAACACAGTGAACAGCACCATCTGCAACTACCGCGCAACTGTGTCGCACGTGCGCCCTCACCACGAATCGAACGTCCTGCGCACGTATGTCGAGTCCTTTGGCCAGTGGGAAAAGCTCAGCGTCATTCAGCGAACGGAGGTGCTCGATTACATTATGAGCTGTGAAAACTGCGAGGCCGTCGACGTCGCTCGTGCAATGTGGCACCGCTCGAACGCGGCGGAGCAGTGGCTCGATCGCCGCACGTCGTTCACCACGTCGCTGTCCACCATGTCCATGGTGGGCTACGTGCTTGGTCTCGGTGACCGGCATCTGGGCAATATTCTGCTCTCCATGTCTACAGGAAAGGTCGTGCACATTGACTTTGGCGATAGTTTTGATGTGGGGCGGCTCCGACACGTGTTGCCCGAGACGATTCCATTCCGCCTTACGCGTATGCTGACAAATGCAATGGAGGTCTTCGGCGTCGACGGCATCTTCCGCGCCTCCTCGACACGCACACAGCAAATCCTTCACAAAAACCGCGATAGCATCATGGCGCTGCTCTCTGCCTTCCTGTACGACCCCATTGTCCAGCACAAGGGCAAGATGAAGAACATGATGGAGAAGAGCCGCTCACCGCAGGTTGTTGTGGAGCGTGTCAGGAATAAGCTGCGCGGCAACGAGCTCGCCGTCCGCGACGACGCCATTGCCGTGTACGGCTCAACGCACGAGAGCGCGCGCCGGCCGGACCTGCTGTACATGTCCAAGGCCTTCGATGACGAAAGCACGCGTGATGAGGCACGCGCCTTCACCACAGAGGAGCAGGTTGACTTCCTCATCAACGAGGCGGTGCGCGTCGACAACTACGCCACCTTGTACTTTGGCTGGGGGCCCATGTGGTAAGGTCGGAAGACAGCCTGTGCCATCGTGGCATCGGCGCGGCTGAAGGAACATGTTTGCGCTTTTTTTTTGCGTGTATTTGTTCAGACTCTGTCGCGATCTGCTATTGGATCCTTTTTTTGTTTTGTTTCCTCGTCTCTTTTCAATGTTGTCCTCTCACTTTCTCGTGTTACCTTGCTTCTTCTTCTTTTTTTTGGCGTGTGTGCACTTTGTCCGCTCGAACGCTGTCCCACAAGGCAGTGCTCTGCGTGTGTTTTCCTCAGTCTTGCTTGACTGTCACGCCTCTACACGAAGACGACTTGTTTTTTTTTTTAATTGAGTGCGCAAGTGTGGTTTTCCATTTTTCTTTCGACGTTGTCGTTGTTGTTGGCTTTCGCGGTCAGTTGTGGTTGTCGTCGTTGTTGCATTGCCCGCATGTTTCTTTTTGTGTTTTGTCTTCCAGCGTGTGAGCGTGCATGGCGCTCTGCTTCAATGGCATTGTGTGGTGTGTTGGATCTTCTTGTCCCTCCCGTCCCCACTTTTTCGTTCTCGCTTTCTCTCGGTTCTTTGATTGGTCGGCCGTGTTGTTTTCTCTTGATTGCCAACATCGGCGACGTGCGTTTCACGTCTTCCACACTCTGCTGGCTCGAGAGTTTCACACCCCCGCTCCCTGACGCCTTCCTCCTCAACGACATCCTGGCACCAACGCTGCCCGACCAGCCTGCATCGTGTCGGTGTAGAGATGGAGCATGTGGTGCTCCTCCGGCACACTCTCCGTCTCTCTCTCTCTCTCTCGCGCGCGCGCGTGTGGAGGCATCCTGTAAACGTCAGGCAGCCGTGATAATTGGTGGTGCGATTCGGTGTGCACACAAAAAAAAAAAAGGTCCGTGACGACGTGTGACAGCCACTCATGCCCTCCTCCTCTTATCGTGACTTTATCAGCACCACCCGCTCTCACGTTTGACTCCTTCTTCGCTACCTCTACCTCTCTCTCGTTACCACTCACCTACCCACTTCAAGCAGTCAGTGACACAATCAGTAAGCAAAAAAAAAAAAAGCCTCCCCCCGCACCTCTTCCGTTCGCGTATTTTTCTTTTCTTCCTTTTCTCACCATGAAGGTTGTGGCAGTGACACTCCCAAAGCTGCCGCGTGCGGGGGCCGACATCCCCATGCCACTCTCCATTCGGGACGAGCCCGCAAAGCTGGAGGAGTGGGTGCAGACCCTTGTTGTCGAGCCGCAGGGTCTGGCCTTCCGTCAGCGGATCGAAACACTCGTTCGCTTACACGCGTTGAATGATCGGCTTGACGAGGCTCAGCAGGATCCTGCCGCGGCACTGAAGCGATGGAAGGCAGCTGAAGAGAGCGAGGCCAACGGCGCTCAGGATGAGGCCGAAGACAACGCCGGTGGCGACGAGCGTCAGCAGCAAGGGGCGACGCGTCGGAAGAAGTTCATCAAACTCACCGAGGAGGACCTCGAGGTGGACTGGTATGATGTCCTGAAGGTCGAGCAGGCGGAAGGCGCGACGGACGATCAGATTCGTCTCGCCTACCGCCGGCGGTGTCTGGAGACGCACCCCGACAAGCAGCCTAACCACTCCGACGAGCTGTTCAAACGCGTTCAGCGCGCCTTCGACATTCTCGGCGACGCCGACGCGCGTCAGGCCTACGACTCCTCGCGTCCCTTCGACGATGACATCCCCGGTGAGGTGGTCGCGGAGGCTGACTTCTACAAGGAGTTCGGCCCCGCCTTTGAGCGCAACAAGAAGTGGTCCCAGGAGCGCGGCCTTCCCTCCCTCGGCACAGACAAGACGCCCTACAAGGACGTCATGCGCTTCTACGATCGCTGGAACGGCTACCAGAGCTGGCGCGACTTCTCCCATCTCGCGGACATCCAGGAGATCGACGAGAGCATGTGTCGCGAGGAGAAGCGGTACTACGCGCGTGAGAATGAGCGCGAGATCAACAGTTACAAGCGCGAGGAGCAAAAGCGCATTCGCACGCTTGTCGACCGCGCCCGCAAGAATGACCCCCGTCTGCGCCGCCACCGCGAAGCGGAGGAGCAGCGCCGCGTGAAGGAGCAAGAGGAGCGCGAGGCGTTCCGCCGCCAGATGCGCGAGAAGGAGGAGCGAAAGCGCATGGAACAAGAGGAAAAGGTGAAGGCCGAGAAGGAAGAAGCCCTCCGCAAGGTGCAGGCCGTCAAGAACCAGCAGCGCCAGCTCCAACAGGACATCACCACTTTCTTTGCTGACAATGGTCTGCTGGATGCGGTGGCTACAAACAAGCTTCTTCCGGACGCCGTGCGCAAGCCCAACATCAGCTGGCTCTTCAGCAAGATGACGGCACCGGGCGAGGCGGAGGACGCAGTCAAGGCCATCACCGCCGCCTCCACCGCCAAGGTGGCGCCGGCTACGCTGGACATGGAAGGTCTGGAGGACGTGGACGTCACCGGCACCGCGGTCGAGGCCGTCATTGTGTTCGACCAGCTGATCCTCCAGAAAGAGCAGCAGATCGGCATGAATCGCTACGGCGAGCCGGTCAAGAAGAAAACGGCGGGGAGCGCGAAGAAGCACGTTGACGCGGCAAAGCCACCTGCCGCACAGGCTCCATCCGTTCAGGTGGAGTGGCTGGATGACGACCTCAATCGCCTTCAGAAGGCGACCGCGAAGTATCCTCCCGGTACGATTGAGCGGTGGTCCAAGATTTGTACCGCTCTCCGGAATCGCTTCACTGAAGAGCAGGCCATGGCGAAGGTGAACGAACTCACCGCCGGTCTGCAGCACGCCGGCACGGCAGCCGCAGCGGCGACGACGACGGCGTCCGTAGAGGCTGGTAACGAGGCAGCGACGTCAGCAGCGGCTGTGGCGAGTGCCGCTGCCGCGGCGGCCGGCGTCCCCTCTGTGGAGGACTGGACTGTGAAGCAGCAGAAGCAGCTCGAGCAAGGGCTGCGTGAGTTGAAGGACTACAAGGAGAAAGACAAGTTTCAGAAGATCGCCAAGATGGTGGAGGGCAAGTCCGCCAAGGAGTGCTTCGACCGATTCAAGTTCCTCTGCTCCGTCAACAAGAAGAAGTAATAACGGTCGTACCACGACCCTCAGTTCACGTATAATACAAAAAATAAGAGCAAGAACAACGAGAATAATAAAGACCAAGTGAAGCTCTGTGAATTGTCTGGAAATAAAAATAAGCAAAGAGAGAGAGAACGTATGAAGGCTTCAATGTCAAACAGCGCCGTGTCGTGTTTCGCTCGATGGCTCACTGTCGCGTAAGAGGAGTTCAACAACAACTCAAACACACAAGCATTGTTTAAGAAGGATGATGTCAATCATCTGTGTCAGTGTATGGAGTGTACAAGCTTGGTATTATACGTGTGTGTATGTGTCACTCGGTTAACGCTTCTTTCTCATAGTCACCCACTCACCCACACACCTCTCTCTTCCTTCCTCCCCTTGCCGCACACGCAATAGCGTTGCGCTCGTTGAGCACGGCTGTGTATTTGTTTCGCTTTTCTTTTTACCGAACAGGTCACTTTTTTTTTAATTTTTTCACAAGCGCAGCGCGCGCATTCCGTGTCAGTATATGGCTTTCACGACATCATCGACTTCCGGCTACGGCGGTGACGGGTATGCGTACGCTGGGGCTGGCGGGTCGTACGGTGAGTACCCCTTCGCCTCACCACCGCCTCAGCCGCCACCACCGGCCGCGACGGGGCCCGCAGCTCCGACGGTGTTTGGCGGGGGTGGCGGCGACAGCGCAGGTGACCTTGCGTGGCGTATGGGTCTCAACTACGGCCAATCACTTCTGCAACAGGGTCTTGAGAAGGGCGAACAGGACGCGCGTAAGTACGTGCCATACTGGACCCGACTGCGCGCCTTCTTTGCGGTTGACAACCGCTATGTGACGCGGAAACTGGGCATCTTGCTGTTCCCTTTCACGCAGCGATTCCCCTCGTCAGCCGGTCAGGCTGGTGGGCAAGGTGGGAATGCGGGACCGGTGTACGGCCACACGGACGAGCAAGCGTTCGGCAGTCCGACGACCGCGCGTGGGGCACCGCCAGGCTTCGGCACCGCCGCCGCCGCCGCCAACACCCCCACGGTCCTCCCGACGCAAGATGTCTTTGTCTCGGACCTTTACATTCCGCTGATGGCTGTGATTACCTACCTATTGCTAAGCGCGGTGTTGTACGGCTTGGCGACGCTGAAGCCGGTGACAACGGCCTTCTTGGCATCGACGCTCACGACGGTGACGGTGTGGGTGGCCGTGGAGGTGGCCTTGAGCAAGGCGCTAAGCTACTTCCTGCGCATCATACCAGGTGTCTCCCTGCTAGACTTGATTGCGCTGAGCGGGTACAAGTACGTGCTCGTCTGCCTGGCTATTCTTACTGGGTGTCTTACCAGTCTACTGTACTCATCGCGGCTTGCCGTTGGTGTACTCGTGCTCTACGTGGTGGCGGCGAACACAGCATTTGTCGTCAAATTTGTTCGACGTGAGAACACCGGGGAGGGTGGACGTGTCCTTCCTCGCGCGAAGCTGCTGGCGTACGCCATCGCGGTCGTTCAACTGCCGTGCATCATGTGGATGTGCCTACGTCCGACACTGCGTGCTATCTCAACTGTGAGCACCGCGCCGCAAGCGGTGCCAGCCAGTGGGTTGTAGTGGCTGTATTTGAGTGTACCGGCGGGTGAACACCATGGAGCCCTGAAACGTCACCGAACAAAAAAAAAGGCGCTCACTGTGAGTTGAGCAGCTCATCGTGGGCAGCCATCTCCTTGCACGACGGTGTGGCTGCTCTTGGCGTGGATATTGTGCTTTTTTTTCTCTCTTCTGTTTGTGTTTCTTTCATTCCACTTTACAGTGCTCAGAGTGTGTTCGTCTGTCCGCACACTGCGCCTGGAGATACCGTGGTCGTGAGTAGGGGTGCGATCGCGTTCTCTCTCCCCACCTTACCTCCTCTATGCCTTGCCAGTGCGCGTCGGCTCGACGTGCTCGGTGGGGTCGTCGCAACCATCTACTCCTACCCACCCACCGCCTACTGACACGCGTCTGATGGAAAGTGGGCGGGAATCGCCGGTGAGCCAAGGTCGGCGTGCAGCCCGTTGTCGACTTTCTTTTATCGGTGTCTCTGCCGACGCTCACGCGCTAACCGCTCATACCTTACCTCTATTTCCACTCGTCTGTCTCTTCTTCTTCTTCTCAACTGCGCGTGCGCTCCCATCGCGGCATTCCACACAAGAGCCGCAGTCACGCACACGGACGGTTGCCGTGAACCGCTGTGGAAGTGAAGAACAGAGGAAAGGGGAGGGGAAAGAAACAGAATAGTAATAACAGGAACGAGAACAGGAGTTCAAAGGTCATGTCGTGGAATTTGAAAGGCCGCAGCCCGACTGCCTCCCTTGACCCTGCGACGCGACGCCGCGTGCTGAACTCCCATGTGATGGTGCGATGCGCACACAAGCCGCTTCTATGGGTGCTTGAGGAGCTCACGGAGGTCCCCGCGGTGGCTGGGCTCAGCGGGCCACTTCATCGGGTCGAGTACTTCCTGTGCCTGGTGATGCGGCTGCTGCAGATTTGCCCCAAGCCGGAGATTGTCATCGCCATGCTCAAACAAGACATTCACAAGTACATGCGCGTCGCCGCTCTTTTCATCATTCGACTCATCGGAAGTCCCTCTCTGCAGCGGCAGGCGGCGGCCATTGGGTGGCGCGACTACCGGAAGGTTCGTGTGTACGGCGACGAGGAGGAGTACGCGCCGCTCGCGGACGAAATTAGTGCATCTATGGCGCATGCGCTGCCCCAGCGCAAGCGGCCACGCGATGACGCGAGCGCCGCATCGTCCACGGATGTGACTGCCGATGAGTTGGCGGCATTGGAAAAGAAAATGGACGCGGAGTCAATGCGGAAGCCCCCGGGCTACTTTCTATTGTGCATCGATCAGGTGGTGGACAAGCTATTCGGGACCGAGGTGGCGACGCCGTCGACGCACGACGAGGGACAAACTCAGTCTGCCGCTGGCAGTGTGGCGTTTGGTGTTCTGCTGCCTCCACTCATCCTCTGATACCTCATTCTGCACCCGGAGAGGAAAAGAGGGTGATGTGTGTGTGTGTGTGTGTGTGTGTGTGTGTAGATCATCAGCGGTGTGATGGTGAACCCAAGGGCGTCTTACTCTGTGGGTGACCTCTATTCAATCACGATGGCCTCTCTCTCTCTCTTTCGTTTGTGTGTGGTGACTGGCCGCGTGTCAGCGTCTCCAACAACAAAGTACAAGGCAATGATGGATGCGGGCAAATCAAATCTCGCCGGCTTTCTTGCTGTGTGTGTGTGTGTGTGTGTGTGTGTGTGTGTGTGTGTGTGTGTGTGTGTGTGTGTGTGTGTGTGTGTGATGAGACGAGGTTGTGCTGTCACACCTCTCTTCGGTGACCATTGATGTGGAGGTATGGAAAGTCTCCTTGTTTCTTTCCTCCTTTTCTCCTCTGCAGTGTCTTTTGTGCACGTGTGTGTGTGTCATGTGTCCGCCTCACCTCTGACAACATCTGTTCCCTCCCTCTTTTCCTCCGCCTCCCACAAACCTTTTTTTTTTCGTGCTCACAATCCCTGACCATGGCTTGTACACTGTTCATGTGTGGTGGTGACAGCATTGCGACTTCTACACGTTTTTTTTCTTTTTCAATTGTTCTGCCTTGCCTTTTGAGTGTTTCTGCTCGCTGCCGTAATGAGTCGCCGTGGTTTGGACATTGAACAACAACTCCGCGAGCGCCAACGTCAGCAACAGCACCAGCACCAGCACCCCGCCACAGATGACTCGCAGCTCCGCTACGTTGAGTGGGTCTTCTTGAGTCCCGCAATGCCGTCGATAATGGTGTTGGTCGTGGTCACTCTTGTAGCGGCTGTTGTTATGTGCAGCCGTGTGTTCCCGCGCCGCGAGAACCGCGATGCTGCGCAGACAGTAAGTCTCCTCGCCTCCCAAGCCAGCGTCATATCCACTGCCTGCACGCCACGAGCGTGCACGTTCGCCTTCTTGGGGTGGGTTCTGCTCATCACGACTCACGCCAGCTTCTCCGTCATGAGGATGGCAGCGCGCAAGGCGCGGGAGGGCGGTTCGCTCGCGCCCGTGGCGTTGAGTGAGTTTAGTCTCTCGCCGTTCGGACTGAGCTTCGCGCTGGAGCTCGCTGGTGCTCTCGCGTCGTGGGCGTATCTTCTCTACTTGGGCGGTCACCTCGAGGTGGGTGCGCTGGCTACCTTGCCTGCTTTTCTTCCCGCCTTTTATGAGTCGATGCTTTTAGACGGGACCGAGGCGGACCGCGTTGCGGCGTGGGTGACGCACTTTGTGTTTCTGCCCAGTCTGTTTCTGCTCACAGCGATGGTCACGCCGTGGGTGCGGCGCGAATACAGAAATGCGCGTGCACAGCTGAACCAGCACACGCAACATGCCTTGTTCAAGGATCGGCCGGAGTTTAAAGATCTTCGTACGCGTGCCCAGCGCGACCTGCAGACACGGAAAGAGCAGTAGCACGTCCCTCCCCTCCCCCCCCCCCCTCTTCCACATACGCTAAGGAGGACGGATCTCGCGCAACACTCAGGCTTCGCCGAATCGAGCTGTGGCAACGAGTACGCAAGAATGGGAGTCTCCAGCTGTCTTGAATAAGTGTCTTGCCATTTTTATGAGGTGTACCTGTCCGAGTGCATATATGTGCGCATGTGCGTGTCTCTCTTTCTCCGTGCGCAGCTGCGTGAGCATCGTGTTGTTCTTCCCATGAAGAGATGGAAACTTCGCCGCATAATCGCGTTTCCTTCATTTGCGTCAATATGACAGCCTTCGTTGCGTGTGCGAAGGTCGAGCGTTTAGTTATCTCCACGTCCCGCTCTCTTGTCTTGTCTTTTTCTTGCCATGGTCGCTCTCGTTGACATACACATACCCATGCGATATACAACGGTCCCCACTTGTGTGTGCCGTCCTGCTGGCTGCTTATCCACGAAATGTGTGCTCTGGTGCCCTCGAGCGCCGTGGTAGCTTTCACAGATCGATTGGACCAGATAGACGGGGGAAGGCACAGTGAGGTGGTGTGTCTCGCGCTCGTCAGCTCGTCATCGTGTGATCCCAATACCCGTTCACCCTCTCTTGCGCACGGATCCCTCGCTTTCACCTACATATATCTTCTCGAAATGAGCACACACACACACACACTACAAAATGAGTGAACTCAAGCTGTTGAATGATCCGTGACTCATGCGTCCACCGTTACTCTCCTCCTCACGTTCTGTCATCCTATAGCTACCTGAGGACTCACTTCCGGGATATCAAAAAAAAAAAAAAGAGTTCGCTTCGACATCCATGAGATAAGCGAAGCAGACCAGCTAATTGTTCTCCTTTGTTTTCTTTTTCTTTTGTCTTCTTCTGCCCCACAACGCAAACTTCGTTTGCTTTAGTTTCTCCGTTCATTTCTTCTCTTGTCACTCCTTTCTCTGTCTATATTTCTTTCCACTTTTGTTTCTCTCCCTTTTCCGGGTTCCGAGACTCTCGGGCACCCTCGACGAAGACCCCTCCAAAAAAAAAAAGGGGGATCTTTCTTTCTACTATTTATTTTGTAGTTTCAAGGGGATGCCCACCCTCCTTCCCCCTTCATCTTCGATTCCGCCAAAACTGGGA